>CM060909.1:136118994-136718994 GCA_030737875.1 Allium sativum
TTTTTTTAGAATAAAAAAGTGTTATGTTAATAAAAAAGACAAAATCCCCCAAAGCCGTGTGCCCTATCTATCATTCTCTATCCTTCGTTTTGAATCTTTCCTTTCTGTTTCAGCATGTCTGGAGACCTTAATCTTCCGGAAGGAGTGCCGATTCCCGGCTGGTTTAGGAGGTACTTAGAAGCAAGGGCCAATGGCGCGGGCCCAGCAAACATCCCTCCCCTAGTGGCTGCGGTTCCTCCCCCTCCTCCGCCTCCTTTTGGAAATGCCTTTGCAAAAACATGTAGAGACTTCAAGTCTATGGGTGGAAAAGACTTTTATGGGACATAATCTTTTGTTGGAGCAAGAAACTGGTTAAAGGAGACTGAGGATTTGTTTGTCATCTTTGGAATGGATGACAGGCAAAAGATACAACTTGCGGTGTGGTTACTTAAGGATGAAGCTTCCTATCGGTGGGAAGTTACTAATGCTCAGAGGGCGGTGGAAACATGGGAAGACTTCAGGACAAGGTTTGAGATGAAATTCCTCTCCCAAGCCGAAAGGAGCCTGCAAATGGAAAAGTTTATAACTCTGAAATAGGGAAGCATGACGATCAGCGAATATGTTAATCAGTTTAATCAGCTGGCCAGATTTGGGCTAGACTTAGTAAACACCCAACACAAGAAGGCACTTCGCTTCGTCAAGGGTTTGAATGAGCCTCTACACTGCCTTGCCATGACCCATGTATCCACGGGTGCGACTTATGAAAGCCTGATAGACATGGCGTTGCTACACGAGGAAGACCACGACAAGAAAGAAACTAAGGGGGAAGAGAAGAAAGAAGGTCTACAGGCAAAGAAAACAGACTTCAAGAAAGGAGGCAAGAACAATAAGGCCCGTGAGAAGAGAAGGTGCAATTTCTGTGTCATTGTGGGCCATATATCAAAAGACTGCCGAAAAAGAAAGGCGAAGATGGGTTGCTGTTTCCATTGTGGAGAAACTGGGCATCAAGCTAAGGACTGCCCAAAGAAGAAAGGGCAGGGACAGAAAGCCGGATCCACTTCAGGGGGCCAGGTTCATGCGCTAGTGGCACCTCAGCAGGAATGAGGTAGTAATATTTCTGTAGAAAGTGTAGTCTATCTTTATGATCATCCAGTTCGTACACTTTTTGACTCTGGTGCATCAGACACTAGTATGGTAGAAGATCCCTTAGTAGTTTCAAATCCAATCGGGGGCTCCACTTACTTGTCAATGGTTTGTTTGGATTTGAAAATCTCTATTCTCAGCGTTGAGTTTAGTTGTAGTGCCTTTGTTTTGGGCTTCTCGGGATATGGTTTGATCTTAGGCATGGACTGGTTATCCAGTAATAGTGCCATTCTTGACTGTGAGAAAAGAGTAGTTAGACTCTTGACTCGGCTTGGTAACACTCTAGAAATTTCTTGTAATCCCTTGAATGCTGTTATGCTTAGTTATCTAGAGTCGCTTGATGCTTCTGATGAGAATTTGCAATCAGTTAGAGTAGTCCGGGAATATCCGGATGTCTTTGAGGAACTGAAAGGCTTAACTCCAAGGCGGGAAATAGACTTCTGCATATATCTTGTGGATAACGCAAAGCCTATAGCTTGACCTGTCAGAAACATGGCTCCAAGGGAGAGAAAGGAGCTCAGTAAGCAGGTTAAAGAACTTATCTAAAAGGGGTTCCTTAGACGGAGAATTTCGGAATGGGGTGCTCCAGTGGTGTTCGCAACCAAAGCAGACGGTTCGCTTCGCCTTTACGTCGACTATAGAGAGTTAAACAAATTGACCAAGAAAAATAGGCACCCTCTTCCCCGAATGGACGATTTGTTTGATCAGCTTGTAGGTGCGACGGTCTTCTCCCAACTTGATCTGGCAACTGGGTTCCATCAGCTAAGAGTAGCTGAAGATAGCATTGATAAGACAGCGTTCAGAACCCCAGACGGTTTCTTCGAGTGGCTTGTCATGCCTTTCGGCTTGACAAATGCACCCGCTTATTTCATAGACCTAATGAGCAGGGTGTACATAGAATTCCACAACAAATTTGTGGTTGTCTTCGTAGATGATGTCTTAATCTTCTCAAAGAGTGAGGAAGAACATGCTCAGCATCTGAAAGAAATCATGGACACTCTCCGTACACATCAACTTAAAGCCAAATTCTACAAGTGTCATTCTGGAGAAAAGAAGTAAGGTTTCTTGGGCATATAGTGTCCAAAGAAGGGTTGGCTGTGGACCCCGCGAAAGTGGTGGCAGTGCAAGATTGGAAGACACCAAGAAATACAACCGAAGTTCTAAGCTTTCTTGGGCTAGCCGGTTTTTATCGAAAGTTTATTAGGGATTTCGCGAAAATCTCAGCCCCACTCACAAGGCTAACAAAGAAGAATCTGGCGTTCGCTTAGGATTTGGACTGTGACATTGCTTTCCAGCGATTAAAAAGGGCTCTCACAAAAGCCCCAGTTCTAACTCTGCCTGACGGAAACAAATTGTTCACAGTATACACGAATGCACGTGGAACAGGACTAGGCGCTGTTCTAATGCAAGAAGGAAGGGTAGTAGATTATGGCGGAAGACAATTGAAAGTTCATGAAAAGAACTACCCAACCCACAATCTTGAGTTGGCCGCCATCGTCTTTGCACTTAAGTCTTGGCGCCATTATCTTCTAGGTGAGAAGTTTGAATTATAAACTGACCATAAATCGTTGAAATATCTCTTCTCCCAGAAGGATCTTAACTTGAGGCAGCAAAGGTGGATGGAGTTTCTTGCCTCATATGATTTTGAAATTTCCTATACTCCCGGAAAAGGCAACGTGGTAGCAGACGCATTGAGCCGAAAGAAACTGACCCTAAGCCCTCTCTTTGTGGAAAGGCAAAACTTGGAGTATATAGCCAGTTTTAAATTTAGGCCCTCCTCGGATTTTGTACCGGGTTTGTTAGCATCTCTCGAAGTACGCCCCACTCTCTTAGACTCAATAGGGGCAGCACAACGTGAAGACCCTCAGCTTGTTGATGTGATTGATAAACTTATTAGGGGTGAGACTTCGAGTCACCTCAGTAGATACGCCATCGATGATAAGGGTTGGCTGAGACGAGATGGAAGATTATGCGTCCCACAAGCAAGGGAGTTGACAAAGAAGGTTCTCGAGGAAGCGCATCATTCCAAGATGACTATACACCCTGGCGGTGATAAGATGTACAAGGATATAAAAAGGACTTTCTTTTGGAACGACATGAAGCAAGATGTGGAAGATTTCGTTTCTAAGTGCATGACCTGCCAATGGGTCAAGGTGGAACAAAAGAAGCCTGGAGGGCTACTTCACCCTCTAGAGGTCCCACAGTGGAAGTGGGATAGCATTTCAATGGACTTCATTGATGGACTGCCTAGGTCGAGGAGAGGCAACACTAGCATTTGGGTAATAGTGGATAGGCTAACTAAAAGCGTCCACTTTATACCTATCAAGAGTAGAAGGACTGCCTCATCTCTAGCATCACTTTATCTCAAGGAAATAGTTCAACTCCATGGGATACCCTCCATCATTGTTAGTGACCGAGACCCTATTTTCACAAGTGAGTTTTGGCAGAGTCTGCAAGAAGATGTAGGCACACAGCTACGTTTGAGCACAGCCTATCACCCCCAAACAGATGGCCAGACGGAAAGGGTGAATAGAGTTTTAGAGGATCTTTTAAGACTTTGCATTCTTGACTTTGGAGGGACTTGGGAGGATCACCTTCCTTTAGTGGAATTTGCCTACAACAACAGCTACCATCGGCATGGCACCCTTCGAAGCCTTGTATGGAAGACCGTGCAAATCACCAACTTGTTGGTGGGAGTCTACAGATAAGCTTATACTTGGGCCATACATGATTCGAGAAACTTCAGAGAAAGTGGACTTGATAAGTAGAAGACTGAAGGCAGCCCAAGACAGACAGAAATCCTACGCTGACAAAAGAAGGACCGACCTTGAATTTGAGGTTGGGGACAAGGTTTCCTTAAGGTATCCCCTTTAAGGAACGTCGTTCGCTTTGGATCCGCAGGAAAGCTAGCACCAATATTTGTAGGACCGTTCCCTATCATCGAGAAGATTGGGAAAATGGCTTATAGAGTAGATCTGCCTGAAAGATTGGCTGGAATTCACAACGTCTTTCACGTTTCTCATCTCCGGAAATGTCTACATGAATCAGCGGAAGTGGTGGAGCCAAGCATTCTAGAAGAAGCCGATGTGGAACACGAAGCAACTGTGAGGAGAGTTCCAACCCGCATCATAGTAACTAAAGTGAAAAAGCTACGTAACCGCGAAGTCAAACTCGTTAAAGTTCTGTGGAGCGACACCGAGGAAGACGCGACCTGGGAAACTGAGGAAAGAATACGCTTTGCCTACCCTCTTCTTTTTGAGGGTACATCTTTGACCTCTTTTTTTAAGTTGTGCTTGTATCTATCTTTTTAGGTATATCTCCTCGATATTATCCTTTATCCTTAGGTAGAAAGCCCTTTGGATGTAATCATGTATTTGAAACATGTTATGGTTGATGGCTGCAAGTGGTTGCAAGTGGTATCTAATGGATGCTTGTGGATGCATATACACACACAACCTAGGTCTTAGATCGGCTCAATCACTTCATACTGCATATGCATATATGTATTCTTATTTGTATATGGTTGTAAACTTGATATGCTGTCATATGGTCGTTGCATTTGTATGAATAGTTGTGCACTCATGTAGAATTATGAGTAGGAAAAAAATTGCATACATAATGGATTCATGACACTTACATGATTCGCATTAAGGAGGTCAACTGAATCAGTAGACCGCCTGATTTCTACATTAGATAAGGACATGTACACACTATGCATATGATCATGAAGCATTAGAAATCTTTTAAGGACAGTGGATGCCTGTGTTTGTTGGTTGAGTAGATGGACTGTTGGATGGTAGGATATACATTCTTCCAAACTTGAAGATTTCGGGGACGAAATCCTTATAAGTGGGGGAGAATGTAACACCCCGTGAATTCTATAACGTTGAGCTTCACGAATTAAGTATAATTAATTATGAATGATGAAATCAAGGGAAATGGGTTACGCCATTGCGTTTGTCTCGAAATTCTGCTTGAGATAGAGTTCAAGTTTGCGTAAAACGGATATCGTATGAAGAAGATATGGACGAACGAAGTTGGGTGAAAAACCAGAAAACGGGTCAGAATGCACTGGCGCACTTGGGAAGTGCGCCAGAACAGAAATGAACTGGCGCACTTGGGAAGTGCGCCAGTACAATTTTGGCCTGGCGCACCTGCCAAGTGCGCCCAGGTCAGAATGACCTACTGGTCAGGTCTTGGCTGGCCTGATCAGGGTCTGGTCGAATTCTGATGCTTGGCTGAGTCACTAGGGCTTACGTGTCACCTTTTGAGTGGCTCTTTGAACTTTGTATGGTCTAGATTCCTCCTATCTTCATCCGACGGCTCAAAACAATTTAAAATTCTACAAATACAACTCAAACCTAACCCTAAACTCACACAAATAATAGAATACAATAGTCGTCATGCTGCTAGAAAGGAATTAGGAATGGACGTCAATTAGAAACCCTAGAGACAAGCCAACAAGCCGAAGATACGAATCAAATTAAAAGAAGGTCAAAGCTTAATCAAATCATTCAACGCAACTTTGCTACCCAAAGGAGAGCATCTCCAAATCATAATAACAGAAATCAGAAAACAAGAATTCATCACACGTTGTAAGTATAGTAACCTTTCAGAATATGAATAAAAATTGTGATGTGATTCGATGTATATGAAAATAGAATTGTGTTATTATTCTATGTATTGTGATGGTTCTATCATGACTTATGTATTGATGTTTGTGGCATAAAATTGATTGATGCAAGCCAATTGAACGATTGTACTTGCAAGTTTGTGGCGAAAATTAGAATTTGGTCATTTTATGTATATGGCGATGGCATGGACTATGTCTAAGTTGGAATTTATGTAAACATGTTATAGAACTTTTATGACTGCATGATCCAAAACCTATGATATTGTTCTTATGGTTATTTGCAAGTATAATTAGATCTATGATTCATAAACTATGCAAATTCATTTGCAAGTATAATTGGACCTATGTTTCATCAAGTATAATTAGATCTATGTTTCATAAAATATGCAAGATTTTGTCTATTTGCGAGTATAATTAGATCTGTGTTTCATAAACTTTGCAAGTTCATAGGCTATATGGTTAGGTGTAAAAATTGTACATTTTTATGAAAATATAACATGCTAGTTTTGTGGTCGATATTATGCCAAGTTAAACATGTTTAAACACAAGCTTGTATTTGCCTAAACTATGCCATTTCATATGTCACCTACTTAGTCATACTTTGATTTGAATGCAAGTTCACATGACCCATGTTATATGTTAGTTGAATCGCCAAATTGCAAGTTCATGCGCCACACACCTTTATGTATTACATGTTCATATTGATTATGCCAAAAATGCCAAGTTTACACCTATGTCTCGTTTACGTTTATGAATTCTCTTATGCTTATTTGTGTGCGCTAAATTAGGCTAAGTTTTTAGCCTAATATTATATGTTAAAAACTAGGTGAACGAATATTAGGCTAAGATTTGTTAGCCTAATGTTTAAACAGGGGAACGTTGGGAATATTTGAAAACTTGACATAAAATAATATTGAATTGGCATGTTTGTCACATGCCAAAATTGGTGGCATTTAAATGATATAAATTCTTATACCAAAAATGTTAAACTTGGAGTGTGGGCCATAACATTTAATTGTTGACAAATTTACATATGTTCAGTAATAAAGACAAATATGTAAATTTAGAAAACACGATATGCTTAACCCGAGGTTGGATTGAGTTGTGATGTAAACCTGCCCGGACCCGCCCGGCTGTCCAGTAGTCACAACAATACCTATCCAATGTGGGTGGTTAAGCATTGAGCCCAATAAGGACCCGAGCTTAGACTGAGCTACGGTGTAAACCTGCCCGGAACCGACCGGCATATCCAGTAACCATAGCAATACCTGTCTAATGTGAGTGGTCTGGTGCTCCTAAGAGGCTAAGGACAGATGGTAGGGTTAAGTCAACTATAACACTTAACCAAATTCAACATGTTAACAAGAATTGATGGGTGGGGTTAGGTAAATACAGACACTTAACCACTTAACATGTTTGACTAGAAAATCCTGGTAACGAGGGACCCGTTTCAGCAGTAACCCAAAGTTAGGTATCAACGGTACCCTGAAACTAGGCAGGGTGGGGCACGATTACTGGGCTGATTGTAAGCGGTCAAACGACGGCGGTGGGTGCACAGTGCAGGTCTAACGGGGTGCGGGCGTGCACACACTCCGAAGCAGACAACCAGGGCATTGGGGACACCAGTAGTATAACCTATGTCTTCTAGTTTTGTGTCGGGGCCGCCACCATGGGTCTTGATACACCCATGGTGGGACCAGCATAGGTATCTACAATTCTTGGGGGCCGTATGACACATGTTAACGTGAGTAGGAGCCAATCTTTAATAAGAATGGGGATCACTTCACCCTCACCATGGGGTGCCAGTTAGAATAAACTCAAGTAGGTGCAGAGATATAGTATGGGTGTGATAGTGCATTCGACACTTCCTTAGCCTGTGACACTTTCCTATTTTTAGTTTATATCCATCATATCCTTTTCTTATTCACATATTGAAGAGTTACTAGATTTACTCAGGCTTTATGTCTGACCCTATTTTCTTTTCTTCTTCTTTTCTTTAGTCCCCCCCCCCCCCCAGGTCCACAGGGAGCAGCTCAACTCTGTCAGGCTCTTTACAAGCACCAAGAACGTAGATGTATGATTTGGATCTTTCTTGCTCGGATAATGGCTTTGGATATCACTATGGGGATTTTTGTCACTTTATTTATGTTTTCATGCTTCTTTAATAATCAAGGCAGTTATGAGGTTGTAATGTTGAAAGTATTTTGAGACAATTATGGAAATCTTTGTTTGATACACGTATTGATGAAATAAAAGTTTGTTTGGTTTCCGCTGTTTAAAATATGTGTATTTATATCTGTCTTGAGTTCGTCTGTGGCTTTTACTTATAAACCTCCACCAAAGTTAAGGCATTCCCTTTGTGAGTGACCTTAATGGAGGTGGGGTGTTTCAAAAGCTAAGTTACATAGACTCAATTTGATTGTTGATCCTTACTGTGCTTTTTGTTCAAGTCATGAGGAAACAATTCAGCATTTGTTTTTTGAATGTGATTTCTTATACCCAATTCTAGTTGCCACTAGCATCCACTTGCTTGCATTTATTCCTAACATATCATTTGTGTTTGACTACTGGCAAAATTGTTTGGTTAATGTTGTGTTAGATTCCTATTTAGTTATATACAGTTGGTGCATATAGAAGGAGAGAAATGCAGTTGTATTTAGCAAACCGTTGAAGCATTTTGAAGGATTATGCAGACTTATTATTTTTTACGTTAAATCATGGACATGTCAATCTTCCTCAGCTAAATTCATGCTTGCTCTTCCTGTGAACAATAGTCCAGCTGAATCTATGGGTTCAAACCATGGTGACTCGAGTCCAGATCTGTATTAAACTTGATCGCATCTGCATGGTTTAGTAATGTCTCAAGTGGTTTCTTATTTTGTCTTGTAGATGTATATGGTATTACTGTATGCCTCTATGATGCTGCAGTGTTGTTGTACCTTTAAATTCTGGGTATTTTGGGGTTTGTGGGTTAGTATCACTTTCTCGAACTATTAGCTTCCAGTTGGGCTAGTCAACTGATATATATATATATATATATATATTGCTTAATCGGCTTTGTAGTCTCGTGCTACACATCCATCCTACTAAAAAAAGTATTCCTGATGCAGTTTACACTGGAAATCTGCATGAATTCTTGCATACATGTATGCAAGTATTTTAAATGCATGCATACATGTATGCAAATAAATCATGTAGGTTTCACGTTGAAAAATATGCGTGAATACTTGCATGCATGTATACAAGTATTCTGTTTTCTTGTATACATGCATGCAAGTAAAAATGAACTAATATTCATGCCTACGGATTGTTGCATACATATGTGTAAGTATTCTAAATACCCGCATGCATGTATGCAAATAAATATGAACTGATTTGCATGCCTATGAATTATAACATACTTGTATTCAAAAATTCTGTATTATTTGCATGCGTGTATGCAAAAAAGTCAAGCCAGATGCATAACCGGAATAGTTGCACAGCTGTGTGCAAGAATTTCAAATATATGCATCCTACGATGCAATAAACTGCTGTTTCGTTGTTTTTATGTTTTATTGGTTATTGGCGAGTTTTTCTGTGGTTTTTTCAACTGATTTATTTTACATTTTCGTGTTTAATTTAAATACGAATTTACGTATTTTTTTTGATGAATTTTTGAAAAATAGGGACCAAATTTATAATAAATTTTGGACCGGACCTGAGCCTAATTTTAAACTTAACAAGGACCTGAGCCTAATATTCACTTAATTTATCATTGATTATTATTATTCATTTTAAATTAAATTACCTTATGTCTATTTTTGTTTATTTTACGGGGTGTAATATTCTTCTCCCCTTGAAAGATATTTCGTCCCGAAATCTTTTTAAAGGGGCGAAAACCATAACTTGCTGTAACAACCATGTTGTACACCATGTTATTTTATATGCATCCATAGACATCCATAACTCATAGTGATTATGTACTGCAGAATTGCAAAACTGAGCTCAGTCCTAGCGTGTGCATGTAGTAAGTGATTCTATATGTATGCAAAACATCATAATATGCATATAAATCTATATAAGTGCACGGGCCATTCATGTTGCAACCATATCCTACCACCCAATTTAGCAACCACAATTCAACCATTAACGGAGATTTATAGAGGAAATAATTACCCATGAAAAGCTCTGTATGAGTTTTCTTAATCTTCTTCTCAGTTTCCCTGGTGCTTTGGGTAGGATTATCTCCCCATTGTACTTGGATTAGGCGAATAAATCTGTTGCGGAGTCTTCTGATTCTATGCTCCACGATCTTTGAGGTGGCACGGGGAACCCAAGACTCCAACTCGAAGCTCCCTAAGTCCCCAATATCATCTAGCTCGAGTCTAACAACGGAATCATGAAGGCATTTCTGAAGATTAGAAACATTAAAATGTTATGGACCTCGATAAACGCTGCTTGGGAAGATCCACATGATAAGTCAATTTCCCAATCATATCCACGATCTTAAACAACCCAATAAATCTGGGAGCCAACTTCTCGGTCTTTCCAAACCGTATTGTCATCGTAAGAGTGTAAACTTTCACAAACACCAAATTTCCAATGCTAAATTCAAGTTCCTTCCTCCTTCTATCCGCTACAGCCGGTCCTGAGAAGCCTTCATCCTCTAACGAATAAAAATAATTTTCTCCATAGATTAACAGATAAGGTCAGGTCTAAGTAACATTTTATCGGTAGTTTCCCACCAACAAGTAGACGATTTGCATGGCTGCCCATTCAATGCTTCATAAGGTTCCATACCTATAGTTGTTGGAAAACTATTGTTACATGAAAACTCTACCAACTGAAAGTGCTGCTCCCAAGATCCTCCGAAGTAGATGATGCAGGCTCAAAGCATATCCTCAAGAACTCTATTCACTCTCTCTGTCTGACTGTCAGTTTGCGGGTGATAGAATGTACTCAAACTCAGAGTGGTCCCTAAAACTGCCTGTTGGCTCCTAAAAAATTCACTAGTAAACAAAGAGTCACTATCACTAACTATGTAAGTTGGGATCCCATATAGTCTAACTATCTCCTTAACAAATTACCAAGATAATAAATCAACGGTCCTACTCTTCTTGATTGGGATAAAATGTGCACTCTTCGTTGATCGATTCAAAGCGACCCAAATGGCTTCATTTTCCTTATGAATCATTGGAAACCCATCAATAAAATCCATAGAAATGTATTCTCATTTCCATATGGGAATATATAAGGATAACAACAACCCTCTGGACCTTCTTGCTTTGCCTTAACTCTTTGACATGTCAAACACCTAGCTACAAACTCTGCAACACCCTTCTTCATTCCTTCCTAATAAAGACTTCTTTTCATATCCATAAACACTTTATCTCCTCTAGGGTATGTAATCATCCTTGGTTGATGACACTCCTCAAGAATCTCCCTTCTAAGGTCTCCATTACTAGGGATACAAAGTCGATTGTCCCTTCTCAAGCTACCACTACTATCAACATAATATCTATTTGAATGAAAAAAGGTTCTCCCTTAGTAATCTTTTCCTTTAATATCCTTAACTCACCATCGCGTTCTTGCTAGTTTTTGATTCTTTCTATCAAAATCGGTCTCACTTCCATAACCTCAAGAGAGCTACTTCAGATAGGGGCTGCAAATTGAAACTAGAAAGAACCTCTATCTACTTTCAGTCGGTGATTGTACTTAGGGTAGCATGCCTTCAACTCAAAGTGTCAGCCCCGACATTACCCTTCCCCGGGGTATACTGGGTAGCAAAGTGGAACGATGCTAGTTACTCCATCCATCGTTGTTGTCGAAGGTTCAGATCTCACTGAGAAAACAAATATCTAAGAGATTTATGGTCATTAAAGAGTTTAATTTTTTCTCCTAAAAGGCAGTATCTCCACATCTTTAGGGCAAAAAAAACATAGCTGATAACTCTATGCCATGGATAGGCTACCTCTTCTCATAGTCCTTAAGTTGTCTACCTGCGTAGGCAACTACTCTACCCTCTTGCATAAGGACTGCTCCTAAATCTGTCCCATAAGCATCAATGAAAAATGTGAATATCTTTGTTCCATCAGAAATAATAAGAATAGTCGTACTTATGAGAGATTCCTTCAGCCTTTCAAAGGCAACACCACACTTGTCACTTAATACAAACTCACAGTTCCTTTTCGACAACGGGGTTAGATGGGTTGTAATCCTCATGAAGTCCTTAATAAATTTCTTGTAATAGACCTCTAACCTAAGAGAACTCCTAACCTCCATCGCATTGGGGGTATCATCCACTCTTGAACAAACACTGCCTTAGCGAGGTTTACGACCAATCCTTTTTCCGAAACGTGTCCAAGAAATTTGACTCCTCTCTTCCAAAAGTGACATTTCAAAAACTGGGCCTTAAGGTGGTTTTCCCTCAGAATTCCTAGGACCTTTCTCAAATGATCTTCGTGATCCTTAAAGTCTTTGGAAAAGATAAGAATGTCATCTGCAAACATAACCACTATCTTGTTGAGAATTCCCCTAAATACACTATTAAAATGATCCACCAAGAAAGAAGGGGTATTCATCAAACCGAAGGGAATAACCTGCCACTCAAATAATCCATATGACGTTCTAAATGCTGTCTTAGGCTTACTCTCTTCAGAAATCCTTAATTGGTCGAACCCGCTTGCCAGATCTAACCGAGAAAAGATTTGGACAACGCCCAAATGGTCAAATAGGTCATGAATCCTTAGTAAGGGGTATTTATTCTTCTTAGTGAGCTTGTTGAGTTCCCTATAATCCATACACAATCTTAATGACCCATCGTATTTTATGGCAAATACTACTAGCGCACCCCACTTAGACGTACTCCTTCGAATAAATCCTTTCTGCAATAACTCAAAGATTTGTCTATCTAGCTCTCTCCTTTCATTAGGAGCCATGTGCCTTAATGGAAATGCTGCTGGCGTCACATCCTTCTCAAAGTCTATCCTAAACAAGATTTCTCTATAGGGGTAGAAGTCCAACGACTTCCTCAGAGACATATAACAACTCGTAGATGATAGGCACTGAAGATGGTCCTTCTAAATCGATGATAAAATACAATGAGGATGAATCCCTATTCCCAGTCCTGCATGAGATCTCTAAGGTACGTCCCCTATGAATTCTCAAGCAAGTAACTCTCCTATCACAGTTAAGGACGGCTCGATAAAATGATAGCTAGTCCATTCCTAATATGAGTCCATATCCCTCAGATTCAAGTATACGCATCTTAAAAGAAAACGACATTGTCGATATCCAATACTAGATCTTTACACATAAGCGAAAGTTGCATTGCTTCTACGATAGGGTTGGACACTCCTATCGGACTGCTAGCAAAGGAAAAAGGAATATTTAAGGAATCAATAATCTTTCTAGTAATGAAGGGGTGAGCTGCTCCCGAATCAAACAGGGTACAAAAAAAATTCCTAGGATAGAGATTACACCTTCCAACGTTGGTTGTCCTTGATCTATAAGGGGCTGATTTCGAAGCGGCGCTAGTACCAAAGCATAGTTTTGTCGACTCTACACTGCTCTAGGTTTAAAGAAGTTCCTTGCCAAGTTCCCATCCTTATGACAGTTTAAGCTTTTTCCCCTGAATTCGGCTTCGCTAGGTTCACCCTATAGTGCTTGGACTCATGGCCCTTTTTGTGGTACCTCGAACAAACCTTAGCCCCCTTAAATTTTCCTCCATTCTTCTTCTTAAGCCAAAAACTTTTCTTTTTATACTTCCCAAAACTAGAAGCACCTACCCATTTTTCACTCTTAATTTCCTTCATTTCCTCAACCGTATATAGGGTAGTTGTCTCAACAAGCACCTCGAACATAGATCCAATCGTTACCTGAGGCAATAACATTTCCCTCAATAGAGAAGTCAATCCCTTAACAATCCTAAATTCTTTATTCATAGGGGTGTCAATCAATCCTCTCCCAAATTTGGATAACTCCGTAAATCTTGCTACATACTCTCTCGCACTTAACTCCCCTTACTTTAGCTGAATGAATTTTTCCATTTGTAGGCACATCTTGGCATTAGGTAAGAACTTAGTTTCAAAATGTGTCTTAAACTCCTCCTAAGTAAACACTCTACTTATATTCTCTTCCAAAATCGTGTTCCACCACTCTAAGGCTTCTCCTTTTAAATGCTAAGACACTGCCCTATGCTTTTGCTAGTTGTCCCATCCGGTAGCCTCGAATATCCATTCACACTCGATATCCATGCTTAAGCTTCAAGGAATTTTTCGGTTCCCAAAAATGGTTTGCCTCCTAAACTCATGAAATCTTTGCAAAGTCGAGGAAAGTTGAAAACCCCATCAGCGGTATGAGTTGCTGGTTCCGCTGGGGTAAGAGGGGAAGTATGGACCTATTCCACAGTCCTAAGGTGCCATTGGAACCATTTAGACAAGTACTGAGGCCTTGTCGGGTTCCCTTGCTTGGGATGATTATCGACCATTTTTACTATTTGAAAAAGGGAACACCCTTCGGTGGACTTCCTAAGATAGTGTTTAAGCCCAAAAAGGAAGAAAGATAAAGGTTGCCTAGTATAATTGTGTACGTCTTTGGGTATGGTACGTATATACACACACACCGTATAGTTTTAAAAACCTTTTCAAATAACACATATGTCTCTGTTACATATATTTCCCTAAAATTGGGTAATTTATGCTCTAATACACATGTAACAACCCATCCGGAATGGACCTAAATTCCGATATAGAAAAGTCTCATCGGAATTTAGAACCATTCTAAACGGATCGTTGGTTCCTATAAGGAAATACTAGAATATATATAATAGAGCAATATAGATGGAATCAGAGTCTCACACAACGAAAGAGATAAAATATAATATCTCAAAATAGATGTACCATAAATAAAATCATCATAATGTCATGATACGAGTCTCAAATAAAAGGTATATCAACAACAACTATCGTAATAACATGATGATAATAATAATAATGCCATAAATAACTAAAGCCTCCATCGTCAGGCTCTATCTTCATAGCATCACTAGTCATAGTGATCCAAACGTCCTCACTTACTAACCTGTTTATGTTAAAAGGATGGGGGGTCAGAACATAAAGTTCCGATGAATGAAAATCATATAAGTTTAGAACTAACTATTTCCTATATTTGGTAGTGCAAATTCTTCACATTATGTCTGCACAAGAAAACACACACAGCTAATCATATGAGGCAAACATTCTTACGGTCACTCAAGGCCTACATATTGATACAAAGGTGGATATCCCTACAGACACTTAATACCCCACGAGGTGGACTTTGCTTGACCACTTAAGGTCATTACTTAAATTTATTTAAGGGCAGATTCCTGCTATCACTTATTTCCTTATGGTGGATCCCAGCCACTTAAGACCTCGTCTTTAACGTCAACTTTATCAAATATGCACTCTCCTTGTAGGTCGAGAGATAGTAGGTAGCTACTTAATACCAGGTTTAGGTAGGAACACCTCATCATTTAAGACCCCCTGTCGGAACCCTTCATTATTATCTAGCTGTCCATACGGGTGAACTCCTAAGACCTCATCTCTAACGTCAACTTTATCAAATATGCACTCTCCTTGTAGGTCGAGAGATAGTAGGTAGCCACTTAATACCAAGTTTAGGTAGGAACACCTCATCATTTAAGACCCACCTGTCGGAACCCTTCATTATTATCTAGCTGTCCATACGGGTGAACTCCTAGCCACTTAAACTTCCCTCGGACGGTGGTTTATTTAGGCCTCTTTGATAAATTGTCCCTAGGTCAGCCCTCACTAAGCCCTTAGACAACAAACGGACACTTCTGAATAACTACCCCACTCACATGCCATCGTCTATTAGGACTACTAATACCTTATCAGAGAAAGGCGCATCCAATGACCATTTAAGACCTAGTAGAGTGGATCCCATGACTCTAGTCCAGAACCAACGATTGAAGCTTAGGAGCGGACTTAGTCCTAACCACTTATACCCATGAAGTTAGATCATCCACTTAATACCTCCTCAAGGCAGGCCTAATTCACACATAAATAATATATATACACACTAAACATCTCATTCAACAGACACTTGTAGATGCTGGATTTGCCGGGCGATTCCAGACAGACTTCTACTACAAATTGGCTTAACCTCGCGTCTTAGTGTAATAATATAATGGCCCATGGCACATAGACCTCTCATATTAACCAGTCTTACTTGTAGATGTTGGATATGCCGGTCGATTCTGGGCATGCTTCTACTACAAGTAATGGTTAACGTCGTGTACGTGTGTCGTTAATGTTGGATCTAGATTAACCCTAGAGGGGGGGGGGGGTGAATAGGGTTTATCACAGTTTATCAAGTAATTAAAAAATTAATCCCAGCACAGATAAAGCAGAGTAAGTAAGTACAGAAAGTAAATAACACACAGAGATACCCAGCTTCGGCAAATCTTGCCTACTGCTGCATTCCTAAGGTTTCTACTAGGTATTAATAACAGATCCCGCTTACAGACACTGTAAACTCGCACTCCCTGCTCATGTACTAACCCTACGCTCAAAACCCTAGACTGGTCGATATCCCCTCGATCAGATTTCCCGAATTACAACCCTATAATCCGTAACCCAGATTTTACAGACTCTGAAACTGACAGTCAACACCCTGACTGATTCACTCTTGTTTATACAGACACTAGAAAACTGTTTCGACAATTTTACAACTCAAAATAAAAACAATACAACAAATAGAAAATTAAAACAAGGAGAAACCCTAATTAAAAAATGAATATAGGAGTTGAATTTAAAGGGGTCATCCCCTTTTCACATGGAGAAACATGGCCGGCCCATTTCAATTTGTTGCACCCGTTCTATTTTCTTTTGCTCTAAAAAAAATGGCGGCAGGCGATTTAGGAAAAATCTAGGGTTTCAACGATTGCTCCAAAACCAGATCGATGCTTGATTGTTGACGTTGTGATAACTCTGAAGGTTGATTCTTTGATGGCTTTCCTCGTCCGACTTGGAATTTCTCTCTGGCTCGATCGAATCAGTGAGTTTTATGAGATTTGTTGCTTTGAAATTTTTTACTGATTTTGTGGGTTTCGGTTTCCATGATTTCCTCTCTGCCAATGATGAATCAGTGATAAATAGGATTATATAATCCGTAACTTGCTCTCTGATTTCAATTAAGTGATTCGATCTGAAATTGCGATGCTTTCCCTTTTTGTTTTCTTCGATTTTCTTGATTGCAATGGATTTGCTTGGCTTAATTGGCTGGCGTGTATTCATGAATTCTGGAAAAGAGTTCTTGCCTTTTCTGAAATTGTCCCATTCGATTTTTGCCTTGATTGTTGAAATTTGAATTTACAGATGGTTGCCAAGATTGATTTTAATCTGCGCCATATATGATTTTCTGCACAATAAAATCTCTTGCCATATATATATCAGTGTGATTTCCTTGTTTGTCTTGTGTAATATATGCTCTGCCATAATTCTCTGATTGTTTCAAAACTGGAAACAATAGATTTGCCCAAACAAAAAAGTTGTGATTTCTGGAAAACTTAAACACTTGCCATGTATGATTTTCTGCAAATTAAACTCTTTCCAAAAATCATTTATGCCACTGTATACCTGGAAAAATACTGAATGATTTATGTCCTGATATAATCCATTCTTGTATGATTTCTTGCACCACAATTCTCACTCAGTTGCACCATTATTCATATATAAGAAAACATGAATTTCTTAAAAAAAAACTGCTTTATTGTTTGTTTGATGTGCACTTGAGATTTGGTGCACCCATGATTAGTAACTTGTTCTTTCCTGAACTATTTGAACTTGAATGATGTACTCGGACATGAATCATACTTGCACCATTATATATGCAAACTTGTACATATATACATGATCATATGCTAGCTGTAACATGAACTCCCTTCTTACCTGAGTTACCTATTGGCTGTACTTGCTGTCTTTGCACTGTCACTTGATTGCTGCACATTTCAGTTGTCTTGCATGCTCGACTTCTTTGAATTCTGGTATGTTTGTTGGTCTGAATCTCATGTTCATTTACATTTGTTTCTCGACTATTGCTGTACTATACATGATGATCAATCCATGCTGCTTTAATATTACAGTTTGTACACATGCACATCCACCACATTTGTGTTGATTACTTTTTGAAAGAGATTTGAACTTCCTGCTACTTTGATTTAGCATAACTACATTGAGCTCGACCATGATTCACCTCATGTACACGACGGCTACACCTTACACTTGCACCACTATGCTGCTTGAGATTGACTTGTGCCATGTTTCATTGTTGTGTATAAATGGTCCGAGCCTTGCCAATTGCTGTTGCTCCATCATAAACTTATTTGTTGTCTTGAGCATGCATGAAATATGCTCAAACCTTTTATGATTTGTGTACATACTTGCTGAACTGATTTCTCCCTTCATGCTGCCATTGTGATCCCTTGTTTTCTTTGTTGCATGTCCACATTAGTTTGTGCACCCCTTACGATCTTGACATGCATATACACCAAAGAGTTGCGTTGCTTGCCTTTTGCACATACACAAATAAAAGCTGCACCATATGACTTGCATCATCAACTTGCTGAGTCATTTGTCTTTAACCATTTGAGAAGTGCTCCATGTATATGCCACAGCTGTTTTGCCATGCATTCTTGTATCACCACTGCATTGCTTGTGCATGTCCCACTGTCTTGAGCATGTTTGAAAAAAAAAACTCCTTGCATTTGTGCTACCATGTTTGACCATTCTATGCTGTGTTGACATGCTTGGTTTCACTGTTTTGCACCTGAAATATGAGCATACCATCTCTTGTGCTCGACCATTTTGAATTTTAATGTTTGACATTTTGTTTTTAAGATATATCAGCAAACTAGTCACACTATGTTGAGGCTGATCAAAAATCAGCAAACTAGTGTGATTATGTCGAGGCTGATCAATTCAGATCGAGTCAGAAAAATGATGAGAAACACACCGAAATTCTGAGGCAAATAAAATTTTAAAAATAAAATTTATATTTGCATGAATTCTGTTTTATTTCTATTGCAGTGTACTGTGTGTGTGTTTATGTGAATGACAGGTATGAAGACGATGACTGGACTGACAGTGACTGCACAGACTGAAGATAACACTGTGCAATTTGTATATGTATATGAGTCTGTAAAAAAAAGTGTAGTGAAGAGCTGATATGAAATTCAGTGATGTACAAATAGTGGAGTTATTAATTTTGTACTGTATGGAATGTTGAAATAAAATATTATATTTAAATAAAATACTGTTGAATATTTGAATTCGTGTACAGTCGTATTCTATTTAAATATAAATATTATATTTCTGTCTGTGATGTGATATAACAATACAAAAACAAACACATTTATAATAATATATATTTGGTTGTTATCATCAAACAAAAAATCATATAATTGTGTATACAACTGCGTTATATACAACAATCTCCCCCTTTTGATGATGACAAACTAATATGGAGATTTTGAATCAGATAAATGTGTTTGACCGTGAAGAACTGAACTCCCCCTATCTGAATGCTCCCCCTACAACAGACAACTCCCCCTATAACTGTGCATGAGTGAAATGTATGAATAATAATAAATTTTCAAAATTAAAAATATTTATAAAATATTCACTCATAAATCAAAATCTCAACCCATTCTCCCCCTTTTGTTATCATCAAAAGAGTATAGAATTTAAAATATAGATGAAAAAAAAATGACTAACAAATACTATATCAGCTTAAGAGGAAGAACAGTCATCATAAATCTCAATCAGTCAAACAAAAAACATAATAAACTAAGAACTGGTGGCATATCTCACATTGTAGAGAATGACGGATTTACGATGAATTTTATATAAAAATGGGGAGAGAGTTTGAAAATATGAATATTTTCCAATTATTTTTCAAAAAGATTTTTTAAAAAATTGAGGCACAAAACAGTGATGGATTTTGACTATAATTATAAATTCAACTTAAGTGACAAAAACAGATAGTCTCAAATCCCAGTAGTTATCAATCAACAAATCATAATACTTCATAAGGTATTAACACATTTCACAGATTAGAACATGGATTGATAGGCTGGTTTTTATACACTGAGGAGAATTTCAAATTTATTTTTATTTTTAGCACCCCCTTTTTTTTAATCTTTTATTTAAGAGCACACTGACTACACATAACCAGAGCTTGGATTTTTAAATGAGGTCAGTCGCAGCTTAAATTATAAGTTGTCTCTTAACCATGCATGACCAGAGCTTGGATTTTTAAATGAGGCTAGAGACACACTTATATATTTATTAGATATGTTTATCATTTCAGCATTTTTTTTTTAAAAAAAAGAGAAACTCCTCGGTATAAAACCAATATATGGATGATAGAATAATGTGGTAGGTACAGAAATGGACTGTGAAATAAATTTCTAAATTAATTATATTATGAAATATACTCGACTGTACTGAGATTATTGAAAATTTTCAATTATCACTAATTTTGAATAAATAATATAGTCCCATTTCTATCACAAATTTTCACTGTTTATTCAAAACGATTTTTAAGATTATTAACTCTCCACATTAATATAAAATCATGATGGATGGCAGAAGATTGAAGGATGATAGATAAAGAAAATGATCGTGAAATAATTGCCAATTCAAAGATATTAAAATAAGTGTTCAACCATTATGAAAATTCAAATAAAATCTCCTCTTGTTGTGAGATATACTGTAGTCACAATTCATCACAATTTCGAAATCTGATAATAATTTTGATGAATTATAAATACAGTTCAATATGGATATTGATTTCAATTTCTGAATGAATAATCAACAAATAATTTTATAGTTGAAAATTAATTACAAGAGGAAATGTGAAAAGCTATACAGGGCAAGAAAAAAAATCAGCACTTCTGATACCAATTGTTCTCTCTTCTCGAGGATTTAAAATTGACACTTGAGACGAAAAAGGATATCAAAGAGTTTCAAACACAGAGCCCACGAGACAAGATTTACAAATTTGGCAAGCAACAGACAAATCAAATATCAGAGCAGCAAGCAGATTAAAACAGACAGTTATTTGAAAACAGTATCAGAGCAGCACAAACAAGAACTGTTCAAAATCAGACTTGTCAAGATGTTGGTCACATAAGGTGGTTCATGATTCAAGATTTGCAAATATACTCTATTTTAAATCATTTGAAGAAATGTTAAAGTAGTAGGATTTAATGAATCAATCACACCAGGTTATATTTCAGATTCAAGATATGTGTGAGATCCAATAAATCAATGATTTCAAATGATTTTAAACAAACATATATTCAAATCAAATAATCATGAAATAGCAATGATTTTCAAATACCATTTTCAAAAATTTCTCAAAACTATTTCTGACAAGCCCAAGAGAAATTTCAGGTCATTTACATCAAATTTGAAAATATTCATGATCGGGATAATTTATTTGAAATCACATGAATCAATGTAAAGCTTTGGGATATAATGAATCAGTCACACAAGATTGACAATTTCAAAAATAGGAGGTGTGTGATATTCAAGATATCTACAACTTTAAATGATTTCAAACAAACATATTTCAATATAATGATCATGAATAAAGATGAATTCCAAGATGTATCACTGATACAAGCCAATCTGAAAATCAATGAAATTATCACAACTGATAAATAACAGAATGCTGTAATGAGTACAATATTTTGAGCTTTTCTAAAATGAATTAGAATAAACTCAGAACAGCAGAGGTGTGTGAAATTTCATTAAATTTTCAGATCCTCAAAAATTTTTGAATTTATACTAACTGTGTTCAAGATATGATATGAATGCTTCAGCACTGTTAGAATTTCAGAAAAAAAAAACTCCAAAACAATTGCAGATATATACAAGTTTAAATTCAGATTCTGGAAGAATTAAAAACATGACAGTTTTATACAGATTAAATGAATTTCCAGAAAATCATAAGTACTGCAATCGGAAATTAATGAAGCGCAGAATAAGAGGAATATGGCAGTGTCAAATCAACTCAGGACAAACAAAAAGAAAAAAAATAAAAAGGAAAGGGGTAGAAGAAGAAATAAACAAAAAATATATTTACAAAGACAAGTTCAGAGATCATACCTGAAATCAGTGAAAACCAGAATCTCTAACTCAGTAAATCTTGGCCAAGGAACTGTAAAGAATACAGAAATATAGAACAACTTGAAATCAATCTCTTTTCAGCATAGCAGTTCCTCAACCTTCACTGGTACCTAGCAGTTAAGTGGATCAAGTGGTCTAACAAAATTTGTAAAACCACTCTGAAATTTGTTTACCACTTTTGGTACCCAAACCTGTTTGTATAACATCCCATTCGAATCTATCTTTGTGCCTTTAGGAACCCAAACTTGTTTAGGTTTTCCAAAAATCATTTTATTTCCTTTTGGGGTCAACATCTGCTCAACTGGATTGTTATCAAACCAATTCTTGTCTCGTTTGTGATTTAAAAACCTTTTGGAATTGTCAAAATTTAAACTTTCAGAAAGACCCTTTTTAAAGCAATTTAAAGGATTTTTTAAAATCACAAGAATTCAATTTTTCAAAAACACTTGTTTTTCCAAAACCAAGACCTTGTTTATGACCAACGGAAAATTGGTTTTGTAACAGCATATTCAACGATTTTTCTCCATTCAAAAATTTATCCAAAGTTGATTCTAATCGTTGAATTTTGGATTTAAGATCAGAGTTTTCTTTTATCAGATTTGAACAACGATTAATGTTGATCTTTCTCCTTTCAGTCTCATTTTGTTTCAAAGACAAATTTTCGTTTTCAAGAAGTTTGATTTTGGTCTTGGACTCAAAGATTTCAGATTCAAATTTAACTTGTTTTTCAAATTCAAGTTTCTTGAAATTCTCAATCTCTTTTTCAAGCTCATTTAAAATTAAATCACTTTTCAACAAGCTTTCTTTCTCAGCAATTTCATGTTTGGAACTTTTGATGGCCTTAAAATTATTAAATTCTTTTTGCAAAGAATTGTTTGAATCTTTTAGCTCAACCTCGTTATCTTTTAAAATCAGAATTTCCTCTTTAAGCCTTTGAATATTTTTATTGAGATGAACGAGGTCAGCTTTCAAATTCAAACAACTTTCACAGTCAGAATTTTCTAATTTCATGACATTTGTAGATTCTGATTCCAAACAGTTAATTTTGCTATTTAACTCGTGATTTTTAGATTTCAAGTATTTGTTTTTACGATGGAGTTTATCAACGATTTTTGTTAAATCAGTACACATATAAACCAACTCTTCATATGAGAAGCTTTCAGTCTCATTGTCTGTTGAGTCTCCATCGTCTGATCTACTTGAATTTTCATTTGTTTCTTCTCCTGAGCATAGATCTGAATCTGAGTTGACCACTTTGTGTTTTGAGCTGCTGTTGTTGATCTTTCCATACTTTCTATTGAGAAAATCCCATATTTCCTGCGCAGTCAAGCAATGAGAAATGAGATTATATTGGACATCATCAATATAAGAATACAAAGTGTGAATAGCACGAGAATTAAATCCAATATCGTTCCTATTGACCATATCATAACCATTAATAACAGTATCCCAACATTTAATATCAATAGATTTTAAATATAATTCCATTTCTAATTTCCAATTTGAAAAATCTGTACCATCGAAAATAAATGGAGTACGACTGGACTGATTCTCAGAAGACTGACAACTAGAATTCACCATTTCTCTAGAGTTAAAAAATACCTGCTTTGATACCAAATGTTGGATCTAGATTAACGCTAGAGGGGGGGTGAATAGGGTTTATCACAGTTTATCAAGTAATTAAAAAATTAATCCCAGCACAGATAAAGCAGAGTAAGTAAGTACAGAAAGTAAATAACACACAGAGATATCCAGCTTCGGCAAATCTTGCCTACTGCTGCATTCCTAAGGTTTCTACTAGGTATTAATAACAGATCCCGCTTACAGACACTGTAAACTCGCACTCCCTGCTCCTGTACTAACCCTACGCTCAAAACCCTAGACTGGTCGATATCCCCTCGATCAGATTTCCCGAATTACAACCCTGTAATCCGTAACCCAGATTTTACAGACTCTGAAACTGACAGTCAACACCCTGACTGATTCACTCTTGTTTATACAGACACTAGAAATCTGTTTCGACAATTTTACAACTCAAAATAAAAACAATACAAAAAATAGAAAATTAAAACAAGGAGAAACCCTAATTAAAAAATGAATATAGGAGTTGAATTTAAAGGGGTCATCCCCTTTTCACATGGAGAAACATGGCCAGCCCATTTCAATTTGTTGCACCCGTTCTATTTTCTTTTGCTCTAAAAAAAATGGCGGCAGGCGATTTAGGAAAAATCTAGGGTTTCAACGATTGCTCCAAAACCAGATCGATGCTTGATTGTTGACGTTGTGATAACTCTGAAGGTTGATTCTTTGATGGCTTTCCTCGTCCGACTTGGAATTTCTCTCTGGCTCGATCGAATCAGTGAGTTTTCTGAGATTTGTTGCTTTGAAATTTTTTACTGATTTTGTGGGTTTCGGTTTCCATGATTTCCTCTCTGCCAATGATGAATCAGTGATAAATAGGATTATATAATCCGTAACTTGCTCTCTGATTTCAATTAAGTGATTCGATCTGAAATTGCGATGCTTTCCCTTTTTGTTTTCTTCGATTTTCTTGATTGCAATGGATTTGCTTGGCTTAAATGGCTGGCGTGTATTCATGAATTCTGGAAAAGAGTTCTTGCCTTTTCTGAAATTGTCCCATTCGATTTTTGCCTTGATTGTTGAAATTTGAATTTACAGATGGTTGCCAAGATTGATTTTGATCTGCGCCATATATGATTTTCTGCACAATAAAATCTCTTGCCATATATATATCAGTGTGATTTCCTTGTTTGTCTTGAGTAATATATGCTCTGCCATAATTCTCTGATTGTTTCAAAACTGGAAACAATAGATTTGCCCAAACAAAAAAGTTGTGATTTCTGGAAAACTTAAACACTTGCCATGTATGATTTTCTGCAAATTAAACTCTTTCCAAAAATCATTTATAGCACTGTATACTTGGAAAAATACTGAATGATTTATGTCCTGATATAATCCATTCTTGTATGATTTCTTGCACCACAATTCTCACTCAGTTGCACCATTATTCATATATAAGAAAACATGAATTTCTTAAAAAAAACTGCTTTATTGTTTGTTTGATGTGCACTTGAGATTTGGTGCACCCATGATGAGTAACTTGTTCTTTCCTGAACTATTTGAACTTGAATGATGTACTCGGACATGAATCATACTTGCACCATTATATATGCAAACTTGTACATATATACATGATCATATGCTAGCTGTAACATGAACTCCCTTCTTACCTGAGTTACCTATTGGCTGTACTTGCTGTCTTTGCACTGTCACTTGATTGCTGCACATTTCAGTTGTCTTGCATGCTCGACTTCTTTGAATTCTGGTATGTTTGTTGGTCTGAATCTCATGTTCATTTACATTTGTTTCTCGACTATTGCTGTACTATACATGATGATCAATCCATGCTGCTTTGATATTACAGTTTGTACACATGCACATCCACCACATTTGTGTTGATTGCTTTTTGAAAGAGATTTGAACTTCCTGCTACTTTGATTTAGCATAACTACATTGAGCTCGACCATGATTCACCTCATGTACACGACGGCTACACCTTACACTTGCACCACTATGCTGCTTGAGATTGACTTGTGCCATGTTTCATTGTTGTGTATAAATGGTCCGAGCCTTGCCAATTGCTGTTGCTCCATCATGAACTTATTTGTTGTCTTGAGCATGCATGAAATATGCTCAAACCTTTTTTGATTTATGTACATACTTGCTGAACTGATTTCTCCCTTCATGCTGCCATTGTGATCCCTTGTTTTCTTTGCTGCATGTCCACATTAGTTTGTGCACCCCTTACGATCTTGACATGCATATACACCAAAGAGTTGCGTTGCTTGCCTTTTGCACATACACAAATAAAAGCTGCACCATATGACTTGCATCATCAACTTGCTGAGTCATTTGTCTTTGACCATTTGAGAAGTGCTCCATGTATATGCCACAGCTGTTTTGCCATGCATTCTTGTATCACCACTGCATTGCTTGTGCATGTCCCACTGTCTTGAGCATGTTTGAAAGAAAAAAACTCCTTGCATTTGTGCTACCATGTTTGACCATTCTATGCTGTGTTGACATGCTTGGTTTCACTGTTTTGCACCTGAAATATGAGCATACCATCTCTTGTGCTCGACCATTTTGAATTTTAATGTTTGACATTTTTTTTTAAGATATATCAGCAAACTAGTCACACTATGTTGAGGCTGATCAAAAATCAGCAAACTAGTGTGATTATGTCGAGGCTGATCAATTCAGATCGAGTCAGAAAAATGATGAGAAACACACCGAAATTCTGAGGCAAATAAAATTTTAAAAATAAAATTTATATTTGCATGAATTCTGTTTTATTTCTATTGCAGTGTACTGTGTGTGTGTTTCTGTGAATGACAGGTATGAAGACGGTGACTGGACTGACAGTGACTGGACAGACTGAAGACTGAAGATAACACTATGCAATTTGTATATGTATATGAGTCTGTAAAAAAAAGTGTAGTGAAGAGCTGATATGAAATTCAGTGATGTACAAATAGTGGAGTTATTAATTTTGTACTGTATGGAATGTTGAAATAAAATATTATATTTAAATAAAATATTATATTTAAATAAAATACTGTTGAATATTTGAAGTCGTGTACAGTCGTATTCTATTTAAATATAAATATTATATTTCTGTCTGTGATGTGATATAACAATACAAAAACAAACACATTTATAATAATATATATTTGGTTGTTATCATCAAACAAAAAATCATATAATTGTGTATACAACTGCGTTATATACAACAATCTCCCCCTTTTGATGATGACAAACTAATATGGAGATTTTGAATCAGATAAATGTGTTTGACCGTGAAGAACTGAACTCCCCCTATTTGAATGCTCCCCCTACAACAGACAACTCCCCCTATAACTGTGCATGAGTGAAATGTATGAATAATAATAAATTTTCAAAATTAAAAATATTTATAAAATATTCACTCATAAATCAAAATCTCAACCCATTCTCCCCCTTTTGTTATCATCAAAAGAGTATAGAATTTAAAATATAGATGAAAAAAAATGACTAACAAATACTATATCAGCTTAAGAGGAAGAACAGTCATCATAAATCTCAATCAGTCAAACAAAAAACATAATAAACTAAGAACTGGTGGCATATCTCACATTGTAGAGAATGACGGATTTACGATGAATTTTATATAAAAATGGGGAGAGAGTTTGAAAATATGAATATTTTCCAATTATTTTTCAAAAAGATTTTTAAAAAAATTGAGGCACAAAACAGTGATGGATTTTGACTATAATTATAAATTCAACTTAAGTGACAAAAACAGATAGTCTCAAATCCCAGTAGCTATCAATCAACAAATCATAATACTTCATAAGGTATTAACACATTTCACAGATTAGAAAATGGATTGATAGGCTGGTTTTTATACACTGAGGAGAATTTCAAATTTATTTCTATTTTTAGCACCCCCTTTTTTTTAATCTTTTATTTAAGAGCACACTGACTACACATAACCAGAGCTTGGATTTTTAAATGAGGTCAGTCGCAGCTTAAATTATAAGTTGTCTCTTAACCATGCATGACCAGAGCTTGGATTTTTAAATGAGGCTAGAGACACACTTATATATTTATTAGATATGTTTATCATTTCAGCATTTTTTTTTTAAAAAAAAAAGAGAAACTCCTCGGTATAAAACCAATATATGGATGATAGAATAATGTGGTAGGTACATAAATGGACTGTGAAATAAATTTCTAAATTAATTATATTATGAAATATACTCGACTGTACTGAGATTATTGAAAATTTTCAATTATCACTAATTTTGAATAAATAATATAGTCCCATTTCTATCACAAATTTTCACTGTTTATTCAAAACGATTTTTAAGATTATTAACTCTCCACATTAATATAAAATCATGATGGATGGCAGAAGATTGAAGGATGATAGATAAAGAAAATGATCGTGAAATAATTGCCAATTCAAAGATATTAAAATAAGTGTTCAACCATTATGAAAATTCAAATAAAATCTCCTCTTGTTGTGAGATATACTGTAGTCACAATTCATCACAATTTCGAAATCTGATAATAATTTTGATGAATTATAAATACAGTTCAATATGGATATTGATTTCAATTTTTGAATGAATAATCAACAAATAATTTTAAAGTTGAAAATTAATTACAAGAGGAAATGTGAAAAGCTATACAGGGCAAGAAAAAAAATCAGCACTTCTGATACCAATTGTTCTCTCTTCTCGAGGATTTAAAATTGACACTTGAGACGAAAAAGGATATCAAAGAGTTTCAAACACAGAGCCCACGAGACAAGATTTACAAATTTGGCAAGCAACAGACAAATCAAATATCAGAGCAACAAGCAGATTAAAACAGACAGTTATTTGAAAACAGTATCAGAGCAGCACAAACAAGAACTGTTCAAAATCAGACTTGTCAAGATGTTGGTCACATAAGGTGGTTCATGATTCAAGATTTGCAAATATACTCTATTTTAAATCATTTGAAGAAATGTTAAAGTAGTAGGATTTAATGAATCAATCACACCAGGTTATATTTCAGATTCAAGATATGTGTGAGATCCAATAAATCAATGATTTCAAATGATTTTAAACAAACATATATTCAAATCAAATAATCATGAAATAGCAATGATTTTCAAATACCATTTTCAAAAATTTCTCAAAACTATTTCTGACAAGCCCAAGAGAAATTTCAGGTCATTTACATCAAATTTGAAAATATTCATGATCGGGATAATTTATTTGAAATCACATGAATCAATGTAAAGCTTTGGGATATAATGAATCAGTCACGCAAGATTGACAATTTCAAAAATAGGAGGTGTGTGATATTCAAGATATCTAGAACTTTAAATGATTTCAAACAAACATATTTCAATATAATGATCATGAATAAAGATGAATTCCAAGATGTATCACTGATACAAGCCAATCTGAAAATCAATGAAATTATCACAACTGATAAATAACAGAATGCTGTAATGAGTACAATATTTTGAGCTTTTCTAAAATGAATTAGAATAAACTCAGAACAGCAGAGGTGTGTGAAATTTCATTAAATTTTCAGATCTTCAAATTTTTTTGAATTTATACTAACAGTGTTCAAGATATGATATGAATGCTTCAGCACTGTTAGAATTTCAGAAAAAAACTCCAAAACAATTGCAGATATATACAAGTTTAAATTCAGATTCTGGAAGAATTAAAAACATGACAGTTTTATACAGATTAAATGAATTTCCAGAAAATCATAAGTACTGCAATCGGAAATTAATGAAGCGCAGAATAAGAGGAATATGGCAGTGTCAAATCAACTCAGGACAAACAAAAAGAAAAAAAATAAAAAGGAAAGGGGTAGAAGAAGAAATAAACAAAAAATATATTTACAAAGACAAGTTCAGAGATCATACCTGAAATCAGTGAAAACCAGAATCTCTAACTCAGTAAATCTTGGCCAAGGAACTGTAAAGAATACAGAAATATAGAACAACTTGAAATCAATCTCTTTTCAGCATAGCAGTTCCTCAACCTTCACTGGTACCTAGCAGTTAAGTGGATCAAGTGGTCTAACAAAATTTGTAAAACCACTCTGAAATTTGTTTACCACTTTTGGTACCCAAACCTGTTTGTATAACATCCCATTCGAATCTATCTTTGTGCCTTTAGGAACCCAAACTTGTTTAGGTTTTCCAAAAATCATTTTATTTCCTTTTGGGGTCCACATCTGCTCAACTGGATTGTTATCAAACCAATTCTTGTCTCGTTTGTGATTTAAAAACCTTTTGGAATTGTCAAAATTTAAACTTTCAGAAAGACCCTTTTTAAAGCAATTTAAAGGATTTTTAAAATCACAAGAATTCAATTTTTCAAAAACACTTGTTTTTCCAAAACCAAGACCTTGTTTATGACCAACCGAAAATTGGTTTTGTAACAGCATATTCAACGATTTTTCTCCATTCGAAAATTTATCCAAAGTTGATTCTAATCGTTGAATTTTGGATTTAAGATCAGAGTTTTCTTTTATCAGATTTGAACAACGATTAATGTTGATCTTTCTCCTTTCGGTCTCATTTTGTTTCAAAGAAAAATTTTCGTTTTCAAGAAGTTTGATTTTGGTCTTGGACTCAAAGATTTCAGATTCAAATTTAACTTGTTTTTCAAATTCAAGTTTCTTGAAATTCTCAATCTCTTTTTCAAGCTCATTTAAAATTAAATCACTTTTCAACAAGCTTTCTTTCTCAGCAATTTCATGTTTGGAACTTTTGATGGCCTTAAAATTATTAAATTCTTTTTGCAAAGAATTGTTTGAATCTTTTAGCTCAACCTCGTTATCTTTTAAAATCAGAATTTCCTCTTTAAGCCTTTGAATATTTTTATTGAGATGAACGAGGTCAGCTTTCAAATTCAAACAACTTTCACAGTCAGAATTTTCTAATTTCATGACATTTGTAGATTCTGATTCCAAACAGTTAATTTTGCTATTTAACTCGTGATTTTTAGATTTCAAGTATTTGTTTTTACGATGGAGTTTATCACCGATTTTTGTTAAATCAATACACATATAAAACAACTCTTCATATGAGAAGCTTTCAGTCTCATTGTCTGTTGAGTCTCCATCGTCTGATCTACTTGAATTTTCATTTGTTTCTTCTCTTGAGCATAGATCTGAATCTGAGTTGACCACTTTGTGTTTTGAGCTGCTGTTGTTGATCTTTCCATACTTTCTATTGAGAAAATCCCATATTTCCTGCGCAGTCAAGCAATGAGAAATGAGATTATATTGGACATCATCAATATAAGAATACAAAGTGTGAATAGCACGAGAATTAAATCCAATATCGTTCCTATTGACCATATCATAACCATTAATAACAGTATCCCAACATTTAATATCAATAGATTTTAAATATAATTCCATTTCTAATTTCCAATTTGAAAAATCTGTACCATCGAAAATAAATGGAGTACGACTGGACTGATTCTCAGAAGACTGACAACTAGAATTCACCATTTCTCTAGAGTTAAAAAATACCTGCTCTGATACCAAATGTTGGATCTAGATTAACCCTAGAGGGGGGGGGTGAATAGGGTTTATCACAGTTTATCAAGTAATTAAAAAATTAATCCCAGCACAGATAAAGCAGAGTAAGTAAGTACAGAAAGTAAATAACACACAGAGATATCCAGCTTCGGCAAATCTTGCCTACTGCTGCATTCCTAAGGTTTCTACTAGGTATTAATAACAGATCCCGCTTACAGACAATGTAAACTCGCACTCCCTGCTCCTGTACTAACCCTACGCTCAAAACCCTAGACTGGTCGATATCCCCTCGATCAGATTTCCCGAATTACAACCCTGTAATCCGTAACCCAGATTTTACAGACTCTGAAACTGACAGTCAACACCCTGACTGATTCACTCTTGTTTATACAGACACTAGAAAACTGTTTCGACAATTTTACAACTCAAAATAAAAACAATACAACAAATAGAAAATTAAAACAAGGAGAAACCCTAATTAAAAAATGAATATAGGAGTTGAATTTAAAGGGGTCATCCCCTTTTCACATGGAGAAACATGGCCAGCCCATTTCAATTTGTTGCACCCGTTCTATTTTCTTTTGCTCTAAAAAAAATGGCGGCAGGCGATTTAGGAAAAATCTAGGGTTTCAACGATTGCTCCAAAACCAGATCGATGCTTGATTGTTGACTTTGTGATAACTCTGAAGGTTGATTCTTTGATGGCTTTCCTCGTCCGACTTGGAATTTCTCTCTGGCTCGATCGAATCAGTGAGTTTTCTGAGATTTGTTGCTTTGAAATTTTTTACTGATTTTGAGGGTTTCGGTTTCGATGATTTCCTCTCTGCCAATGATGAATCAGTGATAAATAGGATTATATAATCCGTAACTTGCTCTCTAATTTCAATTAAGTGATTCGATCTGAAATTGCGATGCTTTCCCTTTTTGTTTTCTTCGATTTTCTTGATTGCAATGGATTTGCTTGGCTTAAATGGCTGGCGTGTATTCATGAATTCTGGAAAAGAGTTCTTGCCTTTTCTAAAATTGTCCCATTCGATTTTTGCCTTGATTGTTGAAATTTGAATTTACAGATGGTTGCCAAGATTGATTTTAATCTGCGCCATATATGATTTTCTGCACAATAAAATCTCTTGCCATATATATATCAGTGTGATTTCCTTGTTTGTCTTGAGTAATATATGCTCTGCCATAATTCTCTGATTGTTTCAAAACTGGAAACAATAGATTTGCCCAAACAAAAAAGTTGTGATTTCTGGAAAACTTAAACACTTGCCATGTATGATTTTCTGCAAATTAAACTCTTTCCAAAAATCATTTATGCCACTGTATACTTGGAAAAATACTGAATGATTTATGTCCTGATATAATCCATTCTTGTATGATTTCTTGCACCACAATTCTCACTCAGTTGCACCATTATTCATATATAAGAAAACATGAATTTCTTAAAAAAAACTGCTTTATTGTTTGTTTGATGTGCACTTGAGATTTGGTGCACCCATGATGAGTAACTTGTTCTTTCCTGAACTATTTGAACTTGAATGATGTACTCGGACATGAATCATACTTGCACCATTATATATGCAAACTTGTACATATATACATGATCATATGCTAGCTGTAACATGAACTCCCTTCTTACCTGAGTTACCTATTGGCTGTACTTGCTGTCTTTGCACTGTCACTTGATTGCTGCACATTTCAGTTGTCTTGCATGCTCGACTTCTTTGAATTCTGGTATGTTTGTTGGTCTGAATCTCATGTTCATTTACATTTGTTTCTCGACTATTGCTGTACTATACATGATGATCAATCCATGCTGCTTTGATATTACAGTTTGTACACATGCACATCCACCACATTTGTGTTGATTACTTTTTGAAAGAGATTTGAACTTCCTGCTACTTTGATTTAGCATAACTACATTGAGCTCGACCATGATTCACCTCATGTACACGACGGCTGCACCTTACACTTGCACCACTATGCTGCTTGAGATTGACTTGTGCCATGTTTCATTGTTGTGTATAAATGGTCCGAGCCTTGCCAATTGCTGTTGCTCCATCATGAACTTATTTGTTGTCTTGAGCATGCATGAAATATGCTCAAACCTTTTATGATTTGTGTACATACTTGCTGAACTGATTTCTCCCTTCATGCTGCCATTGTGATCCCTTGTTTTCTTTGCTGCATGTCCACATTAGTTTGTGCACCCCTTACGATCTTGACATGCATATACACCAAAGAGTTGCGTTGCTTGCCTTTTGCACATACACAAATAAAAGCTGCACCATATGACTTGCATCATCAACTTGCTGAGTCATATGTCTTTGACCATTTGAGAAGTGCTCCATGTATATGCCACAGCTGTTTTGCCATGCATTCTTGTATCACCACTGCATTGCTTGTGCATGTCCCACTGTCTTGAGCATGTTTGAAAAAAAAAACTCCTTGCATTTGTGCTACCATGTTTGACCATTCTATGCTGTGTTGACATGCTTGGTTTCACTGTTTTGCACCTGAAATATGAGCATACCATCTCTTGTGCTCGACCATTTTGAATTTTAATGTTTGACATTTTGTTTTTAAGATATATCAGCAGACTAGTCACACTATGTTGAGGCTGATCAAAAATCAGCAAACTAGTGTGATTATGTCGAGGCTGATCAATTCAGATCGAGTCAGAAAAATGATGAGAAACACACCGAAATTCTGAGGCAAATAAAATTTTAAAAATAAAATTTATATTTGCATGAATTCTGTTTTATTTCTATTGCAGTGTACTGTGTGTGTGTTTCTGTGAATGACAGGTATGAAGACGATGACTGGACTGACAGTGACTGGACAGACTGAAGACTGAAGATAACACTGTGCAATTTGTATATGTATATGAGTCTGTAAAAAAAAGTGTAGTGAAGAGCTGATATGAAATTCAGTGATGTACAAATAGTGGAGTTATTAATTTTGTACTGTATGGAATGTTGAAATAAAATATTATATTTAAATAAAATACTGTTGAATATTTGAATTCGTGTACAGTCGTATTCTATTTAAATATAAATATTATATTTCTGTCTGTGATGTGATATAACAATACAAAAACAAACACATTTATAATAATATATATTTGGTTGTTATCATCAAACAAAAAATCATATAATTGTGTATACAACTGTGTTATATACAATAGTTAATTATAATTAAGGTCATTAACTCACAGACATAAAAATACACATTCCTATAGGGACATTCAAATTCTATTTCCTAATTTAAACATATTTAGTACGCATCTAATACACATTAATATTCGATCTAATTATGCTATAGATATATAAATAAATAGGCATGAATTGAGCGCATGAGAATAACGACCTAAAATATATGAAATGTCAATCCTAACAACCATAATAAAGGTATACAAGTTAATATGCCTATCAATTAACATGGTCCAACATACGTATTCTCATTTAATGATAAAAAGGGAAATAACAATACATATAACTAAAACTTACAACCTAGATTTGAATAATTATTTAAATAATAAAAGTATAGGCGAGATGCAATAAATCTAACTACGTATACAAAAACCTTTCTTTTGGCTCCGCTTTACTTTTAGTTTATGTCGCATACAAAATTTAAGATCCTAATATCTTGCATATAATACGTTCAAACAAATCTATTTAAAAATATATGTTTAAAACAATTAATTTATAATACACAAACCTTACATTTTAGTACGCAAACATATAAGCATATAAAGTAAGAATCTAATGAATAAGTCTCAAAAACTAAGAATTTCACAACACCCAAAGCCTAACATTTATTATTCCAATAATACAAACCCAAATATATCACTTTTTATTGGTCATTTCCTCAATAAACAAAATATAGGATATAGAGGGCTTATAGTGTTTTATTTTAATTTTAATCCAAATCCTATCATAATAATCCAAATCCAAACTACGAAGGACAGAAAATAACAACTTATAGGGTTTCCACTCACAGTGATTTGAGAAGGAAGAATAATAGGATTTGTGTAGAATCAGATCTAGATTTAGCCTTCGAAATCGTACTCCAATCCTTCTATTAATTAATCACTAGTACAAACCAGTCTTATTGCTTCGCCTAATTTGCATCGGCTGTTGTAACAAAAGATGCAAAAAGTGTTATTTGCACCGCTTTTAACTAAACAGGCGATGCAATTATGATAAAAAAGCAATAGACCATACAAAAGGTTATCTTCTTCGGGTTTTTTCTTACAACCGATGCAATTTATGACTGCAAATGGCTTCATTTATTATACTAGCATTGGCTTTTTCATAACTGGTGCATAACCAATGCAATGTATATAAGGTGGGTCAAATTTACTTGGTGAATCGAGTCAACTTTCAATTCACCCGTTAGAGCGTCTCTGGTTTAGTTTCTCATCGTACTTTTACTTTGCCGCGGCACCCTTTCAAAAAAAAAAAAAAAAGATAAATCAACGATATTGCAGAAGAAGAAAAGAAATTAAACACTATAGATAATTTCCGCCTTGATTTCGCCCTGTTATGGAGGATTTGGATTTTGCCTCATCTTCTTCCCTCAAAGGTACTACATTTCTATGATCTGTAACCCTAGTTTTACATAAATAATCAATCAAGCCCTAGCGTCTCTAATCTTCTTTGCGTGTATTGCCTTTTTCTCCTCGTGTGGACATAGTTATCACAGAATCTATTGAAAGGCACGACTGTCTTTGTTCTTGCGTTTGTATCGAAGTTTAAGTTTGTATTCTTCTTTTAGTCTAGATTTCTCCGAGATTTAAAAAAGTTTGGATTCAGTTTTGATTTTATTAGATTTAAAAAAAATTGTTTCAGTTTTAATTTCAAATTTAAGTACTTGTTTTAGAGAAAGATACATTATGAATTGTTGTATTTACTGAAATAAAATAAATTTTTACTTACTAAAACAAACTTACGATTTTATTTTTGGGTAAAACTGAAGATTCAATTGAATAATATTTATTAAAAATAAATGTTTATATCATGAACGGGTAACAAACACACATGATTGTTTCCTTGCTAGTCGAATGTTTCTGTAAGTATAAAACAAAAATATCAAAATATACATTGTTATTTCCTTAATCTTTTACATGTACCTGCTAATTTATCAACCAAAATATCAAAATACCGTAGGGTTGAATGTTTATGTAAGTATAAAACAAAAAATACCCTTCTTCACAAAATTTTAGTGTTGTAGCTTGTAAGGTGTTAGTGTTCTGCTCCTGTGCACTTTTGATTGACTCTAAAACTGAAGTTATTGCTTATATAGTTGTGTCTTACACAAAATAAAATTAGTAGTTATTCTATACAGCAGCAGCGTAATATCCAGAATATTAAGACAAATTAACAAGGACCACTGTAAAATGGTTTCATTAATATGTTGCAGTTAGAAGCAAAAACAATAAATAATAGTGTAACTACTAGCAACGTCTTACTAAATTATTTAGTGGTCCTTTTATTGGAAATCTTTCAAATATTTGGTAGATGATCAGTTATATCTGTATGAAACTGACAGTAAGATTCAAACAATTTGCATATTACACATAATTTTTCCATTCTTGTTCATTTGCTTTTTTGCATAATTGATGAGTGGAATGCTCCTTCTGAGGAGGAATTGTGTTTAGCAGTGGAATGCGAGCTCAGTTTATATTATTCCACTAGCATCCTTATATTTTCTTCATAGTTTTTGTATTTCATTTCTAGAACTGCTTTGGACGATTGATCTTTAAATGTATACTTTTAGGTTTTGCATATTGCCTTTGGCCATGTTGACGTGAACATAACTTTAGACATGATAATTTCTTTAATATGATTATTTGTCTTGTGAAAGTTACTTCCACAAAGTCTCTAATTATGTATTGAATTTGCAAAGTCGAAATACATTGGCATTTTAGGTTGTCTGTATGCTAAACGTTATGTCTACAATGGTAAATGTGTGATACTTTTGTTTAATTCAATAGCATAAATGTATGAATGTGTAAAGCAATAATATGATATTGATGTATATATATTAGAAATAAACCTGCGTTTCAAAATTATCAATCAAGCCTCGCCGACTTGGGTTAATATAATGTTGCTGCGCAGTGTTACAATATACAAATTTGAGTGTAGATATTGAAAACTGTCTACAACTTGTACACGAAACATTTCTATTTCAATAATTTTGTATATAACCTTTACCTTATTGTATATGAAACATTTCTATTCCAAATAATGCATGCTTTTGATATATCTAATAACACATTTTATTTTACTGTTGTATTAAGCTGTCCTTTTAGAACTGAATATATTGATTGGCTGCATTAGCATTTGAATATGTTCAATAAACCTACTGTCACAAGTTCAATGATATATGCTCATATTTAGCAGTTTATTGGATGCCTACATGTGCTGATGGAAAACGTGGAGACCCACTGTTTCTATCAGCAATGGCCCAGTGGTTGCAGGTACATTTTTCAGTGGTTTTCCGCGAGCTTGTGCAGTTAGTTAATGCATTTTTTATTAAAACATGAATCTAGTTGATTCTTGAGAAGAATTTCTTCTTTGAGCTGATATGGATCGTTGAGATTTATGGTGAATATGATGTGTTAAAAGTAGCGTAGAATTCCCAAGCACGAAGTTCATATTGCCATCAATGTACCTGCCTTTTTGTGTTGCTTACCATGATGAATATAATGCATTCAGTAATATAATAGGGCCAAAAGTATGAAAACACGAAGACAACTAAGACAAATTAACCAATTTTCAATAGGATCATCAATCCACACACTTTATCAATTACTAGAGCATTCAACTAAAATATATAGATACCACACAATTCATTAGTAGCGGAAGAAGACAAGCATGGATATAATTTGTTGTGGATATGATCGTTATTTATTATGTGAATGCAAATTTCCAGGTTTCCGAGTTTCATGTCATAGAGATAGAGCAACTCCGCAGGTTTTATTAGTGTATGTTTCAAGATATGCTTTTCAAGTACGGGAAGGATGCAGCTCGTCGAATGCTAATTTATGTTAAAGAACTAAGAATTTGGTAGAAAATAATTGCATAAGATGGTTCTAAGTGAAGTTTCGATTCAGAATGCTCTGCGTCAGATTGAATTTAACTCTAAATTTATGGTTCCATTGGGTTATAGTAATATCAAATTAGAACATAAGTTCAGTCTGTTTTTCATTGATTTTTGATTAAGTAGGTGTGAGGAAAACAGTACGATTTTTTACTTTCATGGTATTGATAAAAGACCATGCAGTTTAAAAGAAGCAAAAGTTTTTAACATGTGTACACATGATCAGAGTAATTATTATCATATAATACGCAGGGTGTTAAGGCTAATCAAATCCAATGAAAAAGTGGGGTTGTATTGGGGACTGGATGTTGCTGCCTATCTTCCAAACAACTGCGTATTCATTATATCATTTACTCTACACATATACAGAAAACTGAATAACACCAGGGGTGACTGGACATGCACAGGTGTGCATATATCAATCTTTAGAACAAGAACTCAAATAAATCTTTGTTCATCAGACCATGTAATTTGATTTTCATGATGTTATGAATAGCCATAGCATCTTCTACCAGAAGACGACACCTTCATTTGGTAGCATTAGCATGACAATTAAAGATATATTTGTAAAGGCAACCAAGGGTTCACTGTAAACGGCACCTACAAATTTGGTGTCAAGTTCAGAAAATTCGAGGAATGCAAAGTTGATTTTAACGATGGCTTTGAACGCTTCAAAGTACAGGAAGAAGATAGCCCGTATTCAGACTACTGCCCTCAACAGTTTGCTATTTACGCAAAGATAGCCCGTGTCTAGGGTAAATTATATTTGTGACAACAATAGTTAAAAACCGCCACATGTTTTCTCTTTCTGTTCGAAGCAGGTTCTTTATTTTGAGTCAATAAGAGCGTAGACTGCGTAGTTTAAATTGGACGTGGTGATATTGTTCTCTTCCTTATTGACTACTACAGTGGCTATTGAAGCTTCAGTATATTCTCCTCTCTGAGGTCCATCCTGCTGGCAACCAGCTGCATGTCAACACCCTTTGCGTTGGAGTGTAAGTCTTCATTGGGTTGAACAGGTTCACTTTCTTTTATGTTTCAGTTAAGCATTTTATTTGTCTCATGTATATTTACTATTGGACATTAAGGCTATTGAATTCTGAACCGGGGCTTCTGTTATTTTGAACATTGTTAAAATGATCTATCTAAATTTCTACGTTTACATTATAATTTCCTTTGTTGTCCACGACACTGATGTTTCTGTTTCCCTTGAGATCGTTATTGGGTCCCAATTTTTTTTCAGAATATTATAGTTTTTGTAAGGTGTACAAAACAACCACAATTTTACAAACATTGGGTTCACAGTTGTATATTATCGGCTGCATATGTAATTCATCATTCTCACTTAGAATTACTAACTTAACTAGTAACTAAAATCACCATTAATTTGTACGAAAACCCTTGCAAATGATATTTATGTAAACCCTTTTGTAAAGAAATCAATTTTGATTTTGCATGGGAATTGCAAATGGTGATGTTAGGATTTGTCTCTTTATTTTCTTTATATTTGTTATGACATGCTACATGGAACTAATTCATTTATTGTACGAGTCTTACAGTTCAAAGTGATAAAAGCTGGATCAGTGTATATTTAGAGTTGAAAAAGCTTCTGCTGTTGCAGCCCACTTTCAACTATATACGGAGTTTGGAGGACCAACTTTACAGAAGAAATGACAACTTTTCAGGGTAACATTATTGTTACAAAAATGTTTTAATTTGATTGATGGCTTCACTTTTAGTGGCTGATCTGATGTAGTTTTAAATTTTAACTTAAACTACAGTTAAAACAAGATTCAATCATGCTAGCTTGTATATGAAACATTTCTATTTCAATAATTTTGTATATAACTTTTACCTTATTGTATATATGAAACATTTCTATTTCTATTTCTATTTCATATTTCTATTTCTATTTCAATAATTATTACGTATGCGTACCGAATTCCATGGGTCTCAAAGTCGGATCCGAATGGTGAATAATACCATAAAGACCCATTCCAACTTGACTTGATCCGAATGATCCAACTAAATAACATTAATTACATGCATTTTTAGTGTTATTATACAACCATGTACAACTTGAACCAAATCTTGGGTCAGATCTATGTTTTAAAATGTTTTGATTGACTTACATAAAACTTGACCCATCTTAAGACCGAGATCAACAATATCTGATCCGCGCTGGTCGTTGTCTGAAGTTCTAATCATAATTCATGCCCACTTCAATATATATCGTCTACAGGTCCCTCTTGCCCGCGACGAATTCTACTATAACGATGAGCCTTTTTCTCAAATATTGTCAGCTTAAAAGTGGATGCTACTGACTATACAGAGAAATAGGTGAACTAAAACTTTTTACTTATCATTATTATACTTTTGTGAAAACATCACCTCTGAAAAAAGAAAAACTCAAGTTACCCATACTCTTGCAAGTTCAGGATTTTGTAGATTTGCGATTTGCCTTTCAATTAGTTCTTTGGCATATCAAATTTCTGATGATGTAGACAAGATTGGGCATATCGGTTCCATCTGTTTGTGACTAAAAGTTATAGTTTTCATGCTTATTAGCCAATAGATGCAATACATTGTATTTCAACCTAAGGAGCCATGATTGAAAATTTTAGAGGGGAAAAATAAATTTCTGCAATATTGACATAATCCTTAAAATTTTCTAGGGAAAAACTTTTTAAAGTATGTTTGGGTGATGCCAAATTTTAGTAATCTCAAATTCATATTCAGACATTGCAAAAAGATATTTTTTACAACTAAACATATTTCCATTGTTTGCCGAGAAAACTAATGCTTTCTAATTTGTGAAGTCAAAGGTTTATATCGTTTACTGGACTGATCAAATATTGTTTCATTATCACTGGTTACTATAACCACAAGTGTATCCCTTCCCCGATGTATAATGTTTCATTTCATTTACTGAAAACCTTACCTTTGTTTTTACTTATCGATTTTTGCTCACAGTACGGTCCATTTGGACAGTTTAACAATTTTGTAGGCTGCGTTGTATATTTAAACATAAAACATGATACAAATTTTGCCCTTTGACAACTGTGACGTATTATATTTTGAACATTAAAAAAATACCATTCTAAGTTTTTTCTTTGTGCATCCTCAAAGCAGAACATATAAAATTTATACTTTTTATATTGCCTTTCACGATATTGATTTCAGTTAATAGCTTTATTCATTTAATTTGTATTTTTTTACTCAAAATATTTTATATCCATAAATTATTGATGCGTTGATGCAGTCATTCTTACGTTTATTATCAATGCTTATTGCAAGAAAAAAAAAAATCTTGTTGAAGCCTGATATCATGTTTATGAATTTATTATTATTTCAGTATTGATATCATAGTTAAAACAAGTCAATTTTTTTTTAGGTTGTCACGAATAAATTGTAACAATTGTTTGTAACTGTGGCAAATTGAATTTGTTAAAATTTATTAAACAATATTAGATTAAAAAATTCTCAAAACCCTCATTTATTTCGAGAATTTCCAAGTCTCTCAATAATACTCCATCGTTTTATACTCACATCTCTGTAATAATAAAATCAACAATTATTTGGAGGGCCTTCTTTTATTCTCCTCAACTATTACAAGCTGAAATCACTATAATTTAGACTTTCTATAATTATCTACAAAATAATCCATAATTCTCTCTCCTCTTTACATTGGAGTTCATATTATTATTGTTTTCAAAAATAAAAGAAAAATAGACAAATATACTTACCAAATATCAGTAAAATACAAACATTTGCTATATCTTCTTAATTCTATTTGATTATTTCATAGTGAAGTTGTTTGGATTGTCTCGCGTGTTATTAAGGTAGGAATGACGATTTGAATAAATAGTCCCACATCACAGAATATATTGAAGGAATTGTATAGAAATATGAGTTGGTAGGCACGTAACAACAGAGATTCCATTTGTTATGTGGGAGTTGTGTGCCAGCTCATATGCGTGCAAGGGATGGGGACTTTGTTCCGACCGTCAATACATAACAGTGGTATTAAAGCCGAAGGTTACAGACTGGGTCATGCAGGCAAGACAGTGCTCCCAAAAGATACTCGTAGGATGCGAGTTAAGGGGGAAACTGTTAGGATTGTCTCGCATGTTGTTAAGGTAGGAATGACGGTTTGAATAAATAGTCCCACATCACAGAATATATTGAAGGAATTGTGTACAAATATGAGTTGGTAGGAACGTAAAAACAAGGATTCCTTTTGTTATATGGGAGTTGTGTGCCAGCTCATATGCGTGCAAGGGAGGGGGACTTTGTTCCAACCGTCCTTACATAACAGAAGTCCCACAATTTTATTCTATCCAATTGCTAATACCTAATACAAATTTTGTAGGATGCATTGTATATTAATACATAAAACACAATACAAATTTTGCCAGTGAACCATGCTTTGTATATTATGTGAATATATGAAAGTTTAAACTGAGTTGCTTGCTGGAAGACAGTTTAGTTATAAGTAAACACAGACAGTCTAGTAATTAGTGTATGTAGCCATTTAAACTGAGTTCTCAGGACTTCAGCATCATACAACTTGCGAATCCATTTAACAGAAATTTCTGTTTGTTACTGAATACCGAGGTCATATCTTTTTTGCATAATACAACAAAATATTTGTTGATTGATGCTCACTGAATTTCTATGCTGTTTAGATTTTTTTTTCCTACTTAGAAGATCTTCCGCATGGGTAGATGATATGAAAAGGAGTAAAGCTTTATTTTTTACCTTTTCCTATGTTGTAGTAGATTCAGTTTGAACGCGGGGAAGCAACTGAAAATGGGCTTTGCTCCTTTTTTTTCAAACATTTGTAAGCGAAAAACTAATTTCTGTTTATAGAATAAACTATAAACTATTTGCTGTTTATAATTTTTTTCTTTTGAAAGTAAACTCTATCGCCCTTATAATATAAAGTTTTTGTTTATAGGATTGATATTTAAAACAGTGGAATTTAATATTTTATCTGTTGAACAGTAAATAGACTGAAATTTAATAAACAACAAACTGTTTTCATATTATAAATAATCGATTCAAACTGTTATTGTTTTATAGGACAAATTAGGCTATTCTATAATGACACTGATAAGGTAAAAATCCCAGAAAATTATATCGTGGAAATGTATGATAATATACTTGCATAACTAATCTGAAAAAAGAATGATGGTTGAAAACATTATCAAATATTGTAGCCGCACAAATAATGAATAAACAATCGTAGCAAATAAAAGGTACCCTGCAATCATGCTGAAAATGTTTGTGTCATGCTGAAAATGTTTGTGTCACATATTTTTATCATGCTTATGTAGTTTAGTTAGTTTATCATGCTGAAAATGTTTGTCACGTATTTTTATCTTTTTATGTCAAATATTTGTGCAATAATTCGGTTTTATCATACTGAAAATGATATCTGTTACTTCATTTCAGGTTCTTGTTTTGAATTGAAGTTGTCACTTAAAAGGATGACATCTATAGATTATATTGGTTACTACATTATTATATTGTTGTAGCCAACAATGTGAACTATATTACATCTTAGTGATTGTACTTGAAAACATTATATTTTAGGTTCTTGTTCTGAATCATATTACTATTTTGTTTGGAAAACATTAATTACTTGAAATTAATATATATGTTTTATCATTTATTTTCTATTTGTATGTCATTTAGTTGTATTTTAAACGATTATGCAATTACCAGCTTGTCTATTATATATATGTATATATATATATATATATTTATATATATATATATACACACACACACACACAAACAAAATTTGGTGACACAAATGGTGACACAAAAGATCTGCACCATTAGATCTTTTTGTCTTTACATGGGAAGGTGGAATTCAGGGGGCAATCCAATGGTGAGAATTCGTTGTGTCACCAAATTGTGTCAAAATAGACTTTCCCTATCACTCGCGCCTGACTTCACTGTAACGACCCACCATTTTAAATAATGATTTTTGCTCAAAATGGTGGATAATTATTAGGGAAAATAGAATCAATCACAGAACACAGGCAAAAAAAAAAAAATCTATAATGATCAAGTGCTATGTAAACTTAATTAAAGGTTCATGACCTATTTATGTACCTATTTATTTTCCGCTGCGAGATTATGAGATGTTTTTTTTTGTCCGTAAACTGTGATTGATTCTATTTTTCCTAATAATTATCCACCATTTTGAGCAAAAATCATTGTTTAAAATGGCGGGTCGTTATATATATATATACACATGTGTATGTAGCTGTATTTTTTTGAGAATTTTGGTGATTTAAGTACGGAAGGAGGTTTCTGCAGAAGATGAACATTTTGCATCGGTTATCAGATTAGGCGATGCAAAAATAAAAAATCGAAAATGATACCTTTTTTTTGCATCGGCTATAAATAAAATTCGATGCAAACTTGTAATTTTTTGCATCGGCTTTTTAAACAGCCAGTGGAAAATTTAAGACTTTACTAAGCAAAAAAACCATTTTTGCATCGAATGTTTCTAGAAAACGGTGCAAAAAAGTCATATGTTGCATCGGATTCTTTTAAACAGTCGATGTAAATGAATGGTTTTGCATCGGTTTTATAACCGATGCAACACGTAAATTTTTTTTGCATCGTCTGCAATAGCATCAGCTGTTGAACCGATGCAATAGAGGGGTAAACAATTGGTCTGTTTTGTATTAGTGAATTAATATATATAAGAATCAAATCTTAGAATTATATATATATGTATATATATATATCCAGAACCTAAATCCATATGAATCAAGACTAAAAAGGATAGAATGGAGGTTAGAGGAATAAAAGAGAATCCCAACCGTTTTATCTGGAATTAGTAATGACAAAAGGACAATATGGAGGTGTAGAATGAAATGAGAGTAGGGCTTAGAGTGAGGCTAGGGTGCTATATTCAGGGTCGGCTCCAGGGGAAGTCTTAGCAGACCGCCGCATAGGATAACCCCCCTCGAGGGGGCAACATGTGGTGATGGATGAAGCACAACAAAAAAGATATATAAATATATAGAGAAGATGTAAAAGTGTAACAAATGAATGCATGGCTGGATAGGTTGTGTCACTGATATACTATTAAGCTTGACTTCTGGAGTTTGAGCCTGTGTGAGGATTTAAAATTTCTGTTCTCCTCCTTTTTTTGTCCTTGCCTGGGGCAATCCTCCGCTCTTACTCTTCAAGAGCCTTCACTGGCTATATTTATAGTTGTAAGTGTGCGTATAAACCATTGGATTATTTAGATTTAATATGGATGGTCTATTTGATGCAAAATTATATAAATCTCCTTTAAAAACACACATTCACCACCCATCCTTCAGGATGGCGGTCGACCCTCTCTATAAGAGGGAGGTCAACCCCCAGGTAGTTGAAAGAGAAAACAATCGAACTTCCCGTTTATTGTAGTATACTTATATTTTTATGGATTTATTTTGATTATTGACGTAAAAGCTATGGAATCTGAGACCAAGATTTAAACAAAATTTCTGAAATGATACCGAAAATTTAGAAAGTTATAATGATCGAAACGAGATTGAAAACCAGAATTTTAAACTTTGATTGGAACCTAAAAACAAATTTTTTAAATAATTACATATGATTTCAACGTAAAAATATGATTAAATATTTATGCTGATCATCTTTGTTGAATGTGTTAAACACAACAATTTGTAACAAAAACAATTTACATATTATTATCACACGTGAAACATGCATTATAATGCTCATGATGATAAACCGAAAAACTAAAGGGGAACAAAAGTTATAATCATCGCTTAAAAGTCAATTTGGAGATCAACAAAATCATTGACCTAAAAATCAGTATCAGTTACAAATATTTTAAAAAATATATACTAAAATATTTAGAAAAATATCAGTATTAATCACAAAGCCCGCTTTTCAAAAGATAAATGTAGTCCAAATCACATAATAAGCTTGCTGGACTATTACAGTATGACCTACTTCAGTATGACCATCTTCAGCTGTAAAAATTACCAATGCACACAAATTAAGAAAATCATGCCATGATATGCAATGGAGATATTGTCAAGCGTGCACTCGGTATTTTCCAAATCTAATTGTTTCTTCATCTTGATGTTCTGATTGTCACAATGATAAACTGTAACACCCCTAAGTTCCACATCGTGGAAGCCTGTGTGAAGTGGGTACTTATATAGTAGAGCACATTTCTTACTAATGCCTAGGCCTTTTGAGGAACAAAACCCCACACCTATACGGTGGCTAAGTTGGGGACAATATCTTGCATGAACGAAGGTGCAGACTGTTACATAGACCCCAGCATGACCTTCCATGCATGTTTAATTCTCAAAATTTAATGAAACCTAGACATGTTCACTAGAATTATCTAGCCTTACAAGCTTGGAGTAGATACTTATAGCATGCATTCATCCGATGATGTTAGTTTATCGCTTTAGAGGACAACAATATAAATACAATGGAAATGTTATTAACTTTCCACAAGACGTCAACGCAATTGCATTTTCTCTCCTTTATAAGCTAGATGATTTATCGGCGGTCCTAGTTGTTAATAGAAGTGGAGTATATGAAAACAAGGCGTTTTTAGTAAGACATGAACATGTAAGACAAGCACTACTTTGGCTTAAAACCCATAATATTTTTATGCTGATGTATACATTAACGAAATATCTCTTAATGAATTACCTGAAGATGGTGTACCCTCTACACTTCCACATATTCAAGATGATTCAGAAAACATTCCCACACATAACTATAATTTGGTTCCAGCAAGGCCTCCGGAGTGTGAAAATGAAATAACTGACATTGAAGAATTTGAATCATCAAGTGCAATAACGAATATGGTACAACCCAACCAACAAGCCTGTGTATTATTCGTTCTAGAAAGTCAACAAAATTATGACACGGTAGTTGAAATGCCCATTTCTTATAATGCTATTGATGAGTTTAAAACTTCAGGTATATCTCGATGGCTTTTCCAACATTATTTCCCTCAGGGAATGCCGATTTGAGACAAGCACGACCAAGAAAAATAAGAGCTCTTCGGTATTTCCAATACTTAATGAAATATCCCGATCAATGATTTGCAAAGGATGCTTGATTTCGTTATTTTTCTTACAGTTCTGTTAGTAGATGGCATGCACTGGATATTGGTAATATTTATGTGCCAAAATATCCCGAAGATGGAAATAAATCCAAGATATTTGTGAAATGTTAAAATCTGGAGATCGGTAGTTATCTCAATGCATTTCTTATTTTGCCAAAGGCATCCATGGAAGCCGTTCTTATTGGTTTGCAAGACTAAAAGAGGTTACAGCTATGGTAAAACAATTAGGAGCACCAACGATATTTTTCACATTGAGTTTAGCAGATATGCAGTGGCCGGAACTTTATAATCTTCTCGATCCAACAAATGAATTGCAAAAATTGGATCTTGCCAAAAAAAGAAAAAGAAAAGCACAATTATTAAATGAGAACCACTTGTTGTTGCATGGTTTTTCCAAGCGAGGGTTCATATGTTCATAAAAGATTTCCTAACACCCGAGTTTTCTATTAAAGACTATTGGTATCAATTTTAATGGCAAAATCATGGAAGTGGACATATTCAAGGCTTTCTTTGGTTGCACGTTACACCAAATCTATCTTATAATTGTGGAAATTTACTTAATAATGATATCATTGTCGAGTATTTTGATCGTCTTATTTGCACAACAAACCCTCATATGTTAGAACCTTTACATGAACAAGAACATCCTTGTGCAAGAGTTGTTCCGCTTGATGCAAATTTAGATATTGATGATGATGACCATGCAAACTTGATAACTTGAGTTATGCATCATTCTAGGTGTGGAAATCATTGTTTATAGTTACATAAAACAACCAAACAAATGACATGTCGCTTTAAATATCTTTTTGACGTGTTGCCTAGGTCTCAAATTGTAGAAGATCCTCGAATAGTAATAATTTTCAATTTCAGTCAAAATGAAATGATCCTTTTGTGTGTTCACAAAACAAAAAAGTCCTTCAAGCTTGGCTTGCTAATATTGAGTGGTCTCTCATCCTATTTGTTCATGCAGTGTTGGAAAATATACAACAAAAGCAGAGCCAGTATCAAAGACCTTCACAGATACATTCAAAGCAATAGTCGAAAGCATTCATAATCCATGTCATACTTCTAAGTCTGAAATAAAAAAATTCTACTTAAAAGTGTATCAGAACGAAATATTTATGAAAAAGAGGTATGTTATCTTTTGATGTCTTACCCACTTGTACATTCATCTAGAACCATGTTGCAACTTATAGTAAGTGCAAAAAGCATGTTATCAACAATTATACGACGTCAAAATGGTGCAGCAGATGAAGATACGGTCAAATCAGATCAAAATTTTAATGCAAGGTATATAGATCGGTCAAGGAAATATGAATTCTTTCACATTTTGATATGGCAAAAAACTATCACTACTATAATAAAGGTTGAAGCTTCAAACTGAGGTGGTGGTTCGAATTATAGCAGATCTAAGTAGTAAAATTTCTCCACTTAGAGATAAATGTGAACTTTTCTATGAACAGTAGTTATTCATTATTTACTGTATTTATATTATTCTTTGTTGATTCAGCTTTTCTACTTTTTATGAATTCTTCTCAAAACATCATATATTTTTAATTTTATGTCACACGGTTAATCATGTTTTATAATTCAAAATATTTAAACAATTCTGGATTATTACTCTTACTGCTAATTTTTACATACAAGTGCTATTAAATCATCATTATCAAAATCTAAATGAAGCAAAAGGAAGCTTCGAGAAATGGTCTCAAAGATATATTGATTTGGATTTAATTCAACCTGATGCATTTCAAAATTCTATTAAAGATGAGTTTGAAGTTGATGATGGTATTACAAACACTACACCATACAAGCTATTTTGCAACCCCCAAGGGCAGACAATTTGCAACGGTTTAGGACCGTTGCTAAATAGCAACGGCTATGGGCCATTGCAAATATTTATACCACGGTCATGGTCCGTTCTGCTTTCTACAACGGCCTAAAACCGCTCTGAAATTGAATACGCCCCTCAATACACGCTCCATCCCAATATTGCGTACTCTTTCATTTTTCCGTCCCCATTTTCAGATTCACGCAGAAATGAAAAAAAAAGAGCCGGCTTGCCCTAATAACCTCGATCGAAAACATCCATATTTCCAGATCGAAAACTTCCCAAGATCTCAAAATCGAAGTCGATTTATACAAAAACTGGTTTTAGTTGTTTTCTTGTTGATTCGAAATTTATCGAAGTCGATTTGATTTGTCGCTGATGTCAAACGCCGTCTCTATAATTCGTAGATCGAGGAAATTTGTAGAGATATCGAATGCCATCTCTGTCTTGATCTTTCATCTTGTTTGCGCAGGCAACATTCATTTTCATCTAATATATACTTTCTCATTATTCGCATCAAATCTAATCGGTATATGGTTCTAATTATTATTCGTTGATCCTCAGTAATTAACACCCTTCAAGTACCCATAAATTTTGTATTTTGATAATCAACTTATAATGAATGGAATTATCATATCTGCTGTTATTTTTTATCTTGCTGGCACTGTTTTTGTTATAGGTATCGTCTTATATTTTTTTGTTTGTTAACTGTTCACTTTTTCAATATATTTGTTGATAGAAAGCTTGACACAAAATGTATTAAAGGATTTTCTGGAAAAGTATGGAGTGAAATTGGATCCAAAAAAAGAAGAGATGCGAATTGGAAAGATGTTCAAAGAATCATCTGCTGCCATTATCAATGATTATGAACTAATTCTGAGGAGTTTGCTGCAGAAGTCATGCCTCTATATCAAGAAAGGTCATTTTTTTATAAATTAATTGTGATTTTTAGTAACCATGATATAATGTTTTTGATATCATTCCTGTTGTTAGTGCACGTCGGTTTGTTGCTGAAATAAGTGTGCTAGCACAGGCAGCTCAAATTTTCCTTTAAACACTGTTCAATCAATAATTATTTGATATATAATGTGGACTATGTGGTACTATATTCAATTAATGGTGCAATATGATATCATGATTGAATAATGGCTCCAGAGTCCCAATATGTGGTTTTGTAGGAAAAACACATTATTGGTTGTCGCAAAATCCAGTAGGTACCACTGATTAGGTGGCGTCTAGTGATAGCTTAGAGAGTGACATTGGTAAATCCTATTGAAATGTGTTTTCATGTGTATGAAGTCCAATCTTTTATTGTGTACCTATTATACCTATAAAAGAAAATAGGTTGAAAAAACATTAGATACCGTGTTAACATTTTAACTATGATCTGAACACCACGGAAACATTGTTTAATTAAATTGAAATGAATTATTGGCTACGATCTGAACAATGGAGTAAAGTACCTGGTTCGATGATGCCCAAAAGCTTAATATTAAGGCTCTCCAAACTTTAAAATAAAGGAAAAATAATACTATTAGATTGTTTTGTTAACGTAATTAATAGTCTCTTAAGGGCAATATTGTCTTTTGTGTTATGTTTAGCCTATATATAAAGGCCTCTTGTGTTGCTTTAGGGTTAAGATCATTTTTCTCTTCTTGTAGCCGCCATCTGCTTTATACTGTAATGGTGTTGATGAATAAATGAATTGCTTTAGTCCTCTTTATTAGAATTATCATGGTATCAGAGCCGGTTCTTCTCTGTTGATGATTTATTCAACTGGCCTCTCCCTTCTCTCTCTGAAGCACCTCTTTTCTAATCTCTCTCTGACTGCTTGATGTTTCAGCCAACTGAAGCATCTGCCACCGAACCCTGTCAGAAATCCACCAAACTCCCTTCCAGAAATCCACCAAACTGAAGCATCTGCCTCTACCGAGCCCTGCACCAACCAAAGCCGAACACCGCCTGATCCACCAAATCCGCACGAAACTCACACCAAATCCCTAAACTCACACTCAATCCAAGTATATTTCTGATATCTTCGAGCGCGCTCGTCTCTCAGATAATAAGACTGTTGATACTCCAATTGAGCTCAATGTTCGATACTCTATTTCTGATGGATCTCCATTGCCAGATCCTAATCTTTATAGAACGATTGTTGGAAGTTTGGTTTATCTCACCATCACTCGTCCTGACATTGCATATGCTGTTCACATAGTCAGTCAGTTTGTTACTTCTCCTACTACAGTTCATTGGGCTGCTGTTATTCGCATTTTGAGATATCTCCGTGGCACTCAGTTTCAGACTCTTTTGCTTTCTTCTACTTCATCTTTGGAGTTATGCGCTTACTCTGATGCAGATTGGGCTGGTGATCCTACTGATCGCAAATCCACTACTGGCTTTTGTATTTTTCTAGGAGATTCTCTAATTTCTTGGAAAAGTAAGAAGCAGGACGTTATATCTCGGTCTTCGACAGAGGCAGAATATCGTGCTATGGCTTCTACTACTTGTGAAATTGTTTGGCTACGATGGTTGCTTGCTGATATGGGTGTTTCCTTACAACGACCAACTCCTTTGTACTGTGATAATAAAAGTGCTATTCAGATTGCTCATAACTCCGTCTTTCACGAAAGGACCAAGCATATTGAGATTGACTGTCATATTACTCGCCATCACCTTCAGAATGGCACTTTGACATTGCCATTTGTCTCTTCCTCCTTGCAACTTGCAGATTTGTTCACTAAATCTTTGTCATCTTCACGTTTTCGGTTTCTGACTGACAAACTCTCGATGCTCACTGCTGTCGCATCATGAGTTTGAGGGGGGATGTTAACGTAATTAATAGTCTCTTAAGGGCAATATTGTCTTTTGTGTTATGTTTAGCCTATATATAAAGGCCTCTTGTGTTGCTTTAGGGTTAAGATCATTTTTCTCTTCTTGTAGCCGCCATCTGCTTTATACTGTAATGGTGTTGATGAATAAATGAATTGCTTTAGTCCTCTTTATTAGAATTATCATGTTTAAATAGGTCATATATTCATGTGGCAAACTTCTATAGTACGTGCAAAATCTAACCTGAAGCGAAGATGGGAGAAATTAATAGTGGTTAATGGCTGAAAGTGTAGCAAATAAGAGCCAATATTAGAAATTGTTGAAAAATAAATAGTAGATAATGGTATAATAGTGGAGAGATGTGAATGTGAATTGGTCGGGTGAGTGATATTTATAACCAAATTTTAAAAAACAAATAACCTGTTTTCATAACCAAGTGCAGGTAAAATACTTACACCCAGTAGTCTCCTATAAATCATTCAAAGATATTTGTGTGCTTGATTTACAAAACTTGGAGTTCTCGTAAGTATCAACAAAAGACCAAAGAAATACTTAATTATATAATTTATGCACGCTTACCTTTTACCTTCTTGTCCATTTGAAAATGACTTTATGCACACTTATCAACTTGGTGAAAGATTAAAAGTCGGTGCGCATACAAGTAATGGAGAAATGTAACATTTTTAAAGAGAGAGGGAGTAAGAGGAGGGGAGAGAAGGGGGGAGGAAAAAGAAGAAAAGTGCCAGGACTGTGTGTTGATCACCTAAGTGCCGATACTACAGTTTCTAGTCCTGGATATCATGTAGGAACAACCTCACAATATTATAAGCAGAATAAGTATAGTCATTGATATTCCATGCAGTTTCCCTGCTTACTCGTTTCTTTTATATTCCAGGTATGTTGTTTGTAATAACAATAAGTTAAAATTCTTATTTCTTATGTCTATCTAATTGTAACGACATATAAAGATGCCTAATGTTGAACGATCTAGTCAATATCATAGTTTATGTCCATTTTAATAATATATCTTCACCTCTCATATAAAGATGCCTAATGTTGAACGACATATAAAGATGCCTAATGTTGAACGATCTAGTGAAGGTATATACATATATATGTACTCAAGTTGTTCTTAAACCAAAACCAACTAGAGAACTTTATCTGGGAAACCTTATCTTACAACTAAATGAAAGCATGTCTGATTTTGAGGAGCCGTTGTAGCAATTTTATTTGTTGTAACTTTATTTTGTTTTCATAATTGCTGGCTACATAAATATTAGTAGAGTTCAGTTTCAAGGATGATTCCAAAAATATTTTCTTCTTCATGAATTATGAGGTTCTGACAATGTATATTTTCTTCTTCATGAATTATGAGGTTCTGACAATGTATATTTTCTTCTTCATGAATTATGAGGTTTTGACAATGTATATGATATAATACTTACGTAGACATTTAAAAATATTTTCTTCTTCAAGGATGATTCTTATTATTTTACTGTCTTGATTCAATTCATGTATATTTAAAGATAACTTGTATTATGAAAATACTTGCTTGTACTATCAGCAAATATTAGTGTGTATTATTTTATTTTTAAAAGATTGGTACATAGTGCCTTGGTTTTTGCTGAAATTGTTTTCTTCTTCCCCTTCTTGGTCTTATTTTTACTTTTATTGCCTTATTTTTACAGCAGTTGTCGGAAATGACGTTGAAACAGTGGCAATGCAATTGAGGAGGATGGTTGTTGATGGGGCAAAGACCAACTTCCATGGTATGCTATACACTGTTTTTATCTGGTTTTACCAAAAAAAATTGGCAGTGTGTAGAGATTTCCTAAATTAACATGGATGGTATTTGAGAAATTAAACCATTTTCGTGTTTAATCTTCGTATATAAGTGGACTACTGAATAACTAAGTTGTGAAATTATACCATTTGAACACTGTATGTGTGCAATAGAAAAACTGGATATTCAATTAAGATGCATGAAATTCGTTTGGTATATCTTATGTCTCCACAACTTAAATATCCGGATAAGAATTATCGTAACCCTACTTGTTTTCTGGCTATATTGGTCTGCTTCTGACAACAAGTTTATAAAATTATCAATAGGTAACTTGCACAATATTATTTTAAATTTGATTTTGAAGAGAAAAATATTTCAAATCTTACAGGCATGAACATTGAGAAGTGGAACATGGATTCTGAAGTGAAATGCAAGAACATTGTACTACAGTTGGTGTCAGTACAACAGAAACTACTAATATATTGCACGCGCCTGGAAAGTCTAGAACATTTCATAAAGTTACTAGTTCATCTAATAATTGGCCTACAAATATGTACTCCTCTTGTATCAGAGCGAGCAATGATGATGCAAATGGCCATGATGATTCTCTAGCTATATGGATGTAGTGACTGAGGAGAATGGTGATTTAGCTCGGCATGATGGTGGCGGTGAGACTGGTATGAACTGTCAACCTGGGAAAACTATAGAGCATGAGAATAATGCAGCAAATGGAAAATGTAATGATAAATTATTTTGCAGGACTACTTATGATTTATATAACAATAAAGTATCAATTAAATTACCTTGTGCTGAAAGCTCAAGCTTGTGTATCAAATGTAGAAGCAAACGAGATGATGACAACTTCGTCTTCCAAGATGCGGAGGTGGACGGTGTGATTGACAACCCTGCAAGGTCTGCTATGATTAATCAAGCTAAAAGCAAAAACAGACACAATAAAAGGATCAAATTGAGTTCATGTTCCGGTAACTCTACTACTGGGGATAAACCTACTTCTTCAACTTAATGGAATTGTTGTTTGGAATGTGGGGTATAAACCTACTATTGATCAATATCTTCTGTTAAGTAGGAAACATTATTTGTTACACATGTGAATTTTGTACAATATTATACACGGCTAAAAATTAGGAAAAAGCCTAGTAGCCAGCAATTGTATGTAAATATATGATCACTGTCATAGATGCTAAACTACAACAATATTGCCAAATGGATTGACACTTAGATTGCAATGCCTTTTGCATTTTGCATTACTTTAGAGCGTCTCTAGAAAAGCGGCTTTTTTGAGAGGATGATGAAGAAAAAAGAACGTGATAAAATCAGACTAAGATTCATAGCACAAGCAATGTGCAACCTTCTTTAAAATGCAAGAAACGATATAACCAAATTATAGGTTTCTCAGATATTTAGCCTGCTTTGTACATGCATACATATTCCATTTTCTGTAGAAAAATAACAAACCAGGGAGAAAATCCAATTCATGACAGTATTTTATCAATATTAAAGGGCACAGATGACCAGTTGTGTTTGCTTTAGCTTGAGTAATGAAGCATTTGCATCCTCGTCTAAGATTTTGTCTACAATCATCTTCAATACCAAGTTAAACATATATATTGATCATGGGCTAAAATTTGATATAACCTTATAGTTATTAATGCAAACATAGTTGCTAAAATACGGAAATTGCTCAAAAGTAACATAATTTGGAAGACCTCTTGACTTGAAACAAATTTTGTGAGATTCTATCACTTAGATTACACATAAATCTAATTTGTCCTATGTAATTTAGACCTATATAATTATGAAAGATACATAGAAAAGAGAAACAAATTATTCCATCATTGTTTTAAAACAGTTTGGTTCAACTTTGTCAATGTTTGGATACAAAAGTGATTGTTTTTAGTTTTTACAAAAAGAGAAAAAGAAAAACCGACACAGTAAACAACATTAAACCCGCAACATAGTTCATACTGACTTCGTAACCTCAGCATTTAGCTTGCAACTACCATTTGCATTTCGAGAGCAAATCCTCTGTACCCAAAATCCTCTATTTCCCTTTACCCAACCAATCAGGACATTTGATTTCCACATTTTTGCAATTAAGTCAAAGAAATAAAGAGGGCTTAATTGCAAAAAGGTGGAAATCAGTGGATCCTGACTGGTTGGGTTCAGGGAGACAGAAGATTTTAGGTGTAGCGGATTTGATTTATTGCTTCTATGTATTGTTCATTTTGTTCCATTGTTTTTTGTGTTTCTATTTAATTTTCACTGTTGTTTATTTATCATATTAAAAAAAAATAGCATTATGGTGAAAGACATGAAAATCAAATGTGATGGATATTGTTTTGCTAGTGATGATGGGTTAAGATCTTATTTTCGTATGACGTTCGGCTTACTTTGCACATGATTGGAAATAAATGAATATATTTCTATATGAAACGATTTTAGAGGAAAAGTTTAATTTTGTACATAGGGTAAGACATTGTTAGATTGGATTTTGATGTAAATAAACATTGTTAGATTAGATTTTGATGCAAGTGAATATGTTTCACAAACTCTGCATACATTCCATTAAAGCATGGTAAAGCTTCAATTTTCAATCCACTTAACGTGGTCCTCTAAAATCACATGTCATACATATCTACATATATTGGATGTTTTATAATCATTTTTGCATATGCTTATATTAGTTACTGATATAAAACGGGATTAAGTATACAAATAGATCCATAATGATTTTCTACAATGATTTTGCATATGCAGCAGTATATCCAATAATTTATCGAACCTACGCATACTAAATACCTATAAAACCATGCATAAGTCAACAATGAGTATTGATAATTGAGGCAAAAGCTTAATTCAGTTGCTGCAATATTTTTACCTTATTTTGAATTAAAATTCAAATATAATTGGTTGATGTTGTAAAATGACACATGAGGTTAGTTGTTGTGTTTGCAAAACTAATCAATCTGTATGGTTATCAATCACTTGCTACCAAATGTCCTGGTTTCATGTAAGGGTGCAGTATTTGAGACTTGTCTCTGCATTTCATGAGTTCCAGTTAATGGTTCACAAGTCGTACATCATTTTTCCAGTTTAAAGCCCGTAAAACCCATGATATTTCCCTATGTTTACGTTCCTACCCAACCAAAACATAGAATTAAAAAAAACTTTATTATAAAGTAGAAAGAACTATTTTGTAGAAGTCTACATACATTGATTGAATTGCCACACTATAACAGAGGAATATGATATGAGAACATGTATCTCCCTCACTAATCTCAAGTGTTAAAATAATGAAATCTTTGTTAATTACTACTAGTGTACAGTCCTATATACCCAACAAAGTTAACCGTCTTTTAGAAAACATAATTAAGTTTATAAAATTAACTATGTTAAATATGTATTGATGTTTTATACCATTATAAAATCTTATGCTTTATATATATTCATTTTAGTTCTGCTAATCACTACAGGGTTCCGCACAACCAATATCAATTGACAACACAAGTGGCTGCCAGTTATATTTGAGCAAAGATTCATTGATGGTCTCTATAACCACTGCTAAATCAAGCGAGGTTAGTGTGTTAGTTCCCGGTACTAAAGCTAACAGTGATTGGGTAAGATTTTTTTTAGGAAATCATGGGAATCCCTAACATCAAATGTCAGTTTGTAGAATTAATCAGTTTGTAGAATTTTGTTTGTGCAGTGAAACAGTAAAGAGACGAACTGTCAGAACATCAAAATAGAACTTAGAATTTTAAATTAAGTTGACAGGATACTTGAACTTAATGGATGTGATTTGATACTTGAACTTAATTGATTATGCATAACTCAGTTCTACATGTTATTTATTTAAGGGCTATTTCATAGAAACGTAATGCCGCATTTAGTACACTTAATGTTGTCATCCCTATGTCTTAACATATTTTACATTTAAACCAAAGTTTAGCTTGGTTAAGAAAATGATGGGATAGAAAGTTTAAAAATACAACTTTTGGTTAAATATGCCCTTGTAGAAGTTCACAAAAATTCCAAGTGTCGTTCTCAGTTAGGACCAATAAATAATGAACGCTAACCCAGTTACATATAGGTTCACTAGATCTTGATTTCAGCAGGTTTAGAAATAGTTACATGCAGGTTTGGAAATAATTACACAATGACAAGTTTTGGAATGATAAACTGATAGACTTAGATTTAACATTGCATTGCATAGTTTCATTTCCATTATTTTGTAATTCAACAGCTACTTCTATGATTAATATAATTTTGTTATGTTTTTCTGTCCAGGAACTATTAAACTATGGTGCAGGATGTTTTTTTTTCAGACTTCATGTTTTACTGTGCTTTTTTTGTTTGTCTATTAAACCGTGGTGCAGGAAATATTAAACTGTAGTGTTTTAGTACTTTATGAAGGTATGTGGTTTGTAGTATTTGTACTTTATGAAGGTACGTATGTGGTTTGCAGTATTTGTACTTTATGAAGGTACGTATGTGGTTTGTAGTATGTAGTTTGTTTGTGTTGAATGTATTGAAAATATCATAATATTATCAATTGTTGGGGTACTTTTATCGAACATGCATTGATTTCTACTGTATATGGAATTTTGAAAGAGGACAGAAAAAAAATGGGGAAATTTTCAATTTAGCAACGATCAGAAACCGTTGCTAAATTAAAAATAGCAACAGGTCCAAGCCGTTGCTGAAATAAACCATTTCGTATTTGAAGTTTATGTAGCAACGGACCAAAGCCGTTGCTAAATGTAAATTTGCAACGGGTAATAGCCGTTGCAAATTAACATTTTGCAACGGCTTAAAGCCGTTGCAAAAAAACAAATTTCGCAACGGCTTTGGTCCGTTGCTAAACGTTTGCAACCCAGGAATTAGCAACGGCTAAAAGCCGTTGCTAAACACATTTGCAACGGCTCAAAGCCGTTGCAAAATGATGATTTTGGTGTAGTGAAACGATAATGAAGAAAATCAGCAAGAGGAATGGATGATTGCAGCATCGATGGGACCTCTTTTTGTTGATGGTGGAGAGGTAGAAATGGGTTTACAAGATTATGATACCTCGCATAATTGGAATGAATCACTTCAACGATATCCTAATATAGATGTTGAATGTAATTTTATACATGTCAATTTGCGTTCAACTACTAAATATACAAAAGAAACTATGAACAATTGTACTGACATTCCTTTAGACATGTTATCAAACAATCAACGAATTGCACATGATATAGTATATAAAACTATATTGCGAAGGAATTCAATTCGAATGATCATATGTGGTGGAGCTAGTATAGGAAAACCAACTCTTATAAGTGACGTAGTTCGTACAATTATTACTCATTTTGGAAGTAGTAAAGCGGTTAGAATTATGGCTCCAACCGGAGTGGCTGCATTCAATATTGGTAGCAGTACTATTCATCATGAACTTTCAATCTCTACAGAAGGAAAGTCATGCTATAAAGAAATTTCAGGAAACCAATGTCGTTGTATGCAAGAAGGATTTAAAGATACCAAGTTGATTATAATTGACAAATGTAGCATGCTTGGTAGAACAATGATTGCGAATGTTGATTTACATTGCCGGGATGTTTTTTAATGAATGACTGGTGTTTCGGTTGTCTTAGTTGGTGATATACGACAACTGCCTCCTATATGTGATAGTTCACTGTACCAGAAAGGTGGAAATCTCTTGCAACAATGTGGAGGAGTTGCATATTCCGGTTTTAATAAGTGTGTAAGACTATCACATAAATTCCGCCAAGCTGGAGATAAGTAGCTACCTTTACGGTAGGCTTTAGAAAAATTAAGTAGAGGTGCGTCTGCTTTATATGATTGGAAACTATTAAAAACAAGAAATTGAGTATTGCTATCAAACGAAGTTAAAGAAACTTCTAAGAACGCTATTTATCTTTTTCCAACAAGGATGGCTGTTAATGAACATAACAAAAATCATCTTATTGAACTTGGAAAACCCATTGCACATGTTTCTTCAATAAATAATTGTGAAACAACATCTAATGCTTCTTATGATGATGCAAAAGGTTTTGAAAAATATGTTTATATCTCAGTAGATGCACGCATGATGTTGCGGTCCAATCTTTCAGTGCAAAATGGGTTAGTCAATAGTGCAATGGTACTGTTATGGATATCGTGTATTCTCAATCATCAAGCTCTCCTAATGATCAACCACTGGCAGTGATAGGGGATTTTGATAATTTTCATTTTTGTCGATATCGTGAGGTAACAAACATTATTCCAATAACATCATGTATGAGAACTTGATTACCTTTAATCTTATATTGGGCAATAATGATACATAAAAGTCAAGGACTCACACTTGATCAAGCAATCGTTAATGTAGGTAATCGGGAAAGTCTTGGTTTAACTTTTGTTGCAATATCATGAACTAGAGGATCTTGCTTTCAACCCTATGTTTCCTTTTGAAAGACTTATGGAACTAGGAAATGCAAAGGCTTACATTCAGGATTAATGGAGGAAGAACGGTTGCATAAAATGTCTCTTGAATAAATGTTAAATAAATCAATTATTTTTGCTTCAATTCTTTTGAAATATTTATAACCTAATAAAGATTCATGGTCATACATTATACCTATAACACATTAAACAGATACTTGATTTTTGATTCATACTTGATTTTTTAATTCACCGACTATATTATTATTTAGCGTTTTGATTCATAATGTAGGTGAGTTGATGAAATTATTCATTGCCTTCATATGGGAAAAGTAGAGAGTTACCAAGTAGACGGCATCAAAGCCTCATTTACGGAGGTAATATCACTAATGTCATAATCATAGGTATGATTTCATTTCATTATCCATTTTATTGAATTCATGCTTATTCATTTATGTTTTCTCGCGCTATTTACAACTTAAAGATGTAAAGTTGTGATTTTGATTTGTTAGGCGTATTAAAGGATCTACTGAGTTACTCAGTGTGAGAACAACAACAGCCTGCACTATAAAGTTTTAGTTCACGAAATTAGTGTAAGTTAAATTTTTGTTGCAATTTTGTTCCTTTTATTCGTAATATGTGGATTAATATTACAAGATGAGAAACTTTTTGCTGCTCCTACACAATTTCTCTGCATTTTATGTTTCAGTTTTGCGATAAATGTCAAAAATATTTTAGTGAATACAAAATTAACCATAATGAATTGTTGCATGGCCAAGAATTTAGCACAAGATATTCTGTAGACTTAAAGGTTGACTTCTTAATTGTTCAAATAGAAGACCCAAATGTTTTATGTTATAAGCCATTGAGGCAAGATGTTTAAAATGAGACTAAAATATTATTTCACAAAGTTCAGTTCTTCACCATATCTCATTTGGTGCCTTGATGGTGTATACGTTTCTCGAATAAGTTGAATTTCAGTCTATAGTCTTTATGTAGAAAGTGCAAAAAGGATAAAGACGATGATGAATTCATATAATTCTCACTGGATCATTATGTTTTTGGTGAAGGCTTCATTTCTTTAAAGTGCCTTGTTTAATAATAGTTTGTTGTAAATTATATTAATTTTTGTTTTGTATTAATTTAACAGGATAGAGATACGTTAAAGGAAAAAATTCTCTTAAATTGCAGCCAGATCAGGTCACTGTCTTTAGATGGAACTCAAGAAGGTGCCTATGTGTGGGTATAACTTTACAACTGCTTTTTTTTATATCTCAATTAGTCTAAAATTATTAGTGCAACAACTTAAATAAAATTTTCTAATAAAAATAAAAATAGATGAAATATAATTGTGTACTTGGGCATGTTTTTTCTAATTTCCTTGGCATATGAAAAATTGGATAGATACTCATCTTAGATAGTTGAAATGGATTGCTATTTCATACCAGTGGTGGTTTATGACATTTGCGTTCAACAGGGTGGAAAAAAATACCATGGTTCCTTCATTTACTACTAAGTGGATTTCCTCAATTACGTAGAATGTTTTATGTATTTACTTTTTTAAATTGCTCTGCCTTTTGCTATTTTCTGGTACTGTGTAATAGCTTTACCCTGATATCTATAAGGATTGTGCTTTCTTTATAGGTGAAAATAAATTATTTACTAGGAAATTATGGTCAGAAATACTCAAACACTGCGGGGGTTGTTGACCTTGGGGTGGATCGGTTCAGATAGCTTAAGCTATTTCAGACAGTGAAGCTACTAAAGCGCAATTACTGCTACCGGTGAAGATAAGTATGTGAGGAGCTTTTTCTTAAAGGCAGATGTAATGACCCGCCTTTTTGTCCGATTCTTGCCGGTAATTAAACCAACTTAAATCGTTCATAAAGACGGATGGTTATGGGTACTAGCATATTAGAACACAACAACAGAACTTTTTATTTCATTACAAACTTTTACATAATTTTATCAACCTGTTTTATTCGGTTTCTCATTTTGCTCGCCGAACTGCACTAATAGCGACCTTTTCTAAATTTGTTTTAAACATAACTTGAAAACTGTACGTTGAAATTTAAAAATTTCTTTTCTACTCAAAACTATTATTGATAGTCCAATCTCGATGTCAATAATATACTCAAAACCCTTATAATAAATTATATTAAATTTGTTTTGGATGACTTTGCGAATAAATTAAATTTTGAATTGTATTTCCGTTAATTGAAATTTAAATTAAATCAACTGATGTTCATGGAAACGAATTTGAAATTGAATTAGTTCGAAATGTATATCAGTTCATGATTTGAACAATGTGTTCGACATTGGTTCTGTACAAACGATTTTAGCGATAATTGAGAGAAATTGAACAAGTTTTGGAAAAGTAGTAAACGATGTGTAATATAATTGTTGAAATGATCAGTGTTCAAATATTAATTATAATTAAATATTGGTTTAAAATAATCATTCGATTTTAGTGTGTGCAGTCTTAAAATAATTTATAGAATTTTTTTTAAATTTTTTAACGGAGAAAATAAACATATATTTTTCTAATGTAGTTTAGGGTAATTGTGGTCCCTTTTATCACTTTACAAAATCAATCAACCAGTTTATTTTATTACTGTTTTGGGATTATGGCACATTCGATTTTAGTACATGCTTACACTATTAGTTTGTGGTTATTTGTTATCAATAAAAAAACCATCCATCTTTATGAATAATTTAAGTTGGTTTAATTACCGGTGAGAATCAGGCAACAAGGCGGGTCGTTATAGCAGAAAATATTGCCTCTATGTTCACAGGTTCTGCAGTAAGAAAAATTTTAGCCTTTGTTTTCCGCACTAGGTTGTTGATGCTGTGAATACGACAAATGTACTGAAACTGACGTAGGCATAATAAATAGTCAAATGCATTAGATTATCCTGAAGTAGATGTATTACGTTGCATTTATCTGCCAACCACTTCAAAATTGATTTCTCTACCTCGTAAATGATTCCACATTTAATATGCTTATAGTTTTTGAGCTTTTTGTACAACATATTCTACTGGAAGAGCAGTCACTTAGAAATCAAAGAAGCTTATTATCCGATAAATGTTTGAAGTACCCATCCAGAAGAGGTTGCATCAATTTTAAAGTTAACAGTATGCTAACTAGGCACTAAATTAATAATGTGTTGATGGAGTATCTCATCTGCTAATACCATTTGTTTGTTAATGATGAGGTTAAGGATTTTTTATGTTTTCGTTAATGATGAAATATCTCATTTGCCAATATATTAATTTCATTGAAACAAGCATTGGCACACCTTTACATCTCTATCAAGCTTCCTGAGCATAGTTTTATGTTTCTTTTAGCAAAATTTGAATTTTTTTTCTTCTTATCAAGGGTCACACAGTATAGGAACGATGATTGAATATGAAGGAGCGAATGTGATTAGTTTTCAGAAGAACATATATACATTTGTGAAAGAACGACAAAAAAAATATTGAGATTTTTTTTTTAAAATTGGTTATTGTAGATACGGTGAGCAACACTTATATCTTTTAAAACTATCCAAATAAGATTAATGCTCTTGTTCTGCTGGATTTTGCTTGTAGGTGCTCGAAAAATGCACCAGAATATAAAATGGGAAAATGTCAGCCAAAACATTGGCCAAAATGGTTGTTGAAACTAGTTGTAATCATGCTCTAGAAAGGAAAAAACTTCCAGAAGCGTTCAACTCAGAATTGATCATTGTCTACTTAAATGGGATTAATTAAATAAAATAGGTGGTACTTGACAATGATGGAAAAGTTAGTGGTGTGACATTTGAAGGAGAAACCGCCAAATTCAAGTAAATTGCATGTGATCCATCTTATTTACCAGGCAAGGTAAAAATTTCAATATATTCGTTGACTTGCCATTTTTAGATTTCATGTAGTCATAGTGCTTTGGCAATTGCAGTATATGAACTTAGCTACATTGTGGTTTTCGAAAGACCAAAAGATGATGAATTCATGCGGAGGTGGCATCTTGCTTGTGAAGGAGTTATACAGATGGTCAATCCTGCACTAACAAACCATTATTATCTATGCTTAAGCTCCTTGCTTCTGCTTACTTGCTCGTTAAGCATTCAACATGCATGATTTAAAAGCATTTTTTTCCTTTCACCATATGTTATCTTTTTATTGTTATGTTAACATATGAAACATTATTTTTATGTCATGTTCTTGGTTTATATATTTCCAGTCCTAGCGAAAATGTTTGTGTTTGGGCTATAACTTCCGAGACATGCATTTAATATAATTTTATGATTGCTTGATCCCATCACAGTCAATTCCCTTTACATTATTAGCTTTCTATATTTTTTATATATCAAAATTTTGTTAAAGTTTTGCATAAATATAAACTTGTTGGTTCAGACTTTGTATTTGATGCAACATCACGTTAGTATGGCAAGTTGTGTATGTTGGTTGAACTAAGGCTAAACAAATTTGTTCAACATATAATTTGGCAGATGCGGTTTTCTAAAACTAACCTGTAAAGACATAAATATTAAAAATATCAAAATAACATTTCTTTGACCTCGGGTTTGATCGAATTAGCGATCACACCGAGATGGGCAGGTTTATAGGATTTTCAAAATGGATATTTTGATATTTAATCCAAATAAAAAAGAATCAGTCAATGCTTATTTATAGGGATATGATAGTTTGAAAAGTAGTATTTTGCATTACTTTCTCAATTGCTTGGCTATATAAACTCATACCTAACTAAACTTCAACTCACGTAGAAACGCAGCTCGTAATTTCAGACAAGTCTTCTTTCTGCCATCTTTAACAAGTACCTACATTTTATATTGTTTATTTTAATATTGATTGATCTTACTTCTACTTCGTGCATTTTCAAACAATACTAGATTTCAGTCTATTAATATTTTCAGAAAACCCATAGCAATTTTACAGATCCTATCATATTAGCATAACATACCCGTCGCAATTTTACAGTAGTAGTAATAAGTGGAGAAAATTGAAGAATTACAAATCCTACCAAATTAGCCTAACAAACCGTGGAATAATTTATTTTTCTTATTTGGGTAGTTTACGGAAGATGTTCATATAAAAAGAAGAGGATCATCGGTTCATTTGTTAATTTCATGCAACTTTTATATTATGCTTTTACGACTAATTTTGTACGCCAGTAACTATCTACATGATGCTAATATTTGCCAAATGAGATGAAATAGAATAATGGAACCGTTGTTAAACATACTAAAGACCATTATTAATATTAAATTATATATACATCCAAATTTCTTAGAAGTTTCGTATAAATCGGATGGCTTGGTTTCTTCGAATCGCATGATGATGACAGATTAAGTTTTTATTTTACAATGGCCCACCCCACATGTCTTAGTTTTGTATTGTATATCTGTGAAGGATAAATTTCACATCCTAAATCAAATATGTGCATCTTTACTGTGCATGCAACTTGTCATGAGCAGAACATACAAGTTTTGTGCATATACGGAACTAAATGTTGCAAATACTTTTCTTGCCTCAAAATGAAAAGGCAATCTGTATGTTGCAGTGTATAGCAACTACCAGATCCTCTAAGAAAATATTTATACAAAAAAAAAATCGCTTTTTGTTGATTCACCTATAATGGAAAAATGTTCAGGCCGAATACAATACATCTATAACATGACAACAAAGATTAATATAATTTAGATTTAAGCGATTATTATTATTATTATTATTATTATTATTATTATTATTATGTCACATAGAAGTCAAAATCTTATAATTTGTATTTGATTAGGATTTACGTCAGCTGGATATATCCAGAAATATTACTCATGTTGCATTATTGAACATACCAACGCAATTGGAGGATCAAAGTTCGAGTAACAAACAAATGCAATATTAGATCTTACAAAAATATTAGGGGGGAAGGATGTGTGTTTAATATAGAACTCACGGATGAAGAGGTAATTTTTTTTTTTAACTTTATCCTTTCAAATTGTATTTTCTCTTACAATACTATTATTAAAACGTTATTACAATATTTGCTTTTTTCTTAAAAAAATTAACTGGGTTCTCAAGTCTAAGCAATGATGTTTAACAAAGTTGCAAACAAGTTTTATCCTATATTTGAATGTGAAAAGATTTATCACATTTCAAAAGGAACTCTTAGACTGACAAAACAAATATTTCAGCACCATAAAAAATGATTATAAGATTATTTTAAATGAGTTCTCATAAGTCGAAATGGTGGATAACACGAGCTCCTTTACACCAAAGCTTATATATAATTTTGTAAAGATTAACCAGCTCCAAAGTACCTTCCGAAAAAGGAAGTAGTAGGTAATGCATCTACATTATTAATTTTTAAAATCTTATTGTGTGTTTTCTTATCATATGTGCCTTTCAGATGTTGTTGGGCTTGTTCACAGTGTCTCACCAATTAAAGAAGTTTGAAGACGAAATAGTGGGACCCTTCTAAAATGGGATGTAATTATTGCAGATGATTGGTAAGTAAACATATTAAACTTTTTATTTTTTTCAAAATTGAAATATTAATGATTAGATTTAAATTGCAGAACCAAAACTGTGAATGTGATGTTTTGGGAAGAGCTTTGCTACGGGAGTAGGTTCTGAATTAGTGGAAATTGTTGATGAAGCTCCTATAGTAGCTATTAAATATTCAAAAGTTGGAGAATTTCAAGGTAAAAATGTTTAGCATTTTTAAAATTGATCATGCCACCATTTTTCAATATTATTTGATTGATCATTTTTTAATATTATTTGATGTTATCATAAGTTTGTCTTTATCAACATTGAGTAAAAGTAATATAGCCATAAATCCGGACATTCTAGAAGCTAAAAATCTCAGATGTTGGTACAATCAAGAGGGAAAAAAATATCCCCTACTATTTATGATAAAGTCATGCTTTCTAATATAACAAGCAATTCGACATAGGGTGAGGATACAGTTAGTCCTACTTTTTTCAAATTATATTGTAAACTAATTATTTCATATATGTTGATTGTTATTTTTCAATATGTACACTACACCATATCGGCGAATTTGGAACAGAAGGATGCAGATATACAGTTCGGCTAAAAACCGTATCAAATTTGATAATGCTTAGATCTGTATCAAACACCAGTTTGCGATCCGCACAACCCTAAACACCCCAAATCTGACCGTCCATCGCGAATGCTTCGGATCGGTAAATTTGATACGACTTAAGGCCAAATCGAATGCGTATCATATTGCGCATCCCCCTTAGGCACTTGGAATTAAAACTTTGACCACTCCTCATTCCATTTGTTTTACTTTAACGGTGACCGAAAACCCAAATTAAGGTTTTCGGTCACCAAAACGTGCCTCCACCTTTCTCTGGAATCACCTCCTCTTGCATCCTAAACATAGGATTCCTGCCATCTTGCTTCTTTTGTCAATCGTCAATCGTCAATCAGTAGAAGTTTCAATTCAAGGTGTTGTTTTCATCAATTTATATTTGCAGTGAATTTTGTTTGCAGCTAAGTTTATTTGTATGAATTTGCTGATGTGAATTGTATTTATATGAATTTTGTTTGTAGATAGGGTTTTGTTTGTAGGTAGAAATTGCCTGTTTGGTTGTTTGTCTATTTTGATTGTTTGTTTTATGCTGAATTGTATCAAAGACATTATTCTCATCTCCTGATATTCCTCTGAATTCGAGGGCAGATAGCTCAGTTCTCTTAGTGTATGTCATATAATATGGGTTCAAGCTCAAGAGCTGAACCGTTTTAGGATATTTACCAATTTTTCCTTTGGCTTGTGCATTACATCCACATATTTACAAACATGCTGGCATGTTATGTCATTCTACTACATGTCTTAATGTTAGCACCACTCTGTTATCCATTAAATTTTTTATTGTTACTAAAGTACTCTTTCAATCCTTCCTAGCTATATGTGAAGTATCATTGTGGAAGTAACTGCATCTATTACGTCCATATGGAGTTCATTTGTTTAAAACTTAGTACCCCAGTATACTTAAATTGATCGTATGAATGTGTGCGATAGTTTTGGGACAAGTAATTTCAGCTTATTGATTAAAGGCCGATTCTTTGTTAGATTAGGAAACTTCAGCTTATTCAACCAAGTAGGAAAATTGAGCACATAACCATGTAATTCTTTGTTGGGTCGAGCTTTTGAATATGATAAGATCTGAAATTTAGGCGTTCATCTTGATTTCTGAATGAATTTATAAAGATAAGTAGACACAAATTAGTTGTCCTTGATTAATGATTGAGATGCTATACTAGTAGTTGGTTGCATTAAAATAACATTGCAATGTCCTAAATATTATTATATTAAATTGGGTTGTCTTAGTGTATTAGTGCACAATATTAAACATGGTTTTAATTGGTGTGTATTACTGTTACAAATCATACCAGTTTTAATTGGTATGTCTTAGTGTAATTGTTTATTAGTGTAGTAATTACTGTTACTCTGTTTTGGGAGATAACAAGTTTACTGAAAATATATTAACAGGTTTGCTGAAAATTTTGGTAGATGAATGATTACTCAACTTACTGATTAATATTTTAATGGGAGATCCACCGGATGGATGTATTTTGGCTCACGCGTAGTGTCGGGTATCCATGCTTATTATCTTTATCCAAATGTCGGATACTGTTGCACTTAACCTTAATAAAAAGATGCTTTCACTAGCAAATTTCCTCTACTTTGTAGCAAAGACTGTATTGTAAGTTATCTTGCACTACACAATCTGCTTCAAAGGAACTAAAATTGCAAGTGAAAACAGCTTTTTCCAAAGGATAAGTGAAGCGACATTTGACATTCGTATAAAGCTAATAAGCATGGATTACTGACCCTACACGTGAGCTAATATACATCCACCTGGTGGATCGCCCAGTAAATTCTTAATCAGAAAGTCGAGTATGTGTTTCATCTAAAGATAATGATTCGATATCTTTAGACGTTGGAGTAGGTATATATTATTTTACACTTATCTCTACGTAGTATCTTACATGGACGATGCCTTGCATTTTTAACGATTGACATTTCATTCATTTTTAAGACATATACTGACCACACAAACACATGGATGGGCCTTAAAGTGCTATTTTTGACTTGTTACAATGTACTGACTGAGTTAAACATAGAAGACACTTTTTACACAAATTTGAGTTAAAATCAGTCATTACATAATAACAGAAGACATTTCAGTCCACATATCATTTCTATATGTCATTAACAAGTTCCATTTTAGCTCATTTCTTTATGCTAGTGAGTTACAATGTCGATCTCCTATCCAGTGAAGTATTTGTAACCTGAATTAATGAATTTATATGCAGTCCTGTTGGAGAAAACAGAAAACTTGAGGAGATGTATCAGCTATATACGATGTTGGAGGTCAAGTTAAACCACAAAGCATGTGAGATGCTGGTATGTTTCTAGGTTACAAGTTCATGAAATCATGTCAGTAGCATCATAAACATGTTATATAAATACAATTGACTAATATGCACATACGAACACAAAAACACGATATGCTCTTCACTATTAACAGTAAGGCGCTCGACTAGTCGAGTACTCTTGATTGAACCATCGACATGAAGTCTCGACTTGCCTTTTATCTGAATTTCGGGCACATGGGTAGAAATTAGTCAACTAGTTTTGTGTGCAATCAGGCATAAAATTACTTCTTTTTTCCTGTAGATTTTGGTGTTTTTGTGCTGTTGGAACTCAGGCTGGTTATCACAATTCAGTTTTGTTGTCAATCATCAGTTTGGCCTTTTAAGCCTTTGTTTTAAACTGTGTATATATATAAATATTTATGCTGTTATAGAACTTTATCAGCATCTGCTAGCTTATTCTCATAGTACTGCTTTGATTTACAACAAACACATGGATTTCATCAGCACGATCAACACGTACGCTCAATCTTCCTGGCCTCGACTGGAGTTATATCAGGCTGATATGTTTTTACCTTTTTTTGTTACTTCGTAATGTGATGAAAATCTTTGACTGTATCCTTGTATATATATGTTTGTATGTACGTACATTGTGTTTGTGATATAAAAATATCTTGTAGTGCTTTGAGTATGTATGTATGTATGTATATATATATATATATATTTGGAAATTGGTTCACTTTATTATTTACTAAAAAGTCATACAAGAGAAAGGTTAGCATACTAGCCATTACAAAATTAAAGCATAAAAGAAAAAAAATGGAAATACAAGTAACTAAAAACCTAAACTAACATATAACCACCCATGATTAGGCAAAGATCCCACATGCGTTCATCTCTCTGCACCTTACATGAGCCAAAGGCTCCTATTGAGCATGATAATCAACCGATCATCACCCATAAAAGGTACAGCAGAACATGAAATCCATTACACCATTTTAGTTCAGAATATAAAGCATTAAGAAGCTCTTCGATATCATAGAAAACTCCAGCAGATGTGCCATATCACTCAGCCGCAAGTAAAACTCATCTTCACTCTGGAAACTGCACATACTTGGACTACGAACCTTCCTTCTCATGCAAATACATCAATCTATGTATAAGGTTCTATACTGTCGTCAAGGCCTTCAAGCATTACATAAGAGATACACTAAGTTTGCTTTCATGTTCAATCTAAGGTTTCAGCATCAAACTGCTAATTATCAAACTCATTTTCATTGCACCTTGTATGCTTGTTGGCTTGGAATCAAAAAATCTGCGTAAATGATGACTGAACAGTGAACACTTGTTGCTATTTTTCCTTAACCAAACCATCAAAAACAGCCCTAAAACAACGTTTGAAATTGTGTGTTGCAGGATGAACTTGCTCAGCATTAAAACAATCAGAAACCCAGATGACTAAGTGAAGAAACAATCCGACAAATCTGCTTCCATATACACAATCCATACCAATGCAAAAATTATAACACATAGAATCCTAAGAGCTATATTAGATTGCGGAATTCTGGATGAACATGACTAGCTTCAGAAAAAAGAGGTTCAGAGAAAGATCATATGAATGCAATTAGCTGAGGTGAGGAACAACTGAAATCTCGATGAATCATCTTCAAAGTAGCACCACATATATAATCTCACGTATTGATGTAGCATCTTCAAAGCCATACTACCCTTTTATCAATTTAAATCAACATCCAAACTCTATTTCAAACTCATAAGCAGGTTCACATGAGATTGATCACAATTTTAAATACTAATTAAAATTGACAAACTGGGTACTTCCATGTCTAAGAATCAGTATATTTTTGTCCAAAATATCCAGTAGTGCACTCATATTCAACCCAATAAAACTCACATAAAAACGCAGCTGAACAGGTTACAGGGGGAAACTGCTCATACTGATTTAAAATGAAAGTTCATCTGTATCCTCATAAATTTGCATCCCCTGAAACAACTATGCAGTTCAAATTAACTGGAACAGTACCTAATTGTTGAAAACATCATGTAGGCCTACATAAATATGGATAACATCTAAATTCAGCCTAATGAAAACCCGAAATATATTCAATTCCATTCCATACTCTAATTCTGGTTGATGATTCATAGACTTCTATGAATCAATCCTAGAGTCAAAATCAGCAGATTATATAGGTTTCATATAAGTAAAATTCAAATGCCACCATATAGATTTGCTCCGGACCAGGGAAATTCTTGATCAATTGGATTTAAAATATAAATCAGATCCAAAACACTCCAAAACTGATTTATTCATGTTTAAATCCCAAGCTGTATTACTAGGTACCATATCCAATTCACTGAATGTAGTGAACCAACACAGTATTACACCTCACATGAATCAGAAATCAACTATAAGCATTTTAAGTGAATATCAGGGAGAACATTAAACTAGTTCATCTACTCCAGTTTGTGTAGTGTTACATCCAAACCATCACGTAGTATACACTGATTTCCAGTTCTGGACGAACTTACTCGGCACAGTGGAATTCATATTCATAAGGGGTGAAAAATGATGAAGACGTCATCTGCTTCTTAAGTTAACAACATATATCATATAGATCTGAAAAAACAATGTGTAATGGAAGAATAATGAACCCATATCTCTTTCTGCTCCAAAGCACTAAATAGATCTTTAAAACGCATTTCAAAACACTCATCATCTTACAGCTTCAGACCAAAGACAAAGCAAGCCCTTACTAATAGACCCCAAACTGTTCTAAATAAACAGATTCGAACACATACCAGAACGTGAAAATGATGAAAACTGTAGAAACGGTTATGAAGAATTGGAAGTGGTTCAACACTTGCGTCGGCAATGCCATGTTAGAGAACCCCAAATTATCACAAAACCAATTGGCTACGTGAAGGGTGGACTTTTAATGTTTATACAAGGATTATTTTATAAATTCCCCGATGTGGGACTTATCTCAACACGCCCCCGCACGTGTGGCATATCATGAGCCTAACACGTGGACCTTTATATTGGGTGACGTGGATAAGTGTGGCATTGTGCGCACGAATTAAACCTGCTCTGATACCATGTTAGAGAACCCCAAATTATCACAAAATCAATTGGCTACGTGAAGGGTGGACTTTTAATGTTTATATAGGGTGAACACATACCAGAACGTGAAAATGATGAAAACTGTAGAAACGGTTATGAAGAATCGGAAGTGGTTCAACACTTGCGTCGGCAATGCCATATCCCAGTTCCCCTAAAGTCTTGTTCTCCAGCTTTCAATCAGAATTCAGATCGGCTGTGGATCTGCATTAAATTGTTGCATCTGAGGTGCAGAAGCAGATCTGTGAATTTGGTCATTCGCGATTGATGAAAGAAAACCAGATCTGACTTCAAAAGTAAACTTAAAACGAGGAAAACATTTGTGGAAAACAGAGGTATTATCAACGAAAATCTATCGTTGAAGGTTACGGGAGAAATTCAAATAAAAGAAATCAGATGAAAAGAGGATAAGAAATGTGGGCTCTCACGCATGGCGAAATCTGGTGAAACTCACCAGTCGCCATTAACGAGGCCATGACCTATCAGATCTCTTATATCATATATATATATATATATATATATGTGTGTGTGTGTGTGTGTGTGTGTGTGTGTGTATGTGTGTATATATGCATGTGCATATATATGTGTACACATACACATATATATAGATGCGGTCAAAGGACGTGTCTGAGTAAGCTTTAGATACGGCTACCAGCCATATGTTATTTCTAGTGAGATACGGTTTATAGCTGTATCTAAAAATTTAACACGGCATTTTTTTATATGGCTTTTTGTCGTGTCTACCGACTTTAGATACGACTAATAACACAGCTTAATTAGCATATATGGTATAGTGACAGTGTGTATTATTCAGCGTACTTGCGTACATAACTTACATCAAAAGTCAACAACTATGGTACCAAGCTTGTAAAAAACTGCAACAAAATGGTTATAGAAGCTACAGAATCTAGCTATTGGTGCGAAGCATGCCAACACAATGAAAGTACATGTGTTTTGAGGTAAACACACACACACACACACACACACAATGAAAGTACCAAGTGTTAATATATGCAACAATATGCTTTTATAATGTAGATATATAATGATAGTGAAAATTAATGATACAACTGCCGAAGCATGGATTACCGCTTTTAATAAAATAGTAGAGGAAATTATAGGATGCAGTGCTGATGGTCTTTGCAAGATTAAGAATGAAGAATGTAAGAAAATGTATATGAACAAAATTAAGCTGAAGGAGTTGCTATGGATACTTCGTCTTTTCAAGCTTGACGTTGTTTAAATTAACTATATGAACAAGAAAAAACAAAAGATCACTGCTATGTCACAGTTGATTGTTGATTATTCGGCCGAATCAATTTTGTTGTTGGAAGAGATATCAAGGATGACAAACTCTTCAGTTTATTTATTTATTTATTTCTGCAATATTAGTTTACTTATCTCAGAATTTTAAGTTTTCAAATTAACAATGCTACTTTTAGGTATTTATTTTAATAATATACTTTATTAATATGTGATTTATTTATTACATTTATTATTGCGTTATTTATCTTCTTTAATTGACAATTCACAAATGTAATGATGTATTGTAAGCAAACATTTGTTTGATTTCTTATTTCATTTTATAAAATTGGTAATGATTCAGAATATATTAATTAATAGAATTTACATATTTGCACTAATTTTCATTTTTTTAATTAGCACAGTGAATTTTTCATTAATTTTTTGTTTAATGATATAATTAATAGAAATTTTTCCTTTTGATATCAAATAGCTTAACGGTCGGTTGGTTTTTCCCACCGTTATGTGGTTATGCTAGTAATGCTCGTGATGGTAAACCGAAAAACTAAAGGGAAACAGAAGTTATAATCATCGCTTAAAAGTCAATTTGGAGATCAACAAAATAATTGACCTAAAAATCAGTATTAATTACAGATTTTTTGAAAAATATATACTACAGATACTTAGAAAACTATCAGTAGTAATCACAAAGCCCTTAGCAATCAGCGGGGTGCCCTTAGCAACACACTTTATTTATTACACTTATTATTGCATTATTTATCTTTTTTAATTGACAATTCACAAATATAATGATGTGTTGTAAGCAAACATTTGTTTGATTTTTTATTTCATTTTATAAAATTGGTAATGATTCAGGATATATTAATTAATAGAATTTACATATTTGCACTAATTTTCATTTTTTTTAATTTGCATAGTGAATTTTTCATTAATTTTTTGTTTAAATATAATTAATAGAATTTTTTCCTTTGATATCAAATGGTTTAACGGCCGGTTTTTTCCACCGTTGTGCAGTTATACTAGTAATGCTCGTGATGAAAAAACCAAAAAACTAAAGGGAAACATAAGTTATAATCATCGCTTAAAATTTAATTTGGAGATCAACAAAATAATTGACCAAAAAATCAGTATCAGTTACAGATATTTTGAAAAATATATACTACAGGTACTTAGAAAACTATCAGTAATCACATAATAAGCTTGCTGGACTATTACAGTATGACCAAAACATGAACTGCCTGCCAGTACATTTTACATTTAGTTTTTGTTATGTTAGCTTAATAAATGCAATTAATAACTTATTTCTAGAGTAACTTTTCAAATTCATTGCCTTCACATAAAATAACCTGTTCTCAATTTACTTGAGATATTTATGAACATAAATTCCAAATTATTCAGTTACTTAACACAGAAGATAATTTTGTTTTGCGTAAAATTTTCAATCACTTTTTTATTGTATTTTGAAACAGATTCTCAGTCTCTTTGCTCTGGAAAAAAAAATGAAAATTAAAGGAGTTTGTTCCACATGCCGAGTAGAGAAAAGCGTATTGTCATCTTCAACGACGCGATCCTCAGTTACAAACGCTTATCGGACTCATATCGGAGATGAAAAAGAGTTTACCATCAAACTCAATTACCAAGGTCGATTGAGATCAACCGTGAATATCGACGATGTACCAATTCAAATAACCGGATCATCCGGATCCCGGTCAATAAATCTAAACGGTTCCGACGTAAAAATTACCTGGGACTTCTCCAGCGCAGTGTACAAAGGACCCGAACCCGTTTCGAAATTCGGCGTCAGCATCACGTACGATCAACAGATCGCTCTTTTGGTAGGCGACAAGATCAAACCTGAAAACAATTTGAAAGGGGATTATGGGGTGGTAAGCAGAACGGTGGTCGAAGGGGAGCAGAAATGGGAACATTGGACTAGGGCTAGGTTTGGGGAAAAAAAGGAGCACGAGGTGATGGTGAGATTGGAAGGGGAGAAGGAGATGAAGGTGTACGTGGACAAGAAGGAGGTTGTGAACGTGAGTAAATTGAGGTGGAAATTTAGGGGGAGCGGGAGCTTCGAGATGGAGGGCGTCGTGGTGGACGCGATGTGGGACTTGAGTGGGTTGTTGTTCGAGAAGCCGCATGGAAGGGCAACAGTTTTGCTCAGGAGGAGGACGGAGAAGTCCGGGTCTAGGGTTTGGTTAGAGGAGGAGATGAAGGATGATAGCGGGTTTTCGGTTCTGATAAAGATTCCGTGACGGCATTTTGGTTAGAATGTTGATGGTTATATTTGAATTTTTGATCCTTTATGTATGCAAACTATACTTATGCAAATTATATTTTGTAGTTTTGAAGTGCAAACTACTTGAGTGCATGGTAGTTCATACCACAAACTGAGATTTTATTCTGTGTATCATATACTGTTTTATTTTGTGCAAACCTTGACATTTTCTCAAATTCCCCTTACAGCAAAGTCATGTTGGCTGTATCTACTTCAACCGATCAGCAGTGGATAGTGTTTGCAGATGAAAAAAAGCAAGGCTATATGAGTATGAGGTATTTTTTCAGTGCCCTAAAATGGTTACTTTGATGTAAGCTGAATCTACTTGTAAAAAAAATTCATTCTTATTGCCTTTTTTTCTTGGCTTTTAGACAGAATTGAATTCCATAGTGTATGTACTCTTTGTTGATTTCCACGGTTTATAATCTGATTTACTACATAATGACTGAAAATGGATATTTCTTCACTTTGTTATTCAAACCCTAATTTGATGGAAGTTTCCATTAATAATAGTCCTAAATTTAAACATTCACTCATCTTGCTTTTATCCAAAAACGAATCTAACATTTATTTGTGGTTGAATTTTTAAAACATTTCAGCGATTAAACAATGATTTCATGTTGATTGTTCTTTACTTTTTTTAGTAATACAACCGCATGTTAAGTTTTAATCATGTGGGAAAACGAAGATTGTTGTTATATGTTAACCCTGGTACTCATAATTAAGTGATGCTTATGGTTGCCTTATTTTCAAAGATAGTCATATTGTTTGAACAATATTTCCCCCTCTAGTAAGAATGCTCCAGTCAAGATGTTTCCCAACTTCATAATTGGTTGTTACCAGTAACAGTTATATCAATATTCAATACTACTACGTACTGCTACATGACGCTATGCTGGCTTAATTGGGATATAGCTTGTGTGGGACAAAAATGCTTTATCGTGGTGTAGTAGCAGTTTTTTTTTTTTTTTTTTTTTTTTTTTTTTTTTTTTTTCCTAACACCGACTTATCAAGGTACACTACTAATATTTTTCATTTCCTATGGTGTTTGAGGTCCTTTTGGATTAAACAAAAGGCAGGAAAAATGAGATAATTTGCTTAACCATATGCAGTGTTAGATTTTAAGCAATACTTCATGACATGAGGATTTTATTTTGTCAATCATAGTGCTATTTGTTGAAACTATGTTTTCAATACTATTTATATAAAGATAAAAGTTAATTAATGTACAAGGGATAATTGATGATACAAGGTTTACAAAAACTGTAAGTACTTTGTACTTTTTACTGAATAAAATTAATTTGGTGTACCTTTTTTTTTTTTCCTTATCATGCGATCTTTTTATTGAGTTATTTTGGGCTAAAAGAAAAGTATTATCATTTTGTTACAACAACAAAATTTGCTAACAACTTATCTAATTAATCTGTTGAGTTATAAAGTAAACCATATCAAAATTTGCAAGTTTGCTCCATCAAGTTTGCTGGATTAAACAATAATTTTTGATTTGCTTAAACCAACCCATAGGAAAAATCATTAGGTTTGATAAAATTTTTGTTATGATTTGTCATTTTACAAATCTAAGGCAGTTTGTTTTTCTGGTTCCATATTAAATCTTAAAACTGACGCTAATTCGGAGCACTTATTGGAAGGATGATCAAATACCAATCTTATTTCTGTATTGTTGTCTCTCATATCATTTTTTACAATCATTTTCATATTGTATTTTCTTGTGCGTTCCCTTTATGATCTTTAAATAAAGATGCCTGCGTTTTCACTAATTTTTTGTCCATAATATGATTCATTTCACAATTGTAACTGATATCGCTGTACGTGCAAACATCTTTGAGGATCTTCATTGTTGTGTCGTGTGGAATACTCGTCCTTACTATTGTTAGTGAACTTATGCTTCACCTATTTGATACTACACAATAAATCATTAACATATTCCATGTTCCCATGTGCTGATGTTTGTAAATAAGTACTTTATTTTGGTCCCCTTAACATTCATGCAACTATGCTAGCAAACATGCACATTTTTGCATAGTTTTTGTACATGTTAGGATCCTTAAAGTTAATTTGCCACGGAAACTTTTTCAGATAAGTTAGTCTCCATATTTTTATTTATGCTTCCAAAGATTATCTCAGCCCTGTGTGCAACTAGTTTTAACTTATAAACAAGAAATACCTTTTCCCAAGTAATAAAAAATGAACATGCAATACACTTAAAACAAGAAAATATGATCTTTTACATGTATACCATGGAGCCTATGTTCCTATTGTAGTCATTTCTAACTCAAGTTTTTTTCTACCTACTACATAAACTAAGCTGAAGCTAAATACATTTTATCTCCCTTACTAAAAAAATTAGGAACTTTGATTTAAGTTGCCACTTGATAATTAGCCTTTTTTTTAATTTACTCCTATCTAAAACCTGGCACATGCAATTTAGTGTCTAATTTTCTTTATTGTAGTTTTCACCTGATGAAAGAAACCTAGATTCGATCACTGTTTCAGTCATTTTAAATTAGTGCCTGATAGGGTAGAGTGGACTTTTTTTTGATCTAATGGAATATGCAAGGGCATTAGTTTAATGCTTACATGGACGGTGTTTGATAGCTTAGAAATTAGGTGTGTTTGGTTTACAATTTTGAATTTTGAGTTTTCACACATATAAAAACACCGACCACGGATACGTTTCGTGAAAAAACGATCGTTTTACAAAACGAAATTAACACACAAAACAAAAACGAAATTAACACATAAAACAAAAATAATTTTTTATAATTTTTCATATTTTTAGAAACAACGAAAAGACGATAACAAATTTATGTATTCACAATCCCACGGTCTTTTGCGTCATCCCCTCCGTCTTTGATCATTACCTTCGCTACACTTCAAGTCTTCTCAATTTCATAACTTATGTTGAAAACTAAAAACTCAAAACATAAAATAAACCAAACACTATCTAAAATCTTAGACATTAAGTCTCAAATTTACGTAGATGTTTTCAGTTGTTAATAACTAATGAATGTGGGAAATATCTGAGGGCTAAAACGATTTAAAAAGTTTTGTACTTGACCAGCACTGTCCATTCAAGAGGATGCAGGTCTCATTTGTTGAATAAAAGTGCATATGATTATCTACAATGCGATATCTACTTCCGCAATGTAACATCTACAAGATTCTTCGGACAATTTTTTTTTTTTTTTTTTTTTTAAACTATCTTGTACGGATTTTATTATAGATTGAATAGTAGTAATATTTGATTTCTGCGTGCAAATTTGTACCTCTTGACCAAGCCTATGAGTGAAACTCGTTCTATGTACTATGTGTTGTGTATTGTATAGTAACAACACCACTGCTTTCAATATAAAGCGTAATTTAGACGTTCTCCATAATGTTTGAAACTATTTTTCATGGAATTATAACCACCACATTACTATTAATTTCTATTGTACTATTCTACATGCATACTCTTATATAACCACCACATTACTAGTAAATAGACTTTCCACGTGTGTATGTGTGTGTATATATATATATATATATATATATATATATATATACACACACACACACACACACACACACACACACACACACATATACACAACAATAAAATAAAAGAAATAATAATGATAATATATATATATATATATATATATATATATATATATATATAAGGGTTTAAAATAACCAAACAGATAAAAAGTCGTCTGATAAAAGCTATTTTCTATAAAAAAAAACGAAAAACAGGTTCAATAAAAATGAAATAAAGTCTAAAATAGTAATAAAAAAGTAAAAAGGTTTAACAAAAGTGAAATAAAGTCTAAAATAACTTAAAAAAAATCCTAAGATTCTGGTACACGGATTGTCAACTTTCATGCATTCCTATCCACTACCAGCTCTTCAGATATACTCCAATTACTTAATTCCCTCTTATTATCTCCTCCCATGTCATTTTAGGTCGACCTCTACCTCTCTTTGGGCCTTCAGCGCGGCCTATAATTCCAACACGCACAGGTGTATCATATGGTCTATGTTGGATATGTCCAAACCATCTCTAACGGAGTTGGACTAACTTCTCTTCAATAGGTGCAACTCCAAGTTTTTCCCGAATATCCTCATTTCTAATCCGATCTTGTCTGGTATGCCCACTGCTCCAGCGCAACATCTGCATCTCTGCTACACTTATCTTCTGGACGTGTTGCCTCTTAGTAGGCCAACATTCTGCACCATATGACATTGCAGACATGATTGCTGTCCTATAGAATTTTCCTTTAAGCTTATGAGGAATCTTCCTATTACAGAGAATGTCATATGCTAGTGGCCATTTCACCCATCCTGCTTGAATTCTAAAACTAACATCCTTATCAATCTCCCCATCAAACTACAAAAAATATCCTAAGTATCGAAACGATTCCTTCTTGGGTACTACTCTACTGGCCAGGGTGACCTCTCCATCATCTGAGCTGACACTGTTAAACTCACACTTCATATACTCTGTTTTAGTTCTGTTAAGTCTGAAACCCTTTGATTTCAAGGACTCCCTCCACAACTCCAGTTGTCGATTAACCCATATTCTACTTTCATCAATCAGCACAACATCATCAGCAAAGAGCATACACCAAGGAAACTCCCTTTGTATATCTTTTGTGATTTCAGCCATTACTAATGCAAAAATATAGGGGCTCAAAGCCGAATCATGATGTATCCCCATCTTAACTGGAAAGTCTCTAGTCTCACCATCGCATGCACTGACACTAGTCACAACCCCCTCATACATATCCTTGATAAGGGTAATATACTTTGATGACATTCTCTTCCTTTCTAGTGCCCACCACATAACCCTCCTCGGCACTCTGCCATAAGCTTTCTTCAAGTCAATAAAAACCATGTAGACATCTTTCTTATGCTCTCTGTATCTCCCCATATGTTGCCTAACCAAGAAAATCGCCTCAGTAGTTGACCTTTCAGGCATAAAACTAAATTGATTCCTAAAGACGCTTGTCAACCTCCTCAAACACTGCTCGCAAACTCGCTCGCAAAGCTTCATTGTATGACTCATAAGCTTAATTCCTCTATAATTTGTGCAACTTTGAATATCTCCTTTATTCTTGAAAATTGGAACTAAAATGCTTCTACTCCTCTCATCTGGCATTTTGTTTGTTTTGAAAATATTATTAAACAACTTAATTAGCCATGTTATCCCTGCATCTCCAAAGCATCTCCACACCTCAATAGGAATGTCATCATGCCCTACCGACTTGTCTGATTTCATCTGTATCAACGCCCCCTTTTATCTCAGCTTCTTGAAATCTCCACACAAAATGTCTATTGGTGTTGTCGGCAAAGTCTTCCACCTCGATCGAATAGCTATCGCTTTCTTCATTGAAAAGCTTATCAAAGTATTCTCTCCGTCCATTCTTTATCTCATCGTCCTTCACCAAAAGTCTATCATTCTCGTCCTTAATGCATTTAACCAGATTGAAGTTTCTTGTCCTCCTTTCGTGTAGCCTAGCTATTCTGTAAACGTCTTTTTCTCTCTCCTTTGTACTTAGCCTTTGATACAAATCTTCGTACGCTCGTCCTCTTGCTTCACTCACTGCTCTCTTTGCAGTCTTCTTTGACACTTTGTACCTGTGCATGTTCTCTTCGCTTCTATGATGGTGCATGCATTTGTAGCATTCCTTCTTCTCTTTGATAGCCTTTTGCACCTCGTCATTCCACCACCACGAATCCTTGGGTTCTCGCTTGCTTCCTCTTGTTATCCCAAATACCTTAGTAGTGACTCTCCGAATGCAACTTGTCATTGCATTCCACATGACATTTGCTTCTCCTTCTACATTCCAACCCCCTTCTCTGATCACTCTATCTTTAAACACTCGTAAAGCATCTCCTTTGAGTTTCCACCATTTCGTCCTGCTAATTCCTCGCCCTCTTATCCTTCACCACCCAAATACGAAACACGCATACCAAAAATTGGTGTTGTGAGACGACACATTCTCCAGGTATGACCTTGCAATCAACACAATCCCGTTTACTGTCTCTTCTAATTATGACAAAGTCAATCTGACTAGCCTGTTGTCCACTACTGAAGGTGATCAGATGTGATTGCCTCTTTCTAAAGATGATATTAGCAATCACGAGATCAAAGGAGAGAGCGAAATTCAATATATTTTCACCCTCTTGGTTCCTACTGCCAAAGCCAAAACCACCATGCACTCGCTCAAAACCCCCGCTAGATGAACCAACATGGCAATTGAAGTCTCCTCCTATAAAATTTTCTCGCTACTATGCACATTTCTAATCATGACATCCAACTCTTCCCAGAATTTCCTTTTGACTTCTTCACTTAGACCTACTTGTGGAGCATATGCACTAATGACATTCAAAACCGCCTCACCAACTACTAGCTTAACTAGGATGATCATATCCCCTCGTCTTCTGACGTTGACCACTTTATTTTGAAGGTTCTTGTCAATCAATATGCCTACCAGTTCTTGTTACGTACTTCTCTCGTGTACCACAATTTGAAGCCAGTGTTCTCTACCTCCTTCGCCTTTTGACCCACCCATTTAGTCTCTTGAATGCACAAGATGTTAACCCATCTTCTAATCATAATATCCACTATCTCTTTTAATTTTCCTGTTAAGGACCCTATATTCCAACTATATAACCGAACCCTACTATCATCGACTAGCTTCCTTACACTGGGGCATCCGTTGAGAAAAATGCAAGGTCCCTTGCTCACTTATCACTACACTGGGGCATCGGTGTAGCGCGCCACTATGAGAATTGCGGCCCGGCCCTTGCATATTTAACACCATATCCGAGCCTCGATATAGCGCGTCGTTAAGAGGGTTACGCCCCAATGAAATATCATAAGGTTTCATTTCCATAAGAGAGGCTAAGTTTTTACGTTGGCTCATCAAGCATATCACAACCCTCCTCCTTTAACCTGGCTTGAGACAGGCTGCATAGATAACTACACATGCGGAGTTTATTTACGTCGCCATCGGGGTTTGAACCCCCGACCTCTATGTTACATATCCAATGCCTTAACCAATTGATCCATGTTATATATATATATATATATATATATATATATATATATATATATATATAGTGGCACCTCAAAAATGAAGCATACCTTTGGCCCCCTGGATTTCCACCTCTTATTTATATAAATTAAAGTCAGTGGGAGGTGAGAGAGTTAGTAGAAGGAGAGAGAGAGGAAATGTGTGATGGAAAAGTGGTATGCTAAAGGGGTGCTCCATCTTTTAGGTGTCATTGAACCTGCCTCTCATATATATATATATATATATATATATATATATATATATATATATATATGTATGTATATATATATATATATAATACATTATTACGTAAATATTCACAATGAATGCATATTCTATGTATCAACTCCATGTATATATGTTATTGAAATTTTATTCAATGATTTAACATACACTACAAAAACGATTTCATATAGCGACGACTTTTAACTGTCGACGGTCATAACTAGCCCTTGCCAACGGTAGCTAAAAACCGTCGCTATATAAGCTGACGCTAGCAAAATAATGTCATTTTTAGCAATGATTTGGTCACCGGACTTGCTACGGTTAGCGACAACAAATCTTGTGGAGCAACTTATGTCCGTCGTAGTAATTAAGCCGTAAACAGGCATCACCAACCGTAGTTATACTGGAACTACAGGCCGTAGCTGGTCGTAGCACTACGACTGATAAGTCATCGCTGATTTGGATCTTTTTTCCAGTTTTCCTCTATTATGCTTCACTCAAACGACATATATATATATATATTCATTCCAAACTCATATACGGTCAATTCCACAACCCAACATGTCATATATACTCAAATTCATAAAACAAACCAACATATATACTATAAACCAACCGATATACCACAAACTAACTAATAAACCATTAATAACAACATTAAACATTCCAAAACAAGCCATCACATCCACAACTATCATAACAAACTATATCCACAACATCATATCCACAAACCAACATTTTATCCACAAACCATCAATAATAAACCAACTCTATAACCATCACATTATTATATTTACAAATGTTACCAAAAAAAAAAAAAGAGAAGTATTTACTCGTCTCCATCATCGTCGTTATCATCATCTTCCTCATCTTTCCCATCAACTGACCCAATCTCATTCCCAAGCACTCCCATGCTCCGATAAAAACGCAGTGATCCGCTCATCGATCATGAAAGTCAGCACACTCTTCCTTTAATCCCGCATCCCGGATATCTACTGATGGAGCATGGCGATTTCCTCGTCCTACTGGAATCTCTTGTAAGATGCCTCGGTCGCCGCTACTTATAATATATTGTATTATGAGTTTTAATTTATATTATTCTATCAAGGTTGATATAATAATCTCAAACAACACAAATTTAATATAACGTTACGTATAATCATAAGCAATCCACACATAACCATCTCATATCCAAATTCACCACAATCAATATATCCATTTGGTTTTTTTATATAAATTCCTATTTTGTTTTTTTTTAATTCTTCCATTTTATTAAATAAATCATTATAGCTCAAAATCTATCACATCGCGATTTTTTTTAGAAATTTGATTTTGACATAATCCAAAATCCACTGGATGAAATCTCAAATTTTCTCTTCTATTAGAAAACTATAATCCAGTAGATTCAAAAGATTCTTGTGACAAAGAATTTTGACTTATACTATATCATACACACTCATTCAAAATTCAAATCGTAAAATTACGAACTGCCACTGGTCGATGAGATCATTTTAATTATATTTAATTTATATGTTCAACCTTCGCAAAATTAAACTATAGACATCTGTAGTGATTTAATTTATAAGTAATTTTGGCTATGTAACTTTGGTGGATTTTAACTTATACAACTAATTAGTACATTAAGTACTATAAATGCACACATTCTTGGATTATCAACACATATTTCTTGGTAAAAATATATAAAATATTATGGATTTTCCACTACTAGAATTTAGGATTAAATACCAGTTATGACTTAGTTAATGAAACAATGTATCTCTATGTTTCCGTAACCGTAACGTCTATTTCGAGTAGGAGAGTCAATGATAGCTTCCCAGATCCAATTGCACTCCTTAGGGTCGGCTCACAACCTGAGGACTATGTCACTTGAGTGATCTTCGCTTGGTATCTCTCCTGCGATAGCGAACAATTAATTCAAAAATTAAATATACATTTCAATGAATAATGGGAAATACAAAATATTATGAATGCTTACCATCAACGCTCAGAGGTATAAGAGGTGTTACCCTCCTCGTCGGCCTGCTCGACTACGTGATTCTGGGTAAACACCTCAGCAAGTGTAGGCTTCCGCTGGAGAGTCGACATTTGAAATGATACAATATAAATCAAAATTTATTAATACGATTAAAAAATGACTACTTATAAATGTAATTTATCATATGTACTAATTCACGTCGACGTTATGGGAACAGCTCAGAGCCACCCCGGTGCAATGCAGGATTTTTATTTTTGTTTGCCTAGTTTCGCTCTGAACCTCCTACAAATTTAATTATACAATTAACTTAATTGATATACGAAAATTAAACAAAGCAGAAATTAAAATTGAGTTCAAATAACTTACCCTTACCGCGGGACTCTCTCGATCAAACCTGATCGTTCATTCTTGGGGCTTCTTCCCATAATTTTTTGCTTTTCAGAAGATGTCTTTATAGTTCTTTCTCATCTTGTTATTCCAGTGATTGAGAAAGACATCCATAACTTCTGGCTGAACCGGAATAACAACATGCATATAGAAAATTGTACTACATATTTTATATAAATTGAAATGAAAAATAAATTTACACTTACCAGAATATCGACAAAGATGGTATTCATCTGAGCAAGAATGCCATCCCAATGAAGCCAACAATCTGTCAGCCTACTGATATAAGCTGATCTAGAAACAAATAAAATAAAATATGTAGGACGGATCTTAAAACCCCTGCAGAAAATATGATGTAAGCATTTAATAAAATTAAATAATAAAACTTTACTAAATTAGATACTTGCCCTGCACTCTTGGGTATGAACTCTGCAACCGAATGTAAATCCGGTGTTGTACCGTTGGCATCTGCATCTGAAGAGTGGGTAGGCCGTCGTCTAGGAGCATATCTATCACAAACATACCATTTCGTATTATAATAACACATATCATTTAGCGTATCCGTTATCAAATAAAACTAATAGCTTACAATACATCAATTCATAAACTTCAAAGTAACTTCTGTACCCTTCTATACACAAATTAAGGAACGCGTGCATTATTAACTTTTCACCAAGAAAAGCATCGTCTGTAGCATGCATGCAATAGGATTAACCAATGAAATTTCAAATGTAGCCATAAAAGTAAATGCATGCTTTGAAATTGTAAAAAGGCAGCTACATGGAAGCCTAAGAGAACAGCGCATGCATATTAATGACGAACATGAAAAGTTAATTGGAAAAGGGCAAAAAAGAAAAGAAAGTGTGTATTTGTCTGAAACGTCATATATTCAGCAAAATTTTCTCAAGCTTAAAACGTCATATATAGTGGATCGGAGGGAGTATATCATAGTAGTTCGTTATTAGAAAACATATCATTGTACAATGTAGCTCACACACTATAATTAAATTTCAGAATATATATAAGCAACAAATGATACAAATATTATCAGTTTTCTTTGTTTTCTGATTCAGTCTCAGTCTCGTCCCCTGTATCATTATTTTCTAACTCTCAAATGCTTCTACTAAGACATCTGATTCATCATTCAAAGACTCGAAATCAATATCACCAGTTGTTATTATTTCACCATTTTGCTCTATATCTGTTTGATACACATCATCTTCTAGAATAGCAATTCCTTCAAACGTAAACCTTGCCTTTGTTTTAATTACAGCAGACCAATATGTTTTATCTTTTTTTTTTACAGATAGATACGGACAAAATAAACTTGTAATGCTTGCTTGGCTAATACAAAAGGATCATACTTATAGTAAAGTGATGTGTGCTTTATTTCTATAAGATTATAATCTTTATGCACATTGATTTCTATACCAAGAACATTGTTGAACCGGTTGCATTTCAATAAAACAACTTTTTTAATAGGTTATACATAATATGCCAACTCTAAAACCTGTGGTAAGACACCATAAATTCTTTTATATGCTCTTCTGGATCATCACTATCTTTGACAAATACACCGTTGTTGTATGTTAGTCTTTCAACAATATGATCTTTGGTGTTGAATTTAAATTCATTGACGAAGAATATTGGATAAATCTTAACATTACTTTTTGGTCTGAGCATAAGATGTTGCAAACCCACATAATTGACGCAGTTTATTGGATTGTAAGCTTATTCGAAAAATCATTTAGCAAAATTTTTATTGAGATCGCTAGATGGATTCTGTGATTCGTAAATACTGCAAACATACATGATTTTATTATCAGCTAACACTTTATGTAGATACAACTAAAATAAGTACGAAGTTTATAATACCTAATGAATGGTGCAACTTTAGTACAATTTAGAAGAATATTTGTGTGTGCTAAACGGTGATCTCTATCATCTAACCATATTTCAATACATTTTCCAGAAGATCGCTCATGTTGCCTTAAAATAGATGACACTGTCGAAAAAAAATCTTGTTCCACGGCTTTATCATTACCAGGGCCTTTTGGAAATGGTAAGTTCACATGATCACTAAAGTAATGAGAAAAAAGAACAAAGCTTCTTCTTCAAGATAAGATTTGGGAATTGAACCTTCAATTTATGCTTTTGTCATACTTTTTTATTCAGGTGATACAAATACCTATTGCAAAATTAATTCAGTCTGTATGTACTTATGTATGTCTGAATGTTAAACTTACATAAATTTTACTGATATTTTCTAACAGCCCGACTTTTAATGACTTCGGAAGTTGTATAATTTTTAAACAATAAGAAATAGATTGAAGATAAAACTAAACAACACAGAACCACACAATCGTAGCAGAATAAAATATAATATATATAATAACCTTTGGAAATACAAAACTGCATTTGTACTTACATACATCATCAGAGTATATCACATATATAGCATAGTGGAATAAACTCTAAATATCTAACATTAAAGCCTCCTGCTCCAAGCTCCTCTAGCGTATCTGTAAATTTCTGAACTACTTGGTCGTCCGTACAAATTTGAATACCCAAGAGTTTAGGGAAAACATAGAAAAATAAACTCCGAGTCAGTCATGGGACTGGTGTGAGTAAATTATTTAAAAATGCTTAAGAAATAAAGGGTATATCAAAAGACCACGCCGCATAAGAACACAGAATGGGTTTTTCCCTTATGAGAACTAAATCACTTTGTATATTAAAAGCATATATTATTATAGTGTCTAGGGTTTTCAAAATAAATTAGAATCTAGCGAAATGCATGCATCTCACATTTCACTACATAGTTTACAAACAAAACCTCGTGGCGTTTATGGATAATGGATTTCCAACTACGACAAGTTGTGGAACCACCTTACGATAGTGTATCACTAAAGAGGAATACACTGGGTTCAACAATAACATCTTGCAACCCGGTCACATGCGACCGACCACTCATATCCCTTAAGTGTACTAAATGTATTATCACCAATGGTTGGGCTCAAACCTCCATTTCCGAAGCATACAACAGCGAAAGAACAAAGAAGCAAGCAAAATTTTCTCTAAATCAGGTGACAATACACCCTAATAGGAGCGACCCAACCCGATTTTTGTCATTTCTCATTTGTGAAGCTTGAGGCCACACTTACCTTTAGACATATCACATCTTCATTCACTTTGAATGCCACATTGTCAAACCCGTCAAATCATAAATTGATTTCCCTAAAAATATCATGGGTATAAAGCTAAGAGAAATGAATTTCTCCACCACCAAACGCAAATACGTTTGAAGGGATCAACATATGTGATCTCTTAGGAATACTCTGCCAGACATTCGTCCATATAAGTTGTCCTGAGACTGGACAAATCGAAGGCACAATCCTGTAAATCCATCTTAGGTAATTGCTACTTAGGATTAACAGAACAACCCTTTCATAACTTCCATCTTCAATTATCTTCAATAAAATCAGACTCGCAACATATAAATCAGTTCGAAGTGGAATTTATATGATTAAATATGATTTCGGTCTCTTCAAAACGACAAACGTAATATCTTTTAGGGCCATGTGATACTTAATAACGACCAAGTCAACATATTTCATATGGATTTCCATATCCAAATTGATTCTCATGACGAGTCTACTAGAATTTATTTCTCTTATAAGATTCACATTCCGGATTTAAATAGTGATCTATATAAGTTGCTTTAAACGTGCAGACGTTTAATTCAAACTACTCAAGTTTATTGGGTCATATCACAGCATTACAATCAACTTAATCAACAAATCAACTATCACAGCATGTCTTGTGGATTACCGTTCGGCAATTCAAATTCAACCAATCGTTGTTTGTAAATCGATTAATCTTGGATAATAATTATTTCCATATTATATCCATTTAAAATTTCCTTTCTTTAGATAAATAAGTAAGTAAATAAATAAATAAATAAATAAATAATGAAATCTTTATTTAAAATGGAGTGTAAGTGGTACTTTCTTGGATTCGAAAATAGTCGATTTCTAATTCAAAATCTCTTTCCGATTCATCTCTATTGGATATATTTTCCGAACTTCGGAATAATCTCATCGTTGCAAGTCAACCCAATTTCATTTACCATTTTTTTTTTACAACCACTGATTTGCAAAACATTTTCTTTTAAACGTTAATTACTTTGAAATGTGAATATTTTTCCTTAATTGAATTTTGAATTCATTTTATCAAACCAATGTGATTTCATTTGTAAATACTATTATAGGTTTCATTGAGTCATTTTATAAATTCACATTCACACTTAATCCCCATGACCCGTTTACTCAAATTGATTTATAAAATCACCTTTTCTGATATAGAACAATGATTAATACAATTTGAATTAATTTTAATAAAACGTCAACGTTTTGTTATATTAATATTTGTTTGATCACTACACAACATAATAGAAAATTTATCATCATCCATTCAACACAACATAGTTTACCAACGAATGATTTAATATTTTAAATTCAAACTAAATATAGTTTGAAATAATCGATCTTGGGTTAATAATTAATTCATACAACATTAACTCAAAACTCTTTGGATGTTAATATATTTTATTTATGTTATTAATTTTACATAACATGCATATTTAACTTTAAAATTTACATAATGCCTTCTACTTACAATTTTATTTCGCCATTGCGAAATCAGTATGATAATCCTTGAATCCATTATTTTATTCAATTATTTTTAAAATAACCAAAAACAGTTTAAATTATAAAATTCTGGATTTTACTTCTAAAACAAAACACATATGTTATTTTTACTACAAACCAAGGTCGAGCCATGCAAACTTAGTCAACCAACTTCTCCCTCTCCTTTTTTTTCTTTCTTTTCTTTCCTTTCTTTCTTTTCTCAACCTGTTCGAGGACCAAGCCCAACTCCCATTCCTTTCTTTTGCTGTTGCTTCCCATTTCTTCTCTTTTCCTTTCTTTTTTTCCTTCTTTCTTTTCCTTTCTTTTTCTCCTTTCCTTCCTTTTTCTCCTTTCCTTCCTTTTTCTTCTTTCTTTCCTTTCTACAGCTTCAGGTCGAACCCATGCAAATCTGATTGGTCCACTTCTTTTCCTTCCCTCCTTCCCTTTTTTTATTTTCACTCTTTCTTTTCTTTCCTCCTATTCGTTGCTTGACTACACCAGTGCGCATGCGCAACCACCACCATGATCACCTCATCGATCTAACCATGATCAGATGCGAAACCATTTACACTATCAATAACTTGAATGCTCCTCTGTATCAAAATTTGAGACTTCAACAGTAGCTTCAAAAATGATACACCTTCAGAAAAAAGCCTCGCGCCACCACCAGACTCCCTTGACCACCTCCAAACTCCATCCAGAGACTCATGACGATCCACTATCCCTTTTCCCCCTAGTGCACACTCCTAAAACTCCACGACGGTGGTGCAGTTCGCTATTAAACACCAGCCATTCAAACTGAAAGTAAAACACTATTTTAATCCTTATCTCAACAACCACCTATTGAAAAATTCTTCGACCATGTTTCCTAGGTTGCCCGAACCCTTGCTCCTCTCCACTGCCAACATCGTGGCCACTAACCACTAGTGGACCGAATTGGCCCCCTTTCCAATTTTTATTAACTCAAAAAATCCAAACAACCACAACTCTAAAAATCAAGAATTTACTACTAAAATTCACGATTTGCAAATACGAACACACTCATATACTTGAATTTAAAATTTTCGATGACTGAACATTTTTTTTTAAACTCTTACTATATATTATCAATATCTAAAAATATGAAATTGTATTCAAGTAGGGAATATTTTCAGAATACACTCCAGATATGTACGAATAAATTTCATGCAGGACTTAAATCCTGTAACTCACTGAAATTTAAGTTATCGATTTTTAAAGTAAACAGGAGGTGGAAAAAATTAAGCTCATGTTAATATACAAGTTTGCTTACATGTTAGCAGAGATTCAATTTTACATACAACCCAATATCCGATTCATATGGGACACAACACACCATAAACAAGTAGATAAACATATATACATTTGTATCATCCATTATGCAATCAGAGAATAGCTTTAAAAGGAATTAAAAGTGAGGTTTACTCACCATTTTTTCTCTTTTCTTCTCACTGTTCTTTCACTTTTATTATTGAGTTTTTTGAATAAGGTTGTGATAGTTTATAGGTGTATTTATAGATGGAAAAAAGACTTGCATTTGAAGGTCGTAGGGTAGTTTATGATAGCAATTTAATGAATGGAGGAGATGTTTGTGTTAATGTGATTTGAAAAAAAGGTGGTTAAAGTACATTTGCATTTATTTATTTACATGGATTTACAAACCATGCCATGTTCTTGTTATGCACCATGTACTTTATGTTTAAAAATGGCCAAACTTAGTATCCAAGCAAAATCATCATATTAAAATTTAATATCTCCTTCATTCTTATCACATAAACGTTATGTCCTCTTGTATTTAATAGCCATGTCTGTTGAAGAATGGAATGTTGATTATGTTTTGATGACAACAACCTTGTTCAATCATTATTGATTATAAAATATGTACTAACATTTTTATCTAGAATATATATATATAGATGCAGGATTTATGTACAAGATAAAATATTGAAGACTGTATAATAAAAGATTCAAGATTTCAAATGTGAATCAAGACTCATGAGTATCAAAATACCAAGATATTAGGAGAACAAGATTACCAGAGTAATAAAGTTTAGTTAGTATGTAAAACTCTGAATAACACTCAAATTCTGTTTTCAAATTATCTTTTTTTGAATTGATTTCAAACTGTTTTCAAAACTGATTTCAAACTCTTCTCAGCAGTGGTTTTTTAAGGATTTATGATTTCAAAAATATATACTTTCTAAGTTTCTTATATTTATATATATTATAAAGTTTTATAATTATATATGTTTACTATTATATTATATAGTTTTATATCACTTATATATGTAGTTTTTAAATCATATGTTTAAATAATATTTTATCATGATTTTATACTTGATAAATTATATTTTAACAACTAGTTTTGTTTTAGGAATTTTTAGAATATATATATATGTGTGTGTGTGTGTGTGTGTGTGGTTTAATGCTTTAAAAACGATTTAAAATTTAAAAACAATATGTATGTCGACATATACATTGTTACATGTCAACGTATAAATGTCACATTTTAATTAAATTTAAAAAGTTGTGTCTTTTCATTTTAAAACGTTTCAGAAATAGTTGTGTCCTTTGGAACACTATATAAAGGCCTTAATTTCGAATTTTTTAATAACTAAACTTCTCCTTCTTCCTCTCTTAACATACCACCATTATTCTTCTTAAAATTCAAAGATTCTACACTTATACTATACTGATTTCAATACAAATTATATCATTCTTCTTCTATTTTTATTCTCTATCAAATACTCTCTGTTTGGAAGTGCTACTCAAGAATTCTAGGGAAATTGCAACAAAAAACCATGAGGGTGTGTTCCTTGTAGCCCGTAAATCAAGGAAAATGATAGGGTGTGTTCCTTGTAGCCCGTAAATCAAGGAAAAGGAGTAGTGCTAACCTTGTAGCCATGAAATCAAGGGTGTTGAAACAGTGTTAACCTTGTAGCCTTGAAATCAAGGGTGTTGTAATTGGATACAGATAAATAAAACTCTGCGCAATCCAGCGTTGTGCAGGACTAGACGTAGGAGTAATCCAAACTAGTATAAAATCCGGTGTGTTCTTTCCTTTTTTGTTTTTGGCAAAGCCAACGGGGGTTAAATGACCCCCTACCATTTTATTGATATACCAAAGAAGATTACAAAGGTGTACAGAGATAGAAACACCAATAAAAAAGAGAGCTATAGAGGCGACAAGGCATACCAATGTCTAACAGAACTATAACAAAACACATATTTACAGAAGCAAGCAGAGCGCTTAGCCACCCGGGATCGTATGTAAATTTGAGGTATTTCAGTCCTTCCCTGACGTCGTGCCATACGTACTACTTCCACTGCCCATTATTCATGCCATTAGCAACATCAAAAACATGCATATTGCATTGGTGCCAAACATTATTGGTTATCTTCTTTAAAACGTAGAAGAATATCCTTGTTCACTGTTGTTTGCCTTTGATTTTGTTGCAGATTCTATCCCACTCAATTGAGCTTAAGTTGTATTCTCTTTGATTTGGATCAGGGCTTCTCTCCATAATTTGTTCATTACATTCCAGTTAAAGAACAGGTGGCTTAGTCTTTCGCCATGACTGTTGCAGAAGGTGCAACTTTTATTTAGTACCATACCATAGTTTGTGAGCTTGTCCTTAGTGAGGAGCGCTGCAGCGGTGATTTTCCATATAGTCAGGTTCTCTTTGGCATAGTTTTCCCTGGGCCACACTACCTTGTACCATCTGCACGTAGTCATATGTGATGCACCAAGAAAATTATAATACATACTTTTAATTCGAAACTGTGCACTTTTGCAGCTCCAGACGACCGATAAATTGCTAAAGTCGGAGTGTTTAGTAGCCATTATTTTCTGCTAGAGCGTTCCGACATTTTGATTGGTGGTGGTCGGCACTCTCAGGTCATTGCTTGTATTAAAATCCTGCACAGTATTGTTAAGCAAAACTCTAGAGCTTAATTTTTCCATATAAGTGACAGCCCTTTAGTTGATAAACCCGTAATCCACCGATGGGTCTTCCCAGAATCCTGCATACACAAAGGCATTTGCCCATATTTAAAATGCGATAAAACTTTAGGTCTGAATTTCAACAAACTCTTCCACGACCAACTATGGTTTTGTATTGCAGTCAATGTCAAGAAAGAACAACTTTTTAGAACATTGTCACTTGACCATTGAACACATAAGCTATGTTTAAAGCATACTATATCATTGATGTGTTGAGTAAAGGCAGCTTGGTTCCATAGTAACATATTATATATACAAAGGCCACCCTTACTAATTGGTTTCTCAAGTTCTTTGAATGAGATAGGAACCAAGTACTTAGAATGTATACTGCCTTTCCATATGAACCTCATAAAAGCTGTCTTGATCATGGAGAGGAGTTTTTAAGGGAGAATAAAAGTTCTCGCCCAGTAAAACTGAATTGCAATGATCACCGACTTAACGAGCATGATCTTTCTAACCTGACTAAGCGGATTAGAAGACCAGCAGTCAAGTCTGCTAGTGATTTTGTCGTATAGTGGCAAGCATTGAGTAGTGTTTATTCTAGAGGTCGCAAGCGGCAAACCGAGATAGGTAGAGTTATTGCCACTTGTATATAGCCTAGTCAAGGTGTGTATTTGTTGTTTACGAGTGTTACTAACTCCCTCTATCATGATCTCTAATTTATCATAATTTATTTTTAAGCTAGTCATCAAGTAAAATTGGTCAAAGGTAACCATTACATTGATCAATGTTGTATCATCAGGCTTGCAAAATATGATCAAGTCATCGGCAAACATAAAACAGTAAATCTAGGGTTCTTGCATTTAAGGTGAAGAGCAAACTGTTTTTCATCAACTATATTATTTAACATGCCTGTAAGACGTTGCATAACAGTTATAAAAAGATAGGAGGAGATAGGATCTCCTTGGCGTAAGCCTTTGTTACTACCAAAGAACCCGGCGAGATTACTATTCACATTCACAGAGTAATGTACAGAGCTTATACATGTTGGGGTTTTGTGCACAGCGGAAGTTTTGATAAAACACCCAAGAACAAAATGAATCTTTTTCACCCAATCACTTGAAGATGAATGTGATTGAATAACAAACAACAACACAAAAAATATCGGAAATATGAACACACGACATTCCACCCAACCACCCTCTCTATTGATTCACCAAAATATTGTTTACAACCGATCTCAACTATCGTTAAACAAACACAACTTGAATCAATAACCTTATTGAGATATAGGTAGAGAATATCTAATGGCTAAACAATTTGAGGAGAAAGATAATGAAGAACAATGGCAAATTTTTCCACCACATAATGAAGATATCATGTAGGCCTTTTATAGAGTAACTTGTCACCCAAATTATCCTCATATATCTCAAATATATCCTCATATATCTCAAATATATCTATTTGGATAAGCACCAAATAATCCTTGCCTTCATTTTCAAATATTCCACAAAAGTAGCAACAAATATCTCCACCAAAAATGGATCCACATAGAAAATTTGTTGCCTACAATTGTGATTTGCGTATCACAAATCTCAACACTCCACCTTGATACCAAATCACAACATCTCCTCCACTCAACACTAGCCAACTTAGCTCTCACTTTCAACCTTCTTTTCTCAATTAACATCATTACAAACCTCCACCATCGCCCACAAATGGTGCACCTCCCTCATCGTGCACCACGCCAATAGCGATCTTCAAAAGCGTTTGTAATACCACAAAGACCTCCATCTTGTCTTTGTGGATTTCACAACTCGACATCCGTCTTCCGCTTGACATGATCTCTTCATCTCCGGGATCCCTCGAGCATCATCAACATCTAGACCCTTGTCGATACCATGATCCTCCACCTTAGGACCATCAGCAGTGACCATATTAACCTCTCCACCTTGCTGTGGACTAGGTTCTTCAATCGTCACCCGCCTTCCACTGTTGACCACTGAACCGACCAAACTATATAGGTTCCCCTCCTCCAAAACTCCTCGCATCATCACACGACCACCCTTTTTCACTCTCAAAAATCCACCTCGAGTCTCATAAGTGCAACCGCGGCGATCTAACTGACCGAGAGATATGAGGTTATGCGAACAAGTGGGTATGTGCCTCACACCGGCAACTTCTCTCTCCACTCCATCATGCATCCGAAACATAACAGCTCCAACTCCACAAATTGGTAGCTCTACTCCATTGGCCGTCTTTATCATGCCAACACTCTTCTCATACGAAGAAAAACTTTGAACAATAGCAAGTGATCCATGCTAACAAGAATAATGAATATGTAACGTGCAATGAAAATCAGCAAGGTAATGGCATAACACATCAGAGGAGTACGACATCAAACAGAGTTCATCCATGGCAGAAGGTTGAGCGCAACAAGAACAGAGTCAACTTCAAAACATCTAGAAGTAAAAGCACACTTGATGGATATATAGGCATTGCAAAGGAATCTCAATGGCAAAAAAAGAAAGATGTAAATGCTTGTACAAAAGAAAATTCTTTAGAAATAGGGGAGATGACACAGCTTGAAGTTCAGAGTGAAGGCAAAGATCACTACACCATAATAGCCAATTGGCAACCCTTTTATTTTTCAATTGGCAACACTTATTTGGGTTGTAAGGTGGTAACAATAGTACGTGTTGCTATATTAAAAAAGTGTTGCCAAAAATACATATTAATAACTTTATTATTAGCAACACTTATTTAGGTTGTTAAGGGTGGATTCTGGGGGTAAAAATGTAAACAAACCAACATAACCCTAATTCCTCTTCTACGTTCCATCGTTCCAACGCTTTCCCCCTTTTGGCCGCGTAAAACATTATTTCCCTCCCATGAGAATCTCAGAGGAAAAAAAAAATCTGAGCATGACGAAGATGAAGGTTCCTCTCTGATCGGATTTTTGGGGTGGCTTCACTCGCTTTCAACTCGCAGGTATAAATTTCATTCAATTTTAGGGATTTTGTTTGATTTCAACTCAGGGTACAACTCGCGTTTCAGGTTACAACTCGCGCTTTAGGGTTCAATTCGCTTTCAACTCCGTCTTTGCTATTATCTTCGGATTTGAGGTAAATAATTTTATTATCATTGCAGTTAGGTCAATTGATTTATGTTTTGTTAGGTTTGGTATCTTTTTTGTCCCTTTGATTGTCAGGATTTGTCATGATACTGTAATGTAGCTTTGTTAGGTTTGGTAAAAGATAAGCTTTGTTAGGTCAATCCGAGGGTTACGTCAGGATTTGTCATGCCACAGCAGCTTGTAGCTGCTGTGGCAACAGCAGCTTCAAGCTGCTGTGGCACAGCAGCTTGTAGCTGCTGTTGCCACAGCAGCTTCAAGCTTATCAAAATTTTTAAACATGAGTTGTGGTTGATTCATCCTTTTCCATTTTTAAACATGAGTTGTGGTTGTTAAATGGCTGCGTATAACAAAATATTAGTAAATCAGCAAAGTTAGGTGGGTGATTAATGGCTATACACTTATATTTGGAAGAAATCAATGCTTATCAAAATTCATACAAGGTCAAGGGAAATGGTCCTATGCTATATTGATTTAGAAACCACGTAACTTAAGCGCTTAAAGATAATGTTGCTCTGACTTTTTAAATTAAATTGGCCTACAAATGATGTTGAAGTAACACCTTTGTTTTTCAATTTGATGAAATGTAATGAAAAGAGAAGTTATATCACATTACATTATGGTTAAATAATTGACTATTCATGAATACAACTATTGAGTACTTCAATGCAAGCCTTTGTAATAACGATCGGATTCTTTTTCTAATAAAATATATAATCTACAACTCAGTTTACTTGTCAGATAATATTGTAATGCATAAGCAACAAATACAATTGCATAATGAATTTAAAAGTGAACCGCTGAATGGCTGCATTTATCCATTTCCTTTTTTAGATATCAGGCTAGTTAACGTATCTTACATTATTGCAAATGGTTGTGCTATCTCTGTACACGATCTAAATAAAATTGTAAAGCAACCATCATAAGTTTATGCATGTAAATTTAATGAAATAAAAACATCGCAGAAATGAAATATCAAACCATTAGATAGTAAACTTGAAAGAGGTCTTTTGGTATAAGCTTGTGTTGTAGAAGGAACCATATTGGTTATTATATAGTTCGTGCACAAAGAATAAAATACAAATGTAATTCTGATGTGACCGTCCATGATATACAGCAGCTTGAAGCTGCTGTGCCACAGCAGCTTGAAGCTGCTGTTGCCACACCAACAGCGTTGAATATAAGTTCCACTATGTCCATCGGCATGTTTTGCTAATACTTTCTGTTATGCATAAAATTGGCATGTTTTGCTAATATTTCATTAAAATGGTCTTTGCTACTGCTAGTGCATTATCTCTCTTTGATGTTTACTTGTTGGATATTTTAGTTGTGTTTTCAATCTACGTGAACTGGTTTTGACCTGTAAAATTGTTAGATAGAAACATTTGAGCAAAAACCAAATTTTCTTGACCTCAAACGTCTAAAGATTCATCTTTACCTTTATATAAAGTATAGTCACCATCCATCACTTTCTACAACTCATGCAAGAAAACGAACAAAATGAGTGGCAAAGTAATCTGGCTTTCCCTTGCATTTTGTCATTTCCTTTTGGAAATCAGAGCTTTTATGTTGTGTGTATTGATTCCTTGAAACCTCGATATTTTCTAATATCAAATCAGCCTACTAAAATGACAAGCACTTGCATATGATAATAACATATGTATGCAAGTTTTTTTTTCAAAAAAATAAGTTCTAGTAAGAAGGCTTGATTCCAAGATATTATATGGCAAAATAAAGGATTATACAATGAAAGCATGCGATAATTAATAAATACGTCGTGGTGTAGGTATCACAGTCATTTTAATTTTGAATAAATAAGCATGATAATAACATATAATTAATAAACAAGATCAACAATTTTTATTGTGTTGTGCATAGAAATAAAAGGGCAAAAAATTCGATCTATGTTTTTACTATTTTCCTTTTTCAGCTTCAGATCAAATAAAACACAAAGAGAATTTGCATCAAGGTTGTCGCATTTGTGATGAAATATAGTTTGGGTGTATGAAGTCCTAAGATCCTTTAGTTCCGTATTTACATGTGCTATTGTTATGTGAATATCTTACTTATAACTGCTGCGCCATTAGCTGAAAATATCTGGAGCAAGCAGCGCATTTTTTGCCAATCGACCGTTCATTCAGATAATGTCCGTTTATCAACTCATTTTTCACTAGCCAGGGATTCTATGCTAGATGCCTAGACCCACTTAACAAATGACCATTAATCATAATATATTTGTAAGATGTGTTTTACGAAGATATAGCATGTCATCTAAGTGATGTGTACAGTAAAGCACATATTTAATGCATAGTTCAAATCATGGTTTAAAAACTAAAGTTACTTAGCTATGGGCTGATCCTTGGATCTCTCGCCTTCCATCCTAGCGTTAATACAATATTGGGATATGCTTATCAATATATTAGTTTTTCGATCTACTTAATACCAAAGAAATTGATCTGAAAATTCTTTTGAAAAATTAAGTCGTATTTACTCCATTAATAAAAAATAAGAATTTAAGAGAGATTCCCATAGTATATTATTTGTTGGTATTACAAGAAAGTTGTGAGCGATAATAAAGGTTACTGTACATGCACATTTTGGATGAAAAAATTAATTTAAAATATGCTAAAATAAATTTGGCGGTTGTGCTTAGTGGTGAGACGATTGTGTTTCCTTGGATTGCTGATAGGATTTGAATGGGAACAGTGTGCCCTGGTCCTAATTGCTTATTGCTTGCTCCTGTTTCAGTTCTTTAGTTTTTGCTTTTATCTATTACAAGATAAAATTCATATAAATCAAAAGCCTTATCTCTGATTTTAAATGAGTAACTGAAGTAAAAGAAAATCTTCCTCCAGTATTATAGAAAAATATAAATGTTCATTTTTGTATGCTTTTGTATGCTTTTAATAATTGCTGTCTTTATCGTTACGGAAACATCATTATAATCAAAGACAAAATTTGATAGATTCACCATTGCGGCCCGTACGAATAACAAATTCCTTAAACCTTAATAGTGGTACTGGAATAATTATTTCAGGTTAGTGTAACATCATACTATGTCACAACATTATTAATGTGGCACAGCAGCTTGAAGCTGCTGTGGCACAGCAGCTTGTAGCTGCTGTTGCCATAGCTTGAAGCTGCTGTGGCACAGCAGCTTGAAGCTGCCGTGGCACAGCAGCTTGAAGCTGCCGTGGCACAGCAGCTTGTAGCTGCCGTGGTTTCTCATAGTGTATATGTTTATTAATCGGTTGGTTGTTAGACTATGAGATAAAATATCCAGTCATTCTCCCTGAAAAATTGACTTGTCCACTTATCTTCGTTCTGTCAACTGGAAAACAAAATTTATAGGTGTTGCCTATTTCTGCAAACATTTGTATTTTTCCAGTTTTCCATGTACAGATTAAACATATTATTTTGCCAAACTGAACAATGGTTAAGAAATCAGTATATTACGACTAACTTAATATTGGCAAAGCGGAGACATATATAGGAAAATGATTTTGTATGATTCTAGATATTATCAATTTTCTCTCATATTACATTTCTATTTTGTTTTGAAAACATTATAATTAAAACTGTGAATAAGTAAAAAAAATTGACATAGGATGTACGATTTTTTTTTTCGACATAGGATGTACGATCCAAGGATTTTACAGCCATACTATGTATATATGTGTGTGTGTGCGCGCGCACGCGCGTGTGTGCGTGTGCGCGTGTGATCTAGGCCATGAGGCCTGTATCGCAAAATAGCTGCCAACAGGCTCGACAGTCCGACAATATAGTAAACTAAAACATAGCATAACTAATAAAATCAGATGACACCAACAAGATATAACGTCGAGGCAAAATACAAAGAAATCCAATGCTGAGCCTCAAAAGGGTAAGGCGAACTAGATCCCGGCACAATGGTTGAACCAACCAATAATCTCAGGGAAACAGCGAGGACATCAAAGTGAGAAAATGATGGATCTGTCCCAATCAGGAGCGGACAAGACTTCCTCTTTGTTGGCACGATAATCATACTCACCATCATTGCACAAGCCAGTTCACTATCCAAAAGTCTGTAGTATAATTCATGTTCATCTTTGTTGTCTGTGGAGATCCATTGAATACATATATTAAATGCGTTAATGTAAGTCTAATGCTTTTCTACATTGCTATTTCAATTAAAATTTGATCAGAATGGAAATTGAATTGTAAAGGCTGAGTCCCGATCTGAATTGAGATTTAAAACAGTAAGAATTAAAAAAAATTCTTTTTACCAAAATGGTGGAGTCCTTTCTACGAATTACCTCTTAAGTACATGATTTATTTACTTGCATAATTATTTCTTAAAATACCTAATAATGTTGGTACACAAAATAACAAGTGCAGCTTTTTTTTTAATAACAAGTGCAGCTTTTCTTTTAATAACAAGTGCAGTTTTCACCTTTTTCAATATGTATCACATTTAGTCAAGAATATATATATATATATATATATATATATTTATCACAATATTGAATTTGTAGTGCATACCGCTTATCTTTAGAAGACGGTCTTCGTGGTAAAAGGAAAACTATCACAAAAGCAGAAGTAGTAGTCCAATCTGAATTTGTTGATTGGCTATACAATAAGGTGTGCTAAATTTACTTGAGAGCAATATATTTCTTTTTAACTAATGTTATTCTATTAATTTTGTTAATTCTTAACAGTTAGTGGACGAAAAATGCATGAACACAATGTTATGGTTGTATGTCAATGGTCCAAAGTGGGAAGTCAGAACTTTTCTTAAGTATAGAGTGAACGGCTATACATTCTCTCCTCAACATTACGACGATAGCATTTCAATGCAAGATAGTGGTGTCTGTATGGATGCGATCACTACATTTGTTGCAAGTTCAAAAGATTTAAATCCTACGGATGACGATACTACTTGGTATGGTGTTATTAGAGAGATCATGGAAGTTGATTACAATGATTTTCAACATGTGGTATTCTATTGTGATTGGGTGAATGTTGCAGATAAGACAAATGGTTGTAAAGTTTGCCCGGATACAAATTTGTTAATTGTAAACTTAAAGAAGCTCAAGAATACCGATGGAGAATATGATGAGCCCGCTATTCTTGCGTCTGAAGCAAGTCAAGTATTTTACATCATAAATACACATATCAATTTCGACTGGTCAATTGTTCGACGCTCTCCTAAACGCATAATGGATAACATAGATGATTATGAAGTACCAACAACATATCAATCTATTTTGAAAGAACAACCAAATTTAGAACCATTATTGAAATGTATTCAATCGAAATCAACATGTTGATTGAAAATATTTTGCATGTATTTTGCTTGTTTTGATCATGCAATTGTACAATTATGTTGTGTTTTGAAATGTATGATTTTCTTTTATTGATGTCTTTTGAAACTATTGCCAGTTTGTTATGTTAATTCATGTCTTGTAAGTATCTTTTACGTGTTATGTTAACTTTACATTTTGTTTGTTTTTTAATGTAGATTTTTCATTAAAATGACAAACAATAGCGCAAATGCAAATTTAAGTACAACACAGACTATTGAACCTCAACCACCCAAAGGTAAAAAGTACTTTATAACGGTTGGGGTTGAGGGTGCAGTAGGGGAAGATTCAGCTAAATGGAGTACACGTAGTGGTGAGTTAATTCGTTGTCATATACCCGTTGGCTACAAAGAATGGAGGGCCGTAGATAGCTTCTACAAGGATAAACTATGGGAAGGGCTTTTGGTATTTTCACTCATATCAATTTCATCATCAAGTTTAAATTATGATATATTTGATTGTTTCATGATTTCGTTTATTTTGTTTCTTTTCTCGTGATAGGAAGAATTTGACATGGATGTAGACCTTAGCATAGCTCGACCGTTATTAGAGAAGCATTTCCCACCGTACTATAGATCAATGAAGTGAACATTAAGAAAAAGTCTTCTTAAAGTTGATGACACTATGATTCCTAAACGTGTTGCCATTGACAGATGTCCAGATGATATAGATAGAGTGTGGTGGGAAAAGTTCCTTGATATTGAGTATACGAATGAAAAGATGGAGCAATGTAAAAAAAAATGCAAAAAACAAAGCGAAAAACCAAATTACTCATACTCTAGGAAGGAAACCTTACCATAGAGTGCACCATGAAATGGTAATAAAATTATCTTTTGTAAATGGTTGTTTGTAGAATGTTATATTAATTATGTGTTGTCAACTTTGATATTTCTTGTAGGTCTTACCAATCCAGAAGCAAATATTTCACGAACGACGATTTGGAAGGATGGACATAAAAGAAAATCGGGAGAAGTACTACCATGTGCCGCAGAAACATATGTAGGTTTGCATATATGTTGTTAAGCTCAGTAAATTATTTTAATTGATCATTATTTGCCTGAACTCATGATGTTTTGCCTGAACAATGTTGAGTACATAAAGTTGGGTTTCTACAAATACCGAAAACATATACAGCTTTGCTGAGCCTTACCGCTCAGCTTTGCTGAGCCTTGCCGCTCAGCAAAGCTGAGCCGTAAGGCTCAGCATTTGCTGAGTTTTGGCTCAGCATTTGCTGAGCCCACGGCTCAGCAAAGCTGACCCACAGGCTGAGCCGTGGCTCAGCATTTGCTGAGCTTTTGCCCAGCAAATGCTGAGCCTGAGGCTCAGCATTTGCTGAGCTTTGGCTCAGCAACTGCTGAGCCTTACCGCTCAGCTTTGCTGAGCCACAGGCTCAGCATTTGCTGAGTTTTGGCTCAGCAAATGCTGAGCCCACGGCTCAGCAAAGCTGACCCACAGGCTGAGCCGTGGCTCAGCATTTGCTGAGCTTTGGCTCAGCAACTGCTGAGCCTTACCGCTCAGCTTTGCTGAGCCACAGGCTCAGCATTTGCTGAGTTTTGGCTCAGCAAATGCTGAGCCCACGGCTCAGCAAATGCTGACCCACAGGCTGAGCTGTGGCTCAGCATTTGCTGAGCTTTGGCTCAGCAACTGCTGAGCCATACCGCTCAGCTTTGCTGAGCCACAGGCTCAGCATTTGCTGAGTTTTGGCTCAGCAAATGCTGAGCCCGAGGCTCAGCAAATGCTGCTCAGCTGTGGCTCAGCAAAGCTGAGCCGTAAGGCTCAGCATTTGCTAAGCCAAAACTCGGCATTTGCTGAGCCAAAAGTCAGCAAATGCTAAGCCTTTTGGCTCAGCAACTGCTGAGACTTACCTAATTTGCAAGATGTTTTTCTGTTTTAACTTTTGTGAATTCGGTATTTCGTGCGAGATGTTTTTGTGTTTTTAAAAAGAAACTGAATTTTCAATTTAATGTGATATTCAATGAATGCAGGCACTTCTAGAGGCAGCGGAAGAAAAGAGAAAATTGGATGGTAGTTCTAGTGGTGCAGTAGATGATCTTGATAATGATCCAATTGCAGAAGTTTTTGGTTCCGACACGAAGAAAAATTATTGTCGAGCAATTAGTTCTACTTCTTCTATAAAACAAGTAAAGGTGGCTCGAGCTGTAAAAGCTGTAGCTGATAAAAAACAAGCCGTGGATTTGTCCGTTTGGAAATTGGAGATAGAAAGGCAAGTAGCTACTCAAGTTAATAACGCCATCAATTCAATTACTTCAACTTTTATGAAATTTATACCTAATATGCAAGAAAAACTTGTTGCAAGTCCTTCCACTCCTCGTACAGAAGGTGCTTCTAATTTAAGGGATTCTCCTATAAGTAATAATGTAACCGTTACTCCAAATGTGTCACTTAATGATCTTCATTCATATACAATGGAAAAGAAATACGTAATGCTATTGTCAAATGATTTAGAGAAGGAGGTAGCAAAAGGTTATCTTGGAACACAAACAGTTTGTCATTTTAGGAAAGTGGTACCGAATATTGAGAAAGTAATTTGGGTTGTTGAAGTTCTTGAACCGGATGCACCAATTTATGATGGTCCTCAAAATGGAATGTACAAGTTATGTGAATTTTCAGATGGAGGCTTCGTTATATGGCCAGAGTTTCGTATTCGTTATTTGTAGAATCTTATTTATGTATTGAATTTAGAAAACTAATTATGTATTATTGAATTTGACATCTTAATTATGTATTGTGTTTGTTTATTGTTAACTGATATTCTATGTCGTTATGTTATGAATGTTATCTATTAGTATGCATTGAGTTTAATATTAGTTTTTGATTCATATTAAATATCGTCTATACTATCATCATATTGGTTATTAATTGAATATTAATGGTAGAATATGCGAGTTGTTAATACATATTTCTGTTATTATTAAAATTTATATTTGTTGTGAATTAAAATTTTGTAACATGTATAGGCGTTACAAACAAATGTATTGCAACATGTATAAGCGTTGCAAACAAAAATCTTACAACGCTTACAAGAGTTGCTAAAGAAAATCTACCAACGCTTATAAGCGTTGCTAAAGAAAATCTACCAACGCTTATAAGCGTTGCGACTGAAAATCTACCAACGCTTATAAGCGTTGGTACAGAAAATCTACCAACGCTTATAAGCGTTGGTACTAATTTGCCACCCCTCCATAGCAACACTAATAAGCGTTGCTGAAATTGTTTGCGACGGTTATACTCGTTGGGAATCACCTGTTTTGGTGTAGTGGATTTAGAAAAAGGGAAAAAGGCTATTGTAGCAAATATGTGTAAGAGGCAGGAAAATAACATGGGGAATAAGGCAATTTCTAGCAATCATTTTGCGAGCTTACGGGATTTAAATGAAGAACTAATAGGCAATTCCAACATGCAAAATGCATTCAAGGAAACTACTGGTAGTCAGGATAATGTAAAAGAGAAGGATTTGGGCGTCAATATGAATATGGATACACACGAAAAAGTGGAAGAAAGTGCATGCATACACTCTACCATCAGTAGTACGAAAGAAAACTTCAAGCTGACTGCTGACAAAGCAGTCATTCTTGATGATGAAAATCAACTTCATCCTTTGATGCTAAACCTGTTTCCAATAAATGGTGGTTTAAACACCAATTAGCTGATGAAATCATGACAGGAAAGTTACAAGACGTAGACGTTCAAGAACTATCAAACCATGAAAAATAAGAGGAAAATGTAACTATGGAAAACATATTCCCATTTGAAGATTTGGTTGAGGAACATAATAAAGAAAAAGAACAACAAGAACTAACGCAACTTATGGAGAAGGACAAAGCCCCTGAGGAAGCAAGTGAATACAAAAACAAAACTCCAACAAGCAGCAATACGTGTAATATATCCCCCTCTAGGGCATAAAACACCTTATGAACCAAAGCACTATGAAACTGGCAAAAACTTCAAAGACATGCATGTAACGACCCAGATTTTTGACCGTTTAAATCGACAATAAACCACACATGTCGACCCAAACAAATCGCCAACCCAGGTAGTTATTGGGGAAAAAATAAGAAAAAGAAAGGAAAGAAGAAAAACAATCACAGAATCTCACAGCGGAAGGATCACATATAATAGACAAATAAATATTCAAAAGCATTTAAACGTATACATTCGAGTTACAACATTTAAATCATCAGAGTTATATACTTACATACACATAATGCAGCGGAAATAGAATGTAGTGGATACATATATATCAATTCCGTCTTCGATCTCCAAGGCAAAACAATCTTCAATAACTGCAACATCTGCTGACCCGAGCGTATTGCATAAAAAGAAAACACAACAAACACTCGGATCAGCACTAAATCATCTCATATTAGTCCAATTAAAATACAGAATAATATCGGTGTCATGGTGCAGTAACTCAAGAGATGTTACGGGATTTTTCCATCTCTCAAGGATCCGTTAAACTAATACATACATAGTATAATACGCTATTACAATAGTGTTTATTCAGTAAAGTATAATATATCGAAAATAGCGTAAGCAGGATTCCATGGTCCCCTTACACCGTTTTTACCATTGCCGTACAGTTTGCATATAACACACCAGTACGTCGGTGGATAGGGATGCGCCGTGATACGACAACGTTAAATCAAAATCGTAGGGGCTCGATCAGGATAATATGACAAGGCACTGAGGAATACCCCGGTAGGATTCTACCGAATTCGCGGGCCCCAGGTCGGTGGTAACGCATAGCCGCAACTACCGCCCACCTCGAACGACATTCCCATATTCAAAGGTGCACCCAAATCGATCATAATAGTAATAGAGATGGTTTCGAAGGAGTGCGTTCGATCAGAGATGCGATCTCATTAACCCGGGGATGGCTCCTGTTTTAGTCATTTCAATTATGACCCGAAGGTCAAGGCTAATCCATCATCGTTCTCTTTCTTCAAAACCAGTAATCGCCTCCATACCATCCGACTTCGGTTCTGGAACTTCCACCGCGTACACAGTTGTCAAGGTGGTATCGACACTGACAGAGTATGCCTTATGTCGACTCCGGTCTCCTTAACAACCAAACGTTTACATTTTTCACATCGGTCGGTTCTTTTACATTTCACAAAAGTTCGCTTTCATATCAAAATATTGGATTTTGATTCGAGGTCATTTTATATCCAAAAGAATATAATTTTCATATCAAAATAATTTCGATCATTCCCAAACCGATTATATTCCAAACCAGGATTTATTTCCATATCATTATATTATATTCATATATAATATTTCAAATCGATATACATATATATATAGATATATATTCATACAGAATATACTTTATTCCAAACGATTTCAATTATTCCAAATCAAATTACATTTGAACTCATTCATATTCAATAAGGTATATATTTCCATATCTATTCATTTCAAATTCTTAGAATCCCATTCATATTCACGTAGAATAAACTCCACCCTTTCGTACAAAATCGATTTAAAATCAATTCATATTCAAAAAGAATATAACAGTCTCTCGACTCCATTTGAACCAACGATCTAAACCCAACCACTTTCCATTCGGAAGGAGAATTAAAATTTATATAAAAATTTATAAAGATAAATACTTAAAATAACCATATATAAAACTTGCTGATATAAATTATTAGAGTAAACTAAGGAAATTCAACTTGCTACATATATATATATATATATTTAAACAAGGTTTACTAAATGACTTCTAAATAATAATGTATAAACTTTACTTGAAATAAGGTAGATATATAGTTTAAAATAAAATAAAATAAAAATAGAATTTAAATTTTTAAATTGTTTCTCCTTCATAATTTCAGCACTCGAATCAAATCCCAACTCAAATGGAGTTACCCATTTCAAAGTCTCGTTTCAAACCCCTTCAACCATTTTTCTTTTCATTTCGAGAATTCAAACCCTACTCGTATATAGTTTTAAACAATTCAAATATCCACGATTTTCTTTTATTCCAAAATTTTAATTCAAAAAAATTATTTGCATTCGAGTTCAACTGTTGGAATAAATCCCAACGTATATTTAAATCCGAAATTCAAATTCCAAATTAATTTGGAAAATTTTCCTTAATCATTTCAAATGTCATCGAGAATCCATATTTCAAAGAAAATAATAATTTATCGAAAATCGATACATTTCCTTTAATGAAATTTCACATCGAATATATTTCAAATAATTTTAAAAATTATTTAACCAACCGATGTCCGTATATAATTTGCTATCCTATGGCCAAGTGATTTAACTTTAATTTCTCGGTATTCAGGGATGGATCTATCATTTCAATCCAAATCAGGGTCACAGAGGTTTATCATTTCACTCTGTGTTCTTAATTCATTTTATCGATAAATCCCGGGTTCATTCGATGCCCGTAACATCAAGGGTAAATGGGATTTATCGTCACATGGCACACAACATCATATACTGCATAACAGAACAGTCCAAGCAATATTCATCCAGAATCAAATCAATCAAGGCAGCCATCACATCGTTTTATTCAACAGAAAATTGGATCATTTTACTCGTCATCAAGTGTCAGGATTTCAATTTGAAACTTAAATTAAATTCAAATAACTAATTTTCGATTTTTATTGCATGTAACACACTAGCATGTCAAATTCAAGCAATCATTCACCAAATCAAACACAACATGCAACCAATTCATTTCATACTTTAATTCGATAAATATGGAATAAATTTAGTCTTTCGTGAGTGAAGAAACACTCACCTTCGGACTTCGATTTGAATCGAGCGTCCAGAAAGGCCTAAAATTTGACAGCCTCAGATTGCAACCAAACCAGTGCCAAAACGTCCGCAACTCCGCCACGATCCCAACGCAACAAACCGTTCGTCAATCCGAGTCAATATGAACAAGTTATAAACGTTTTAGTGATTGGAATTAAAAATATATAAAATTTATTTAAAAATCCTCACCCAACCAACAATTGCCACGTCAGCCTGGCCTCCTCCCGCTCCTTCCTATTCGCTACAGGAAACCGACGGAAAAACCCATTCGTGCGCCCACCTTTGACCGACGAGAACTCCCGGCTCCGGCCACCTGGAGCCTTGAACCCACCACCATCGGAAAGCCCAGCCCGAGCCGCTTCTCCTCACGCCGGACCCGCCACCTCCGGTGGTCCTTCTTGCCGCCGGCGATCCCCCAACCGAAACCCCTTTTTGAACTTCAACGACGAAATTCCGGCGCTACACGCCCTTCCAGACCCAGCAACGACCATCTACAGACTCCCTACGACAAGATCTACAAAACCCATGTCTTAGATTCTTCGATTAAGCCTCCAATCGAAAAGCCCTAATTTGATGATTTAGGGTTACGAAAAACCCAACTTTGACCAAGATTTTCCGGCAGTACAAGCACTGCATGTCGAAACAGATTATAGATCTAGGATCTACTCATCGAGGGCTTCGAAATGACATATAATTCTATAGGTTTTGAAAAGATTTTATTTTGAGGTGAATTTTTGTTTTAAAATCTAGGGTTTGATTTTTTTTTCAGCCATGAAAATGAAGTTTGATGGAGAAGGAAGTAACGTAAAATGAAAATGGCTGGTGTGAGAAGGAGAGGGAATTTTTATTTATATAATTGGAAGGCCCAATATGAGAAATACCCTATTATCCACTCACACTGCTCTCGTTCACATTTTCTCTCGTACGGTCAAATGGTAAGTCGGAAAATTCTAAATTTTGGAATCCTGCAATAATTCACCGTTCCGGATCCAATGGCGCCAGTTTCGTCGAATTCCGAGACAGTCGCCAAAACAGCTAATTTCACAGTTAAATAAATTAATAAAATATTCAAAATTTCAATTAACTGATTAAATTCAAATTTAAATATTTATAAATTCATATTTAAATCATTTTATATAATAAAATTCCGTAAATTAGCCAAAATGACATTTTTAAGTTGGTTCGGATTTTCAGGTCGTTACATTCTCCCCCACTTAAAGTCTTTTCGTCCTCGAAAAGAGAACGAACCGACATTCAGCACATATAAATTTCAAATCCATATTTAAAATAATATTTCCAACATAAGTATAATTGTAAAACTCGTAAATTTTTCTAACCCCCGAAATCACGGAAAATTTCGGCAGTATCTCCTTTGTACGGAGAGGTCCGGGAAAAATCCCAATATATATATAACCCAAAATACATCTCATCCAATGATGAGGCATCCCAAAAGTGGGGAAAAACAAAATATAAAACCCTCAAAACCATATACCACAAGTACGTACCCCTTTTAGCGTTATATTGCATTTTTATTTACCTTGGCATTTTAGCATTTTAGCGCAAGCGAGCTTCAAAGTCGTAGTGCACACTCCGTACACCTGCCAAATACTTACACATACATGAAAATCAAACATATATACAATATATAGCAAGTGCATTCAACATACATATCAAAATTTCATTGCTTCAACTACAAAACCACCGTATCCGTAACAGGCCAGCGAACAAAACGTTGATTATCACGCATAAAAGTTGGAATTTGACCAAAGCAAACTAGGCGAAAGTTGTTGCTCTCGTTTCAGGCTTTCCGAAATGTCCGGACTCATCAAATTCGGATAATCGGTATAAAAGTTATGGCAGTTTTATTGCAAGTGAACGCTTTAGCCCGAGCGCTGAAAAATGCAGGCCTGAATTATTCATGTCAGTTTTCAGCCCTCTAAATCTCAAAATTTTACTTAGCACATTAAGGAAAAGTTTTAGCTTACACTCTGGCCTTTCCGAATTGTACTCGCACACTAAAATCCGACGTTTCGTTTGGAAGTTATGGTCGAAACAATATCGATGTCTACCTCTGTTTTTAATTTCCTGCACATACAACTATGTCTAAAACTTGAATTTCAGTATAGTAAACATGAGAATTTCAACGGGCGCTATTAACGAAAGTTTTAACTCAGTTTCTAAGGTTTCCAAAAAGTCCAGAATCATCAAATTCCGATCGTCCATTCAAAAGTTACGGTCATTTATATTTCAGCTTATCGACTAATTTGGATTTTCTCATAACGTTGGTTTATTTCTATTTGAAATTTCAACTTTTCGATTCCAATACTTTGTAAATCCTTAACACTTAACGTTGTTATCACCTCATTTTCAATAATTGGATCTACATTCAATTGCTCACTTTATATTCGATATTCTTTCTATTCGATTTCCGGTTTCGTTTCAAGTGTTATATTTCGATTAAACTTGAATTTACTTTAAAATTTTCGACGAACTGGGTTCACTAGACCCTTATTCCATTAACCAAATTTATTTATTCGATGTAAAAGTCATGATTTGAATTAACGACTGTTCACGACTCAAATTCATATTTAATTCTCAAACTATTTTTATTCGATTCACTCTTCTTAAATAAGTTATACTTCATCTGATAAAATATTTTACAATCCGTATTCAAGAATTCCGTGACGACCCCTCAGTTCTTAAGTCCATTCCAAATTTCGAAGTCTAAAATTTTCTACAAAACAAGCATATTAACCTTGAATCGATATCGTTAATCAGGACAAACTTAAATGGCTTGATTCCGGTTTTTAACCTAAGTTCAAAATAACTTATATATTTATACTGTTTTATAGAAGACATGACATATAAAATTTTAAACCCAAATCTTTAATTCCCAAACATATAAAATTTTCCAAAATATGTTTACTTTAAATTTCAACTTTAAATAACATATTCTAATACTTTTATCAAAATTCATAACGTATGGACTTAAAAATTTATATCATATGGGATTTAAATCCAAATCCTTTACTTAACAAATTATAATAACATTTGAGCAGTCTCCCCCACTTAGACTCTTCAGAACACACATCGATAAGGCGTGCACTCATTACCGAGTTCGTTCCTAAGGTCTAAGAAGGGATTACACTCAATTCGTTTTAAAACCCTTTCAAAACTATTTCCAAAACTATTCTATAAAATAATAGTATTTAAAACTTTGGTAAATCATTGTCAAATCCCGGAATAAAATTTCAAGTTCACTTTCTACTTTATCATAAACTGTTTTGCAACCAATTATACCCACTGGTATTTTTCGATTTTTCATATTTCTACATTTATTAAATTTTTCTTATTTGATTTACGATTTAATCAACCATAATGGGTAATTACTTTATATTATCACCCACTAAAACAAATACATACATATTTGAACCATAATATATATTTAATATATTTTAAAATATAATCGAAAACCATATTATGTTAAGTCATTCTGTCCGATCATTTAGAATTTCCTATCGATTCTATGGCGTCCCATATATCGACCAGAATCTATAAATATTCAACAGAACAATTAACACAACATAAAATCACTTTATATCCAAAATACAAATACGCTCTCTCATATATTCACTCGAACTCATTCTAGGGTGTTACTAACCCTATCTCTAATGAGTTAATTCCCAAACAGAGCCAAGGTTATCGATAACCATCGCTCTGATACCAGCTGTAACGACCCAGATTTTTGACCGTTTAAATCGACAATAAACCACACATGTCGACCCAAACAAATCGCCAACCCAGGTAGTTATTGGGGAAAAAATAAGAAAAAGAAAGGAAAGAAGAAAAACAATCACAGAATCTCACAGCGGAAGGATCACATATAATAGACAAATAAATATTCAAAAGCATTTAAACGTATACATTCGAGTTACAACATTTAAATCATCAGAGTTATATACTTACATACACATAATGCAGCGGAAATAGAATGTAGTGGATACATATATATCAATTCCGTCTTCGATCTCCAAGGCAAAACAATCTTCAATAACTGCAACATCTGCTGACCCGAGCGTATTGCATAAAAAGAAAACACAACAAACACTCGGATTAGCACTAAATCATCTCATATTAGTCCAATTAAAATACAGAATAATATCGGTGTCATGGTGCAGTAACTCAAGAGATGTTACGGGATTTTTCCATCTCTCAAGGATCCGTTAAACTAATACATACATAGTATAATACGCTATTACAATAGTGTTTATTCAGTAAAGTATAATATATCGAAAATAGCGTAAGCAGGATTCCATGGTCCCCTTACACCGTTTTTACCATTGCCGTACAGTTTGCATATAACACACCGGTACGTCGGTGGATAGGGATGCGCCGTGATACGACAACGTTAAATCAAAATCGTAGGGGCTCGATCAGGATAATATGACAAGGCACTGAGGAATACCCCGGTAGGATTCTACCGAATTCGCGGGCCCCAGGCCGGTGGTAACGCATAGCCGCAACTACCGCCCACCTCGAACGACATTCCCATATTCAAAGGTGCACCCAAATCGATCATAATAGTAATAGAGATGGTTTCGAAGGAGTGCGTTCGATCAGAGATGCGATCTCATTAACCCGGGGATGGCTCCTGTTTTAGTCATTTCAATTATGACCCGAAGGTCAAGGCTAATCCATCATCGTTCTCTTTCTTCAAAACCAGTAATCGCCTCCATACCATCCGACTTCGGTTCTGGAACTTCCACCGCGTACACAGTTGTCAAGGTGGTATCGACACTGACAGAGTATGCCTTATGTCGACTCCGGTCTCCTTAACAACCAAACGTTTACATTTTTCACATCGGTCGGTTCTTTTACATTTCACAAAAGTTCGCTTTCATATCAAAATATTGGATTTTGATTCGAGGTCATTTTATATCCAAAAGAATATAATTTTCATATCAAAATAATTTCGATCATTCCCAAACCGATTATATTCCAAACCAGGATTTATTTCCATATCATTATATTATATTCATATATAATATTTCAAATCGATATACATATATATATAGATATATATTCATACAGAATATACTTTATTCCAAACGATTTCAATTATTCCAAATCAAATTACATTTGAACTCATTCATATTCAATAAGGTATATATTTCCATATCTATTCATTTCAAATTCTTAGAATCCCATTCATATTCACGTAGAATAAACTCCACCCTTTCGTACAAAATCGATTTAAAATCAATTCATATTCAAAAAGAATATAACAGTCTCTCGACTCCATTTGAACCAACGATCTAAACCCAACCACTTTCCATTCGGAAGGAGAATTAAAATTTATATAAAAATTTATAAAGATAAATACTTAAAATAACCATATATAAAACTTGCTGATATAAATTATTAGAGTAAACTAAGGAAATTCAACTTGCTACATATATATATATATATATTTAAACAAGGTTTACTAAATGACTTCTAAATAATAATGTATAAACTTTACTTGAAATAAGGTAGATATATAGTTTAAAATAAAATAAAATAAAAATAGAATTTAAATTTTTAAATTGTTTCTCCTTCCTAATTTCAGCACTCGAATCAAATCCCAACTCAAATGGAGTTACCCATTTCAAAGTCTCGTTTCAAACCCCTTCAACCATTTTTCTTTTCATTTCGAGAATTCAAACCCTACTCGTATATAGTTTTAAACAATTCAAATATCCACGATTTTCTTTTATTCCAAAATTTTAATTCAAAAAAATTATTTGCATTCGAGTTCAACTGTTGGAATAAATCCCAACGTATATTTAAATCCGAAATTCAAATTCCAAATTAATTTGGAAAATTTTCCTTAATCATTTCAAATGTCATCGAGAATCCATATTTCAAAGAAAATAATAATTTATCGAAAATCGATACATTTCCTTTAATGAAATTTCACATCGAATATATTTCAAATAATTTTAAAAATTATTTAACCAACCGATGTCCGTATATAATTTGCTATCCTATGGCCAAGTGATTTAACTTTAATTTCTCGGTATTCAGGGATGGATCTATCATTTCAATCCAAATCAGGGTCACAGAGGTTTATCATTTCACTCTGTGTTCTTAATTCATTTTATCGATAAATCCCGGGTTCATTCGATGCCCGTAACATCAAGGGTAAATGGGATTTATCGTCACATGGCACACAACATCATATACTGCATAACAGAACAGTCCAAGCAATATTCATCCAGAATCAAATCAATCAAGGCAGCCATCACATCGTTTTATTCAACAGAAAATTGGATCATTTTACTCGTCATCAAGTGTCAGGATTTCAATTTGAAACTTAAATTAAATTCAAATAACTAATTTTCGATTTTTATTGCATGTAACACACTAGCATGTCAAATTCAAGCAATCATTCACCAAATCAAACACAACATGCAACCAATTCATTTCATACTTTAATTCGATAAATATGGAATAAATTTAGTCTTTCGTGAGTGAAGAAACACTCACCTTCGGACTTCGATTTGAATCGAGCGTCCAGAAAGGCCCAAAATTTGACAGCCTCAGATTGCAACCAAACCAGTGCCAAAACGTCCGCAACTCCGCCACGATCCCAACGCAACAAACCGTTCGTCAATCCGAGTCAATATGAACAAGTTATAAACGTTTTAGTGATTGGAATTAAAAATATATAAAATTTATTTAAAAATCCTCACCCAACCAACAATTGCCACGTCAGCCTGGCCTCCTCCCGCTCCTTCCTATTCGCTACAGGAAACCGACGGAAAAACCCATTCGTGCGCCCACCTTTGACCGACGAGAACTCCCGGCTCCGGCCACCTGGAGCCTTGAACCCACCACCATCGGAAAGCCCAGCCCGAGCCGCTTCTCCTCACGCCGGACCCGCCACCTCCGGTGGTCCTTCTTGCCGCCGGCGATCCCCCAACCGAAACCCCTTTTTGAACTTCAACGACGAAATTCCGGCGCTACACGCCCTTCCAGACCCAGCAACGACCATCTACAGACTCCCTACGACAAGATCTACAAAACCCATGTCTTAGATTCTTCGATTAAGCCTCCAATCGAAAAGCCCTAATTTGATGATTTAGGGTTACGAAAAACCCAACTTTGACCAAGATTTTCCGGCAGTACAAGCACTGCATGTCGAAACAGATTATAGATCTAGGATCTACTCATCGAGGGCTTCGAAATGACATATAATTCTATAGGTTTTGAAAAGATTTTATTTTGAGGTGAATTTTTGTTTTAAAATCTAGGGTTTGATTTTTTTTTCAGCCATGAAAATGAAGTTTGATGGAGAAGGAAGTAACGTAAAATGAAAATGGCTGGTGTGAGAAGGAGAGGGAATTTTTATTTATATAATTGGAAGGCCCAATATGAGAAATACCCTATTATCCACTCACACTGCTCTCGTTCACATTTTCTCTCGTACGGTCAAATGGTAAGTCGGAAAATTCTAAATTTTGGAATCCTGCAATAATTCACCGTTCCGGATCCAATGGCGCCAGTTTCGTCGAATTCCGAGACAGTCGCCAAAACAGCTAATTTCACAGTTAAATAAATTAATAAAATATTCAAAATTTCAATTAACTGATTAAATTCAAATTTAAATATTTATAAATTCATATTTAAATCATTTTATATAATAAAATTCCGTAAATTAGCCAAAATGACATTTTTAAGTTGGTTCGGATTTTCAGGTCGTTACAATGCAAGTTAACATTGGATTCAAACTCGGCATGCAAAATGCAGTGGAATCTCCCCTTTCAAAAACAAAACCAGTTGTTCTAGAAGCACCCTAGATCCCGACCAGATCTGTGGCAAATAGCGCTAATAAAAAATTAGTATCTTTTAATGATGCAAAACATCTGCGCTTGGAAAATTAGAGGCACACATTCTGACCTTAAACTTGACCAATGTGAACTGATGATAAGAAAATACAACTTGAGTGCCCTTGCTATACTCCAAACCAAACTAAATGAATCCAAGTCTAGGAGAGCAGCCAGGTATCTGAATTCTAGCTAGAGCATGTTACATAACTTATCTGATGCAAGCTATGGTAGGATACTTATGCTCTTTGACCCATCTATATACAATATCACCACTATCAATTCATCCAGTCAACACTTGCACTATTACACCTGCCACATTCCCACCGCAACGTCTTTCTACTGCGCTTTTGTTTATGCTTGTGACACTGTAGCTGAAAGAGAATCTTTGTTCTTTCCTTTTTTTGCATTTTACTTTTGTTTATATTTGCATCTATGATTGTTTCTGTTGTGATATTCATTCTGTGATTCATATAGTAGTTCAAGTAAATGATAATTGGTTAAGAATTCTATAAGTTCTTTAAAACACTATTCACCCACTTCTAGTGTTAGATTTGCCTTAAGATCCTTGATTCTCATCCCTAACAATGTCCTTTATATACCTTTGTGTGAAGTAATTTAATTCTACTTTAAGTAAAACTCATTTTACTTAGGTTATTTCCAATTTATATTAAGTAAAATTTAAAATCTTCCTTAGATAAGTCTATATTTATACAAGCTTAACGAAGATTTTAGATGTAAACAAAAAAGATAAAACAATATTTACTATATATATATATATATATAACAAGCTAAAATATACACATATGATTTAAAATAATTATTATTATGATTTAATGAATTTAATCCTATTCCATCTCCATACATTTAATGCTATATCTATGCATTAAAGACTTTATATTCCCATATACTTACAGAATTAACATATGCCAACTTTTGTACATAACAAAACAACAAAATATTACTTACTTGTTTTACATAGATATATACATTTGCTAAGAAAATAACAAATTAAAAATATATACTTAGGATTTAAAAAAATGATTATTCTAATTTTTTCTTAAATATTTAAATCTAATTTTATTTAATTAAATTTATTACTGATAAATCTACAAATTTAGTTTAACAAAGTTAGTCAAAAACCGGATCATTACATTCCTTCCTCCTTAACGGAATTTCATCCTCGAAATTAAAGAGTAATTGGGAAACTCCAGTTATATTCAAGGTCATAGACTTGTATCAAAACACTCATTTAAAAGTTATATACCAAACAATCATAGCAAGCACAACATATAATGCACACAAGTTATCTTCCAAACATCCACAACAAACAAAACTTACAATACTCACATTAGCAACTAACTAACTACCAAACACAATATCTGGATAGACTTTTCAGTCTCCCATGAACAGTACTTACTCCATTTTACCTTGGGTAGCTTCACTACCATATTCTGAAGTTACTTCTCATCTCCATAAACTTCCATTTTTATTTAAGAAAATATCTTGGATTATATTTGGAAAATAATTTCAAAACTCATTTACTTTGTTAGTTTGAATCAAAATACTCAAACATATCTATTTACTTATTAACAAGTCAAATTCTTTTTCTAAACCCAAACCCCATATCTAGTTCCAATTTTAATTCACCACACTAACTATTTTAAGTCTTTTTCACATTCTCCATTAAATAATGATTTCTCAATTTAGTTATCTTCATTTCAGAATTCAAAATTTTATTTTATTACAAAAATCAACTTGTTCTATTCTCATGAGTTCATATCTAGTTAATTACTCAAGCCCAGATTTTTATTAGGTGGAAAGCCAAATTTTTTTCACTTATGATTAAATAACTTGTTATGGTTTATAAATTACCATACCATGATTTCTCTAGAACTTTTATTTTGACATAACTCAAAATCTACCAGATGAAATTACGATTTTTCTTTTTCATTAGAAAACTATGATTCAATAGATCCAGAAGATTCTTATTTCAAAGAATTCCTACTTAAAATGATCTTATACATTCAACTGAAGTTAAAATCGTCAAATTACGAACTAGCATGTCGCAACAAGCTTGTTTTTAATTATATTCAAATCAATATGCCCAATCATGCTTAATTAATCAATTTCAACTCCTTCTTCTTACAACTCAACCCAAATTAAGCTAGGTTTTCAAATATGACTTGGAAATTTCAACTATCCAAAATCTTCGAATCTTTCATCCAAGTTCACCACTAAGCTATATAATTATTTATAACTTCATTCTTCGATGTCAATTCCACTTGGCCTCTTCTCTAATCCAATTCAATTCTATTCAGTTTACCTTTTTCTATTTCAATCTATTTAACTTGTTCCAGTTAAAATTTCATGTTCCAAAATCAAAACTTCCAGTTTTTATATCATTTTCCCTTTGCAAATTCAAAACCATTGAATTTTCCAAAACTTCTTGGTTTTCTTAAACAATTTTCCATCAATAATCTTTTTAAGGTAGCAATCCATCACTTAGAATTCAAAAAAGAATACCGATGATATCGCGATCATAATCAGTATTATTTCCCAGCAACTGAAGCGAGTTCAGTGCTACATCACTTCCAAAATCCATTTTTAAAAAATTTGCTTTCAATTCTTACTAAAGTAATATTATATTACTTTTATGATATTCTTGAAAATCTCTAATCCGATTCAATTCTATCCAGTTTACCTTTTTCTATTTCAATCTATTTAACTTGTTCCATTTAAAATTTCATGTTCCAAAATCAAAACTCCCAGTTTTTATATCATTATCCCTTTGCAAATTCCAAACCATTGAATTATCCGAAACATCTTGGTTTTCTTAAACAATTTTCCATCAATTATCCTTTTAAGGTAGCAATCCGTCACTTAGTATTCAAAAAAGAATACCGATGATATCGCGATCATAATCAGAATTATTTCCCAGCAACTGAAGTGAGTTCAGTGCTACATCACTTCCAAAATCCATTTTAAAAAAAAATTGCTTTCAAATCTTACTAAAGTAATATTATATTAATTTTATAATATTCTCGAAAATATTCTTTCAACTTTCCAAGATTTCAAATTTAATTTTCCGATTTGTCTTTTTTGTATATCTCATTCTTATACAAATTCAATTTGGTTCAATGTTATAATCTAATAATAGATTATAATAACAACCAACATAGCCATTTATAATAATTTCAAAAAATTATTCTTTTATATCAAAATATAATTTTGGTTAAAATTATTTTATTTACCCTGTTTTTAAAACGATACCGCATGAAATTACACTGTTCAAGTGTTTAGAAACACTTATTGGTATAGTTTACACTACCGTATCGACAAGAATTTATAAACCACTCGACAAACCAATCAACACAGTATAAAATAGTTTTTAATATCAACTAAAAGATATGCGCTCATATATATACACTCAAACTCTTTCTAGGGAACGACCGATCCTATTCTAATAAGTACCCCCACCAAAGCCTAGGTTTAACACCAGCCTAAACTCTGATATCAACTGCAGCTGCCCGACTTTTAATGACCTTGGAAGTCGTGTCATTTTAAAAGAATGAGAAATAGATATAAGAGAGAACTGAACAACAACAGAATCTCACAATCGCAGAGGACTAAATAATAATATATATAATAACTTTTGGATATACAAAACTGCATTTGTACCTACATACATCATCAGAGTATATTATATACACAACAGAGGGGAATAAACTCTTAATATCTAACATTGAAGCCTCCAGCTCTAAGCTCTTCCAGTGTATCTGTAAAATCCTGAACTACTTGACTGCCTGTACAAATTTGGGCATACAAGAATTAGGGAAAACATAGAAAAATAAACTCTACGTCGGTCATGGGACTGGTGTGAGTAAACAATTTAAAACAGCTTGAGAAATAAAGGGTATCCCATAAGACCACGCCGCATATAAACACAGAACGGGCTTTTCCCTCATGAGAACCAAAACATTTTATATAACAAAAACAGATATTATGATAGTGTCTAGGGTTTTTTAAATAAATTAGAATTTAACGAAATGCTTGCATCTCACATTTCACTACATAGTTGACAAACAAAACCGCTTGGTGCTTATGGATAATGGATTTCTAACTATGACAACGTATGGAACCACCTTCCGATAGTGCATCTCTAGAGAGGAATACACTGAGTTCAACAATAACATCTTGCAACCCGGCCACACATGATACTTAATAGCAATCAAGTCAACATATTTCATATGGATTTCCAAATCCAAATTGATTCTCATGACTTGTCTACCAGAATTTATTTATTATATAAGATTTACATTCCGGATTTAAATAGTGGTCTATATAAGGTGCATTAAATGTGTAAATGTTTAATTCAAACTATTAAAGTTTATTGGGTCATATCATAGCTTTACAATTAATCCAATCAACAAATCAACTATCACAACGTATCTTGTCGATAACAGTTCGACAATTCAAATCCAACCGATCGTCGTTCGTAAATCTGTTAATCTTGGATAATGATTATTTCTATATTATATCTAAAATTTCCTTTCTTTAGATAAATAAGTAAAAAAATAAATAAACAATTAATGAAATCTTTATTTAAAAGGGAAAGTAAATGGTACTTTCCGAAATTCGACATAGTCGATTTCCAATCCAAAATCTCTTTCCGGTTCATCTCTATTCAATTTATTTTCCGAACTTTGGAATAATCTCATCATTACAGGTCAACCCAATTTCCTTTACCAACTTCCCTTGCAGCCACTCTCATTTGCAAAACATTTGCTTTTAAACATTATTTACCTTGAAATGTGAATATTATTCCTTTATGGAAATTTGAACTCTTTTTATCAAATCAACTTGATTTTATTTGTAAATACTATTAGAGGTTCAAATTCTGTTCATCGAGTCATTTTATAAATTCATATTCATACTTAATCCCTGTGACCTGTCCATTCAAATTAATTTATAAAATCACTGTTTCTGATACCAAACAATGGTTAATACAATATGATTTAATTTTAATAAAACACATCAACGTTTTATTACATAAATATTCGTTTGATCATTACATAGCATAATAGAAAAAAATATCAACATGCATCCAATAGAACATGGTATATCAACCAATGATTTAATATTTTAAATTCAAACTAAATATAGTTTGAAATATACGATCTTGGTTTAATAATTAATTCACACAATATTAATTTAAAACTCTTTTGGAAGTTAATATATTTTATTTAAACTTATTATTTTACATAACATGCAGATTTAACTTTAAAATTTATATAACGTCTTCTACTTACAATTCTATTTTGCCTTTGGAAAATCAATGTAATGATCCTTGAATCCATTATCTTATTTGACTATTATTATTCAATTATTTGAAAAATAACAAAAAATAGTTTAAATTTTAAAATTCAGGTTTTTACTTTTAAAATAAACACATATTTTTATTTTCACTACAAACCAAGGTCGATCCATGCAAACTTGGCCAACCAACTTCTCCCACTCCCTTCCTTTTTTGCCTTTTTTCTTTTCTTTCCTTTCTTTCTTTTCTCGACCCATTCCAGGCCCAACCTCATCTCCCTTTCTTTTCATTTGATGATGCTTCCCATTTCTTCTCTTTTTCTTTCTTTCCTTTTTCCCTTCTTTCTTTTCCTTTCTTTTTCTCCTTTGTTTCCTTTTTTCCTTCTTTCTTTTTTGAGACGACCCCAATCCCCGTACTGACGGTGGCAAGGGTTATCCGTGGAATGTAACACAGAAACAGATAATAGCAGAACAGAAATAAATAAATACACCAGATAATGAACAATAGAATATACTGGATAAAAGTAATCATCAGAGTTACACAGTATACAGGATCATACTTAGTACAAATACAATTCAACTCTACATATATGTCTACAGCGGAAACAAACAAAATATGTACAATAGGAGCTGAACAACATAAAAAGAGATAAATGATAAAATCCATCTTCAGCTCCAGCAATCCAGAAAGAACCAGCTAAACCTGAATACAAGGCTGCCCGTGTAGAAAAAGGGGCACCCGAGTTTGAAAGTGAAACAAACTACGAGTCAGTCATGGGACTGGTATGAGAAATCTACTCAACACATATATAATTTGGTCAATCACAGGACCACGCCACTTTCGTGGAACAGGTTTTCTCCATTGGATTGCCAGTGCTTTAAAACAAATCTTTCTTTTAAACAATGCAATGCATTTTATAAAAATGAAGCCATTATAAGACTCAGTTCCCATCACACAATGCAACGCAAACCGGAGGATAGAGTTTTTACCTTATAACGGCCAAGATATGCTTGATACGAATAAAACAAAGGCATTTGATATTATTGCCAGTGTTTATATGTTTTGAAAACAATTTCAAATCATAACTATCAATCATAGACGGCATTAATGCCCCATACCACTATGTTGCCATATATAGGTATACAATCAAAACCGCACAATGTCGTATTTGGAAATTGGATTTCCATCAAGAACCAAGGCAAAAGATAGTCCTTACCGAATTCGAGACAATCTAGCCTACCATGTCTTAGGATCAGAACGCATCGACCCTTGGAGCGACAGGGACGGTCCACCGATGTGGATTAAAATGCCTGAGCAATACGTTTCCCCGCCCTTTGGGGCGCAAACGAGCCAACGAATGACTCCATCGGACCCGGATCGTCCGATCAAACCGAGGCGCCTCGCAACAGCAACAACCACACAGGTGAAAAGTATATAAATGTCAGGGCTGGTAGGTCACTGACACCACCCTAGCTAGAAAGAAATGCATGCCCTCCCTGAGGTCCTTCTCCCGTTTCTGGTTCATACCGGGGTGTGAGGCTCGCGAATTCACATTATACACAAAGCTACGCCTCACCGGCGGCGCTTTGATCATCTCCACAAGACTTTGCTTTTCAACAGAAGCCCTGTTCATTTGCCACTTAGGCATGCCACATTAGCAATTCATGCCATGCGACTGATGTCCATCGGTATACAACCTCTGAGATCGTGCGTTTCAGAGAAGGGCGTTAAGCAAAAGAATGAATTCTCCGCCGCCAAACAGATGTATATTTAATAGAGATCAATCAACACATAATAAAATCCAATGTCAGACACACAGTCCATTTACAAGTCCGTTCTGGGTCTGAACGAAACCGGAGGCACTAAATACCTCGCTAACCCATCGATCACCACGTACATATGGACGATCACCACTCATTATCCATATTTCGGGATGCCTCCCAATCAGGAATTCGGTTACCATCCAAACGAGGTGAAGATCTCCGGTCTTCGACCATCGTCTTCATCTTCGACTTTCAATCGTCGGTCAATTATTTGAAATGAGAATTAACTCGGCCTTTTCAAATAATTCATGTATTTTTAGAATTTCAAATCAATTTATTTCAATGGTTAAATCAATCGACAATACCAACTTGTTTTTTTTATGTATTTTTCACACCAAACACATTCAACCATCAAAAGCCACATAAATCGAGCAAATTCAGTTTATTTCCCTTCCATATCGTTTATGATATTTTATAACAATTTATCGCTATTTTTATTTATTTTAAAATATCCAATTTAGTCGAAACGACGCTTCGGGCCATAACGCGGCCGTGGCGCTGTTTTTCTTCAGATTTGATTTACACATATCTGAAAATCTAACCGTTGGATCTTCACAAAATTTACATCATTAGAAAGGTCTTTTCAAAACGAATCCAACGGTTCCAGTTTCGGGAAAATCCGACGGTCGGATCTCCCGGTAAAATCGTTTGAAGTTTCGATTTCAAAATCCGAACTGCAGCGTCGTTATTCGATTAAATATAATTATATTTATATATATATAAATATAATCGTTTCTGGCGCTGTTTTTCTTCAGATTTGAATTAAACATTCTAGACAATCCAACCGTTGGATTTTTACAAAGTTGGTGCAGTTGGAAAGGTATTTCCAAGGCGAACCCAACGGTTGCGGTTTCGGGAAAATCCAATGGTCGGATTTCCCGCACTAGTTGTTTGAAATCACGGTTTCAAAACACGAACTGCACGGCCATGTTTCGTTTTAATTTTATTTATATTTATATAAATATAGTTCCTTCAACAATTTCAATATCGTTCTCACTTCAAATATTTCACTAACGCCTTTAAATTTTGGAAAATTTCGCCATAACCTCCTTTGTACGGGAGAGGCTGGGAAAATTCCCAAATACCCACACGGGCGTCTCATGTCAAAAAGAAAAAGGAAAAAGCCAAGCGGCTAGCCAACAGGCTCATAAAATCATCACCCAAACAAAACAATAAATGTGTACCTATTTGTCGGGCACAAAATTTTATTCCTCTTCTCTAGCCCCTTTGCTATAACCTGTTCAATAAATATGCATGTACAAATACACAGTTCTTATCATTTATCATTTTCCATTCCACTTCATATTTGATTCCATTTGTTTTAAAAACACCATTCATTCTAATGTTGCATGCATAGGCAAAAATCATATCATTAGCTAATTAATGAATATTTCGACTCATGCATATTTATTTGAACGAGTTGCTATTTTTAACACTTCACATTTCAACAAATCATGTATATAATAAAAATGTGATTTTTATTGTAAAACAATTCATTTCAAAACACTATTATTTTATATAGTTTATATAGGTGATAATAATAGGATTTTTATTATAAAACAATTTATTTCAAAACGAGATTATTTTACATAGTCCATATAGTTGATAAAAGGTGATTTTTATTATGAAACAATTTATTTCAAAATATGAATACCATTCAACACATGAATTTCAATACAACGAATGAATATCGATTCAACACATGAAGGTTTTCTATAGTTTCTATATATAGATAAAAATGTGATTTTTATATTTAAAACACGAATACCATTCAACACATGAATTTCTAATCAACAAATGAATGTCAATTCAACACATGAAGGTTTTCTATTCAATGAATAAATATAGTTTCAGCAAATGAAAATAATTCAAACACATGAATATTATTCAAAATTTCGGCAGCATAACGGCAGGGTAGTTAAAACCGGGACCGTCCCTAGTACGGCTCCTCGCTCTACCTTAAAACCTCGCGGTTTTTGACAATGGGGATCATGCATCTAGTTCGCACGCAGGCGGCATGTATATATTTATTTCATTTCCACAAACTAATCCTATGTGGTTTCAACCAAATATTTCTCAACCACAAATGGGTATTTTTCAACCACAATCAATCAATATCAACCACAAACAATCCCAAACAACCATTCGCTATCAATCAATTTCCACACCAATCACAATCAATAAATATCGTCCATGGTTTGTGGACGAGGGGCGTATATATTTATATATATATATTTATATATAGCAATTCACTTCTATTTCAACACATATATAATTTTTACAACGCATATATAACTTATACATCGAACGTACAACTTATACAACGCTTATACGGGAGGTGTACAACGCTTATATAACTCATACATCGACTATATAATTTATACATCGTCGTTTTCCATATTGTTTATAAATTAGAAATCTCACATTGGGTTCCACTCCACCAAAAATAACAGAAGGCTCAGAAAAATATGCGGTCTCTTCTAAAAGGTAGAAGACGTCCACACGAGTCCACTGTCTCTTGTTTCGCTGAATTTCGTCAACACAGCAAAAAGATATGATTTTTCAAAGTTTGCAACGGTTTAAAGGTGTTAAAACAGCTGAAAATAAAACAAGCCGTATACCTTTCTGAAATGTTCAAAACTAGGTCACGCGATTTCGTGAAATCCGTGAATCGATAGCTCGATCGGCCTACGCAGTGTCGAAGGGGAAGGAGAGAGCTTTCAGCGCAGGGGGGTGCGGTGGCGTTCGATCGCCTGAGGCGGCGGCGGCTTGAACGCGCTAACTTCTCGACGTCCATTCTCCCAAACCACGCAATGAAAAAATCCAAACCTTATATGGTTTTGAAGATCTCTCCTAGCTCTACAAAATCTTCAACTGGAGGAGGGACTGATTTTGCTTGTAGAGGGAGAAAATGAAGAGAGAAGGAATCGAACGTTTTCCGCCTTCGGTCGAACTTCGGGGAGAGAGAAAATAGAATTTCTGACCAATGATTTTTTTTCTTTATTTATATATTTTTAAAAATCCGAAAATACCCTCTTTCACACACGAACACCAATTCAAACCCAACGACTGTCGTCCCTAGCGTTTTACCCCCATTCTGAACACAATGGGATATGTTTCGAAGGCCCATTCGACTGTTTCGGTCAGTTTCCATTCAAATTAAAATATAAAACCTTCAATATTTAATTTGAACGTGCATTTCAATTTGCCAGGGCCACAAACTGATTCGGAAAAATTCCAGAAAAATAAATCTGGCTATGTTTTGACGATACGGTCCCAACAAAACTAGTTTCGTCGAATTCTGAGACCGTTTGCAAAAAGGCCCATTTCTGGTCGATCCAATTTAACTGTAATTGGCCAAAACACGTTTTCCTTTGCCACGCTCACATATTAGCTTCAAAAATTATGAAATTTGAAACCTAGCAATAACTTCACATCCCGGATCCAACAAAAGTGGTTTCGTCGAATTCCGAGGTCGTATGCAAAATGGCCAATTTCATGGGCTATATAAATTCCATAGCGACCTTTCTGAAAATTCATTCGGCCATAACTTTTGCTTTCCGCTATGAAAATTCGATTTTTCAGATTCGTTAGAAAGCTATTCACTAACAGATTTAAATATTTTTGGTTTCACTAAAATCCGTTTTGTTTTGTACCCGGTACAGTCCGACAAAGTTTGAATTCAATTTTTGAAACTGCAGCGCCATTTCAGGCCATGTTTATAATTATAATTAATTATATTCGTTTTCAATGGTCGATTCAAACTCACTTTCCATTGCCATTATTTAAAATATTTATTTTAAATATTTAAAATCCATTATTTTAGCCAATTTAAAATTTTTAAATTGGTTCAGATTTTCTGGGTCGTTACATTTTCCTTTCTTTTTCTACTTTCTTTCCTTTTTATCTTTTCTTTCCTTTCTACAGCTTCAGGTCGACCCCACGCAAATCCGATCGGCCAACTTCTTTTTCTTCCCTCCTTTCCTTTTCTTTCTTTTCACTCTTTCTTTTCTTCCTCCTATTCACTACTTGCCTACACCAGTGCACAACGTACATAATGCACATGTGATACCGCCACCATGATCACCTCGTCTGAAACCAATTTCACCATCAACAACTCGAATGCTCCCCTATATCAAAATTTGAGACTTCAAAAACAGCTTTAAAAATGATACACCTTCACCAAAAAGCCTCACGCTGCCATCACTCGCCTCTGACTACCTCCAAACTCCGTTTAGAGACTCGCGATGACCCACTCCCCCTTTTCCTCCCAGTGCACACGCTTGAAACACCACGATGGTGGTGTAGTTCTCCATCAAACACCAACTATTTAAACTGAAAAGAAAACCCTATTTAGATCCTTATCTCAACAGCCACTCATTAAAAAAATCTTCAATCATTTTTCCTAGGTTCCCCGAAACTGTACGCTTCTCCAGTGCCGATGTCGTGGCTACCGACTACCAATGCCAACTGAATTTCCCGATTTCCATTTTTTGATCAACCAAGAAACTCTCAAAAATCACAACTCTGAAATCATGAATTTACCACTAAAATTCACGATTTGCAAATACAAACACACTCGTATACTTCAATTTCTCGATGACTGAACATTTGAGTTTTTAAACTCTTACTGTGTATTATCAATACCTAAGAACATGAGATTGTATTCAAGTTGAACTTATTTTTAGAATATACTCCAGATATGTACGAAAAACTTTCATGTTGGACTTAAGTCTTATAACTCACTGGAATTTAAGTTATAGATATTTAATGTGAACAAGAGGTGAAAGATTTTTAGCTCCTGTTTATATACATGCTTGCTCACATGTTAACAGAGCTTCAATTTGACATACAACCCAATATCTGGTTCTATAACACACCATAAACAAGTAGACACAGACACACACACACACACACACACACACACACATACATACACATATATATATATATATATATATATATATATATATATATATATATTTGTATCATCCTGTATACAATCAGAGAATAATTTTAAAGGAATTAAAAGTGAGGTTTACTCACCATTCTTTTCCTTTTTTCTTATCACTATTCTTTCACTTTGGTTACTTAATTTTGTGAATGAGGTTGTGATAGTTTAAAGGTGCATTTATAGATGGAAATAAGACTATTGTAAGGAAGTTTGTGACAACCATTTAATGAATGGAGGAGATGTTTGTGTTAATGTGATTTGAAAGAAAGGTGCTTAAGGTACATTTGCATTTATATATTTACATGGATTTACAAACCATGCCATGTTCATGTTGTACAACATGTACCTTATGTTTAAAAATGGCCAAACTTAGTACCCAAGCAAAATTAACCCATTAAAGTTTAAGATCTCCTTCGTTCTTATCATATAAATGCCATGTCCTCTTGTATTTAACAGCTGTGTCCCTTATATACTTATGTGTGAAGTAATTTAACCTCGCTTTAAATAAAACTCATTCTGCTTAGGTTATTTGCAATTTACATTAAGTAATATTTCAAATCTTCCTTAGGTAACTCTATATTTATACAAGCTTCACTAAGATTTTAGATGCAAACAAAACTGTTAAAACAACATTCACTTACGTGCATGTGTGTATGTACATATGTATGTATGTGTGTGTGTGTGTGTATATATATCAAGTTAAAATATACAGATATGATTTTAAAATAATGATTATTCTAATTTAATAAATTTGATCCTATGCCATCTCCATACATTTAATGTTATATTTATGCATTAAAGACTCAATATTCCCATATTCTTATATAATTAACACATGCCAACTTTTGTACAAAACAAAATATTACTTACTTGTTTTACATACATATGCACATCTGCTAATAACATAACAAATTAAAAATATATACTTATGGTTTAAAAAATGATTATTTTGAATTTTCTTAAATTTTTAAAACTAATTTAATTAATAACAGATATAATCTATAAATTATAGTTTAACAAAGTTAGTCAAAAACCAGGTCGTTACATATTTTCAATTACCTCTCAAGAGGATACATTCATCTATGTTGCACTGGACCTCGAAGAATAACTTCAGATGGAAGATGATTAGGTAAAAGCTCCATTACATTGAAGAATCCTGAAGGAAGTGTTTTCATCAGTTTGCAAAGAAATATTGGAATTTCAACTTCAAGTTTATGTAGAAGATCAATTTTTAACGTTGCCAAACAAAGCTGTTTATAAAATAGACTTAACTCTATTATAACACCCCACACTTTTGAAGGCAATAGTTCTTTAAACACCATTGGTAATAAATATTTCATGATGATATGATAATCATGACTTTTTGAGATGACCGCCCCTTACCTCCTGCACCAAAACTAAGGAAAAGGTGCGATGTATAACGTGCTAGGCCGATACGGGACGTCCATCACGGTAGAGTAACTAAAAATGAAACCTGTGCAAGGATGATATATAATAAAATATACAACAAGACATAGTTGTGAAGCATAACATAAGAAAAAAAACCAAATTTCCATAAAACCATAGAATCTTGAGTACAATACATCTCAATACATGAATCTTTGAATATAATATGCCTCACCACATCCCTTAGAGTCTCAATAACATCAACATACAACAGAAATAGAAAAGAAATACTAAATAGATAGATAGTAATAGTACGCCAGCCTCATGCTCGTCACCGCACAACATCAGTGACTCCAAACCTGATACCTGCTACTCAGTCTGCTCATCAACAACATTGATGAACAACCCAAGGTAATAAGAGGGAAACATAAAACCTTGAGTCAGACAAAAGTCTTAGTGAGTGATAAAATAGCTAACAACAGTTACATAGTATAATATGAGTAAAGGTGGATCAAACATTCGATCAGCCCAACAACCAACGAGTTAACATGTGAAAACCATTCATCACATGCTATTAAAGAATAGGAAAGGAACACCCCAACCCCACTTCTCTCCGACATCCTACGATGATAGCCTACCCAAAGAAAAATAGAGAAGGAAACACGTAAAACCAACCATAAAATCCATAGCATCCAATATCCTAGCTATTAACGCCTACAACCTTGAATCCGTCGATAATCTAACTTGCTTTCAACGATCAAAAGGCTAATGGAAAAACCCCGGTTCTAGCCAAACTACCATACGCCATCGTGACTTGTATGTTTTTCTTTTCCCATTCTTGACAACTAGGCCCATCATGACTGACTGTGGTAAACGATCTCACTTTATCCCAATGGGCTTCCCCACGATACCACCGCTTTAAGTCTGCTAAAACACTTCGATTACCGATGATTCTTTGGCACATCAAAACTATCAAGCTTTTCATTCGGCGTCTCAATTCATTCTCAAACCATTCCACTATCATCCATGATTGACTCCCATTATGTCAATCCATCATCTTACTGGATTGTATATCAAATCATGACCAGTGTCATACAAATCTAGCTTCGACCACTTTAATGTGAGTTCACAATCGAAGCACTATCAATTTTTGAGTTTCACACCATCCATATGAAGTCCATTCCCAACCAAACTTCACCAACAACCTCAGGAATCCAAGACAACCAAGCCCCCAAAATTTCACATCACTCTGGTCCATCCCCATGGGTCGGTGTCGACCCATCCACTTAGCCAAAATTGGCTAAGTGGTTGACTCATATCCATTCTTGCCTCAAGCAATTTCCTCCAGTCAATCTCCTATTGTTTCGATGTTCGTTTATGAAGCTTGTGCCAGTCCACTCACATCTCTAGAAATCAACCTTTGTCCCACCTCGAATCAACCCCGAACGATCTGTAATTTGCGTATAGCCTCCATTCATCACCATAATGCCATGCCTAGAAAATCAGAACCACTCAACCATTCCCCATGGCTCGGTCCCTGCTATCATGGGCCAGTGCCGACCCATTCCCTTAACTTCTGTAGGCATGTAATTTTTCATGCATTATCATCTCGTTTTCCAAAGCGCTTGCGCCAAGTTTCGTTTGAATCCGATTATCCGAACCTCCAATTTGCTCTGCTCTTCAGTCCTATGATTGTGCGATAAACAATTAAACTTACAACTCAAGCAATGCAATAAATTAAACCAAAGCAAAAATTAATCCATACAACAATGATCATACAAACATGTACAAACCATAATTATTATGTAAACAGATCATACACGTGAAATCTAGCATGATTTGGATTTAGATATATGTATAAACATGATTAATCTAAAATCTATCCTGTTAATGTGATCAGATTTGGTTTTCTTAGGGTTTCTAAGTCAGAATTAAACATATTTGATCAGATCTAAGGTGACTACAACGTATATGAATGAAATTAGCATAGATCTAACCTATACAACCTTATGTTTCCATGTGAAAGATATCTATTTGTAACGTCCTGTATTTTTAACAATTTGATAATTAATTTACTTAATTATTTGAATATTTATTAGGTAATTTAAACAACTTGAATTAAATATTTAGATTTATTTAATTTATATAAATAATAGAATAATATATCTAATTCCGAATTAATCGAAATTAAGTTGAATTGACAATATTGTGTGAATTGGATAGTATAAGATATTTGCTTGAGTTTAGATTCGAATTTTAATAACGAATCTATTCAATAAACGACGTTAGAACATATTATTTATAATATAGTTTAAATCGAGCCCGTAATGTCGCGGCAGCTCGTAATTTTACGTTTTGAACTTTAAACGACTATATAGGGTTCGTTATAAGTCAAATTTCTTCGAAACAAGAAACGTTCGGATCTGTTGAACGATATTTTTCTAATGGAAGTGAAAAATCAAGATTTAGTCATGTAGATTGTGAGTAATGTCCAAATCAAATTTCCAGAAAGTCTTTATGGAATTCGTTATAATTTATAATGATTTATTTATATTATAAAAAGGTTTTTAATATAAATTAAATATCAATTTAACACCTATTTTGGAATATCGAGTTATAAATCTAGATATGTATATTTTGGAGCTGTATGATATTCTATTGTGAATATAAACAAAAATATTAATTTACTAATGTTAAATTAAATTGTTTTTAAATATATTAATGTTTAATTAGTTTATTTAGACCTTAGAAAATAGCCAATTTTGCAAATGACCTCTGTTTTCAACGAAATTAATTTTGTTGGATCCAGAATATTAAATTATTACTAGATTTCAGTTTTCATGATTTTTAGACAATTTTAATGTGAAAAACAGTCAATAATTTGACTTTAAAAATACACTATGTGAGGACATGGATTCAGAATTCAACGAAACAAGTTTCATTGGGTCCGTAATGTTAAAGTACTGTTGTGTGTCCATGTTGGTCGGAATTGGATATGTCATGTGACTATACGAAATTTATAACAATAAATACAAGCATTAGTACATTAAACATTAATATTTAAATGGAATTTAAACCTAACCCCTTTCATTCACTCGTCAAATAAAAATCCGCCGCCACTATTATCTTTCTCATACCAAAAATCTCCATTTCGTAATTCGATAACTAACCAGGGAAAAAAATCTAAAAATCATGAAACAGGTTTATTTGGGTCCCTGAGATCATCCTCATATGAGTTTTACAGTACTCGAACTTGATATAGTCGTTTTTGTGTTTATACAACATCGCCTGGGGTTAAACTATTTGAGGATTCGAAGCAGCTACTCACGAATGCGGGTTGATTTTTGGATTGAGCGGATTAAACCACACTCACGTGGAATGTTTGGGCAATTTCAGAAGAAAAAGTTTCGTTCTTTTATACTGTTCTTGCGTGAAAACTAAAATTACGCGCGTGATTTGTGGGGTGTGAGTGGCATTCGAAGGGTATGAGGTGGAAGAGAAGTCGATGAGATGTAGTATGGTGGTCTTGGTTTCGAAAATAGTGGAGAGTGTTGGGAGCGGTTTGGGTATATGGATTGGCAATGGCTCAGGAGCATGTCGCAGTTTATGTTTAGAAGAGTGTGAAGTTTGTTTTGAGGAAGGAGATACGGTATGTAATGGAGGCGAGCTTCATATGTTTCTACAGTGGGATTTGGGCTGGCTATGAAGATGGGTGAGCCCATGATAAAGGAAATAATAGTTTTAATTATTTAAATACTATTCAGAACTTGTCAACGTGATATTTATTTCATACGAACTCAGATTAACGGACGGCGAGTCATGTTGGAGTCATATCAGAAATTACTATGAATACAAATTGGTTTAGAGCAATTCGGAGGCCGCTAGAATTTATAGCAAAGGAAAATTCCTGAATTGAACTATCGTCAGTTTATCGTTATTTAACGGTAAACGTCCAATGTCAGTAAAACTCACTAACTCTGTCAAGTTTATATATTTATGAACGTAATTTAGTATTGATAAATGATGGCTAATTGCTGTGTGATGATTGTTTAGATGAACTACAAATTAATTGGTTGAAATTATATATATAGCTATATATATAAATCGCTAATTAAATATTGATTCTGTTTATCAGAATATTTCATATTGAAATGAAATTGATGTTATTTATATTGTTTAACATCTGTGAATGCAGGGGAACAGGTTGGAGGGATCCAACTGGATTCCTCAACATTTATATTACTATTTTTTCTTATATTGTGATATATGATGTGATATATAATCTATGATTGATTATGATGACACTGATCTTGTTATTTGGTATTTTAAATGCCATAAGAAATACTGGAATGTAAAAAAAGGAACTTTTAAATTGTATATTTAAAATAAAATAATTATATAAAATCAATGGATGTTATAAAAAGGAATTATTTAGGAAATTAAATAAGAACTTCTGCATAGAAATTATTAACAGTTATATGGAAGTTTTGAAAGTCCGTTTTGGTATAAATACTGAATAAAAGTAATAAGAGGTAAATAAATGAGGTATATGGAGTAAATATAATATTTAGGAAATTTATAGAATTTTAAAAAGAGAATTGCCGGTTATAAAAGAATTATGGGAAAATTTAATTAAAGTAAATATTTAATAGAAATCTGTTTTAAACAGATAAATCGAGAAGAATAATTTATAAATGATGTTACTAAATCAAGAAAAATATGTATCATTGGATAAATGAAAATATAAGTCTGAATTTATATAGAGAAGTGAAAATCGATTTTAACACCGATATCTGAAAATGGAATGTAAATTTAACATTCATAAAGGGAATTATAAAGGATGGAATATGAATTTGAGAAGGGAAATCTGTTTTATAAATAGAAATGGAATTTCGAATGGGCTAGAAATAAATAAATTGTTCAGTAATAAAAACAAGTAGTGTGATTTATAAACAATGTTTATAAATGAAATAAAAATAATTATCAGTGGATAATTTGGATTGTAAATTCAGCAGTGAATTTAAAACGGGAAATTGGGAATTTTTTTAAAAAAAAGGAAACGATAGAATTTATTTCGATGTTTGGAATGTGAATAGAATTAAAATAAAATCCATAGAGATTTGTAATTAGAATTCGACTACGCCAAATATTATAAAATAATTTATTTAAGTTAAGAAATTATATATTGGATAGGCCGAAAATCGATATTTTTTAATTGAATATAAGTTATTCGAAAGAGAGTTACCGAATATTAGTTATTTGAAAGAGAATATAAATTATTCGAAAGAGAGTTAATCGAATATAGGTTATTCGAAAGAGAGTTAATCGAATAGAGATTACTCGAAAGAGAGTTGTATGTTGAAATTCGATTTTATCGAATTAGGGAAAGTACTATTTACTTTCCAATTTTTAAATCAAGATTTATTTATTTATGAATTAGTTGTTTATTTATTTATTCAAATTAAGAAATAAAAGTTATATTTTGAAGTTAGATATTTAGAAAGTAGGGATTATAACGTTATTATTATAACCAATGTTTTTAATAAAGGAATTGGATTCGTAAACTGAATCCAAGAGTCACTACACCAAAAAGACCTATTTGAAATGATAATAAAATGTTACTAAATTTTTTAGAAACACTTTATAAGTGTTGCAGATTAGTATGCTGCAGATTTTTGAAACACTTATTGTGCGTTTCAGTTTAACAAATTGAAAATTGTTGATCCGCAACACTTAATAAGTGTTGCGGATTAATATTTTGAAGCACTTACAAAGTGTTTCAGATTAATAAACTGGAACACTTATTATGAGTTTCAATGTATCGATTTGAAACACTTATCGATTGTTTCAAATTAATAAACTACAATACTTAAATGTTTAAAGTTGGTAAAATACAACATTTACTAAATATTTCAAGGTAATAAATTGCAATGCTTACTAAATCTCTCAATTAATAGAAAAGAACCATGCCATTTATTGTAGAATTTTGAAGTTATAATACAACTAATTTAATCAAATTACATAACCTATGCTTGACATAGATTTGCTTGCTAAACACATGATACATGTTATTACCGAACCAAATTAATTGCTTCAGCTTTCAATTTCTTTAACAAGAGGAGTAAAACAAAATGCAACTTGTTGATGTCGTAGTTCGCTCGCAGTGAAGCCGAGTGCACTGGTTAAATATACTTTGATTTCCTAATAAGGCATGGAAATTGAGGCTTAGCCGCTCCAACTGCTTTTCCAATATCATGATAACATTTTTATTTAGCATCACCAATTCCTTTATATGTAATATCGATCTTATCCAACATAATTCCACTGGCTGCATTCCAAATAAAAATGAATGGCAACTGGTTGGGTTGTTGTACCCTCCAGATTTTGTAATGTTGCTTGGTCTAAAGCCACTGTTGACATTTTCAACACAACATATTATGAATGAAAAAACTAAAGTATTATTTATCCTACACAATCTCCATGTGGACATTAGAATTGACTAACTTCAATTGGTATTTACACTGCATAAAAGGTTATGTTTTGAAACATTGTGTTCTCTGCATAACTAGATCCTCCTGAATGCTCATATATGTAGATTTAATTACAATACTAAGTGCACGCATGTGAGTTTCATTGAAATGCATAGTCTTGACTCAAAATAATTGCAACACAATAGCATATCTGCCATGTCTTGCTCCCTGTACTAGTTAAGTTCCAAAAATCTTACTATTGGATATCCTGACATGCTCATCCCTTGAATTTTTCTTTAAACTTCCAATGCTACGAATATGGAAGTAAGCATAGTTGATGAAATTATAAAACACAATGTCATTTGGCTTTGCATATTTATTTCTGTTACAATAAAAAAAGTGACCTAGAACTTTTGACCAGTCATCAAAATCTGATAACCGAAATGTACCTTGACTTATATCCTAGATTTGCAAGGTCCCGAAAATATGACATAGCAAGTCAAATTTGTTTCCCTATGTGATAAGCCTGCAGTTGAATTCTATAAGCATTTACATGGATAACAAAACTCAATACCATTAGGCCAAGACCGTACGATTGAGATGAAGGAAATGGGAAACTATTAAGCTAGTCAATTTATCACTTTGCAAGAAAAAGAACAACAAAATTCAATAGATGGAATGTTGAGAGTAATTTTTAAAATTAACGTACCTGGCGAGAAGTACAAATCCACATTGAAATGTAGACAAGAGTAACAACTATTTTCCTATGATACAATGACATATTCATTTAACATGAAAGCAATCCCATTCTTCTAGTGAGACTCTTATGGAAACTGTTAAAAAAAAGCAAAAGACAAAAAAAGGAAATAGTACCTGAAGTTTCGACTTTCGGTTGCCTTGTCATGTGAGTATGCTCTATTTTCCATGATAAATATGGATAAAATATATTAAAATTTCGAATTCTCGGAAATAACATGCAATTTTACTTAAACAACAATATTAGTAGTTCGAGCAAAGCCTTAAATACAATCAGTTTCAGCACTTCATTTCCAATTTGGCTGTCCAGTTTCAAAGCTGCACAATTGTACGAGAGACCACAGAACAATCCTCAGCTATAAGCATATATAAGATAAAAAGAGTAGAAAGCTACCTTTCTCAGCTGCACCCGAAGTTGCACCTATCCCCTACCTCTCCTTCTGGTGCTTGGGTTTGGCGCTCACAGTATTACTCTGTTCTTCAATACTCTGTTCTTCTGCCTACAATGTGTACAATGTGTATGTATTCATTGGCAGATGACTTTTCCATTAATCAGGAGAATCATACACTATCAAATAACATAACTAAATCCACCTCAGAATCACTTAACAGTAAGTGATGAATAAAAAGCAATAAAATGGTGGTAGCACCGGTTGTTTGAATTCCTCAAGTCTTAACAAGATTTATGTTCACAAGTTACTCACCCTGTTTATGATATTGAAGAAAAATATAAATCAGGAGCACAGACATCAGAATTTAGCGCCATAGTATATCAGTACTTATGCTGAATACATATTCATCCCAATATACACCAAGTTATGAAATTAAGTATCAATTCTCATAGGAAACGAATAAAATTAAAAATTAGGGAATTGTCAAGCATTGCATGTAGCGATAATGCATTATAAATTATTTGAAATTAAGATAGATTACTTACTACAACGGTAAACAGTATTCTTGAAACCTGAAAAGCCTAAACTGATCAAAATTTAGTACCAAAATTACATTTGTTTGTGCAACGTTTACATGAGAATGATTAATCGCCTTGAGACATGTATAATCTCTTAATACATGTATATTTATTTGGTAGTTGGTAATCTCTTGAGACATGCATAAAGTCCTGGTTGTTGTATATAACAGTGTTGTACACAATTATATGATTTTTGTTTGATGATAACAACCAAATAAATATTATTTTAAATAGGTTTGTTATCGTACTGTTCTATATATACATCATAGACAGGAATGTAATATTTATATTTAAGTAGAATATGACTGTACATACATTCATATATTCATACCGTATTTTATTTTATTTAAATATTTTATTTCAAACAGTATAACTATTTTGTAACTCCATTATTTGAAATATTCACAGGAATATGTACTTGTAAATAAACTGAATATGATAGACAAATTTGTTTGAACACAATAAAATAATATTTTATTTCAACCAAATCTGTTTATTACATATAATCCGTACAATTCTCTCACAGCTCCCCACTACAGTTCGTTCATCACTTCTACAATCACTTTTATACACTAACACTATCACTCAGTTAACATTTCAAAAACAGACACACACTAACACTGTTCTTGTCTTCATCTTCAGTCTTCTGTCTTCACAACTTTTAGTCAGACCTATCTTCATACCTGTCACATACAGAAGAACACATATAGTAGACTGCAATAAAAATAAAATTAAAACAAATAAAAAATTATTTTTAAATTTTATTTGCCTCAGAATTACGGTGTGTTTCTCATCATTTTTCTATACATGGTCTGATACGCATGAACAGAAAATCAGTCTGATAGCTGCATATACACACGTGTATGTATATACATGTGTGCCTTGCCTCGCCAATCAGCGAGCAACTGAGGAGTAGCCATAAGGACCGTCTCGACTCAGTGCACATTTAACCAAGAACAAATGCAAATTGAAAATGAACAAAAATATTCAAAGCACATTAAGGTAGAGATGGCAGCGACAAGTGAACAGGACAAATTGCAAGTGCAAAGTGGTCGAGCAAAAAGTATGGACAGCATACAAGTACAATATTACAAGATGATGAAGTACAACAGTAAAATGATTAATGTGTGAAAGTGGATCAAAACAATTTTCAAAGCAAAGCTCAAGTATAAGATCAAATGTACAAGCATCGACATGTCAGCAGAAGCATGAATACTTTCATGTATGAATGGAACAAGGGTCATGAATATACAACAACTACAGTTGCAACATACAAGTGTGCAAGGGTGCATGGTGAGACAAGTGCAATACTGCATGGCTAAATAATGCAAGTAAAGTCAACGTAGCATTCACAAGTAAATTTCAAAAGAGATGTGTTTACTGCATGAGCAATTAACATGGGACATTGGACAATGAAAAGGTGGAAAGTCCATTCATCCCAAACATACACGAAGACTTAACACACATACATATTCAAGAAACTCAAGAAGTCATATATGTACAGCTAGATAGTGGGAAAACTAGTAAATGATCATACTACATGTAAATACAGTGATAACGCATGTACAAGTGGTGGTAAATGGACAAATACAACAAGAATATCCGAGACAACTTAGCACAGCAGCAAAATGGTATGTCAAGTGTACGTTGGCAACTATTCATGGATCAGTTCAAAGTCAAAACAAATAAATATGGAGTATAAGTTCTAAGCAAACAGAGCATAATAGGGGGGAATACACCAATGCAACAGTAAAACAGGCATGATCAAGTTAAGGCGATGTCAAGAAAAGTATTTGCTCTTATCAGTTCAAAAGGTTATCAAGTAAGAAAATTACTCAAGTAAGGCAGAACCAATAAGTGGTCAAAGCAAACTAACCAAGAACAGTATCATGATCGAGCTAGAACCACAAAATACAATAAAACAGCTCAATATTAATCATGTCAAGACCTCAAATTTAAAGTTTAAAGCCAGAGAAAAGTTCGAAGTAAAGTATACAAGGCACTGTCCAGTTCAAGGTCTCAAGTATAGTACTAGTTCACATTAGAAGTTTATCAAGCAGTTAAAGTTCAATATCATCATATAAATTCTAGAATTTAAATACTAGTTCAAGTCCACAATTAAACACGCAAGTTACTCCATCAGTTTAGACATGTTCATAGTGAGGAGATTCAAGTCAATGATGTGTTAAAGAGGATTGATTGAAAAGTTCAAAGATATAGAAGGATTTTTTTTAAATACCACAGTCAAGGTTCGATGAGCAAAATTCACAGGAATTTTTCAAAAGACCAAATCAAAGTTTTATCAAAAGCAAAAACAGTGAATTTGTTTGAATGAATCAAATTATATTTCAAAATTTCCTAAAACCAAAAGTTTAAATTTGGTAGTGAGAAATATAATAGGAAGACACAATCAAAGTCCATAATTCTCACGCAAGTTTGAAGCTTTCAAAATTCACAAATTCAAAGTCAAGGACCAAAATTTTAAGCAATATACGTTCAAAATTTAAATTGAGGAAACCACCAGAATTCCAAAAGATTTCAAGCTCCAAAATTATCGTATATATCATGAACCAAGTGTAATACGAAATCAGAGAATATCAGATTTTCAATCCTATTTAAACTCCAATCCTCATCGGCAATTATCCATCCAAGTTAAAGCACAAATAGGAGAAAATTTAAATCGAAAATTCATACCAATATTTACTTGGATCTATATCGAGTAGAGTTTCAAATCGAAGAACATCAGAGCACGAGATCAACATCAGAAATCATCAAAGCACGAGATCGACATTGAAAAACATCAGAGCACGTGTACGGTCAAATACTTTGTAGAGAATCCTATTCCAGAGCCGTCAAAGTTGAGATTTGGACAAAATCGAAAACCATAAGAGCTTCCATTTTGATTTCCAGAGAAACAAAGATGATCGGGGCAAATGAAATGAAATGGGGTGGAGCACAAGTTAATAGGGCCGACCAACTTTGTTCTTAAAAGGGGATAACCCATTTATTTTTATCTCCTAAGGGTTTTGAATTTATTAATTTTATCACTTTGTTTTTATTCGTATTTAGATTCAAGTTGTAATCAAATCAGAGTTTTCTAGTTTGTCTCTAAAACTAGGGAAGATGAATTACAGGGTTTGTAATTCGGAGAAATCTGGTTTCGGGGATAGAAATTAGTGCAGGGTTTTGAGCGTAGGATTAAGAACAGTTGTGAGTGAGTGTTGCGAGTTTACAGGTGATTGTAAGCGTAGAGATTGTTTTAACTCCTAGTAGAAACCTTGGGGGAATGCAGCAGTAGGCAGGGTTTTTCCGAAGCTAGGTATATCTATGTGTTATTTATTTTTCGCATTTATTCTGATTATTATCTGTGCTGTGATTATTTAATTTCTTTGTGAAAATCTGCGATAAACCCTATTCACCCCCCTCTAGGGTTAATTTAGATCCTACAAGTGGCATCAGAGTAGGTATTTTTTGATTTATTTTAACTCTAGAGTCATGAATCTATCTAATAACGCTTTTTCTGAGGGTCAGTCCACAGCCAGGCCACCAATGTTTAATGGAACTGATTATGCATATTGGAAAGCTAGGATGAAAATTTACTTGAGTTCAGTCGATTATGATGTGTGGGATATTATCGAAACGGGTTATAGATCTCCCACTGTTATTGTTAGTGGTGTTGAAATTCCTAAATCAAAAGACAGTGGAATGCTATTGATAAACAATTATTTTCAACTAATGCCAAAGAAATGAATGCTTTAATCTGTGCTCTTGATAAAACAGAATTTAATCGAATTTCTCATTGTGAAATTGCACAGGAAATATGGCATACGTTGGAGGTCACACGAAGGTACATCTCAAGTGAAGGAATCTCGTCTCGCTCTTCTCAACAACGAATATGAAAATCTCTCTATGCAAAGAGATGAAGATATATAAGAGATGTATGGACGCTTCTCATCACTAGTCTACAATGCAAAAGCTCTTGGAAAAACCTATACCGAAGTGGAATTGATCAGAAAAATATTAAGAGTGCTACTGATGAATTTTGAAGCAAATGTGATGGAGATTCAAGAATCAAAAGATCTGAATAAAGTAAGCATGGAAGAGTTGATCGGAAATCTGATTACTTACGTGATGGAGTTAAAAGCAAGAGAAGAATGAAAGAATTTTGAATCAAAGAAAAAGATGATCGCTCTAAATAATTCTGTTGAAAGTAATGATGATGATCCCGCTGAAGAGCTAGCCATCGTTTTGAAAACGTGGGCTAAAGGAAATTACAAGCCACGAAAGAAGAATTCAAAAACCAACAAGTCCGAAAGTTCAGATAGTTCAGACGATGAAGTGTTTTGCTACAATTGCAAGAAACCCGGACATATCAAACCGAATTGCCCACAGCTCAAAAACGAAATGAAGAAGAAGTTCAGAAGAAAGAAGAAGGCTTTTGCTGCTACATGGGATGACGAGGAAGGAAAAGCAGTTTCTGAAAGTGATGAAGAGGAAGCTAATTTGTGTCTTATGGATCAATCTGATTCAGAAGGTAGTGAAGAGGATTCTAGTGAGGTATCGAATTTTACCTATAAATAATTTAATTTTAATGTGTCACGACCTCACAAAAACCGTTGATTCTCTTGAACTAAGAGTTAAGAAATTGAAATCTGATAGGTCGAAACTAGTTCAAGAAAATAACAGTTTAGAAAGAAAACTTGAAAAAGTTAAGAATTCACCGTTTTCAGAATGCGAAAAATGTCAATTTTTGAGTAACGATTCTTTGAAATTCAAAACTGATTTTGAGTTACTTAAAAGTGAAAACATGAATTTGAAGAACGAAAATCGTGACTTTGAGAAGGAGATTGAAAAGTTTAGAGAATCTGAAAAACTGGAATTTGAAAAGCGAAAACAATTTGAAATCGAAATTTCTAAATCCAATGCTAAAATCAAAGCTCTTGAAAACGAAAATTTGTTTTTAAAACAAACTGATGCTGAAAAGAGGAAAATCTCTATTAATCGTTGTTCAAATTTAATGGAAGAAAATAGCGATCTTAAATTTAAAATTCAACGACTTGAGTCAGCTTTGACTAAATTTTCTAAAGGACAGAAATCGTTGAATATGTTGTTAAAAAATCAATTTTTTGTTCAGAATAAAAAGGGACTTGGTTTTGAATTTGATCCAGTTGAAAAACAAGATCCTAATGATTTTGAAAATCCTTTAAATAGCTTTGAAATTAATCAAATTGGAATTTTGAACTCTAATAATTTCAAAGGGTTTTTAAATCATGAACGATATGAAAACTCGTTTAGAAACAACTCAATTAAATGAATTTGGATTCCAAAAAATAACAAAATAAATTTAAATAAATCTAAACGAATTTGGGTTCCAAAGTGTACGCTAGTGAATAGTAATGGATTGTTATATAAACGGGTTTGGGTACCAAAACGTGTAAACGAAGATAAGAGTGGTAAAACAATTTTTGTTAGACCACTCGATTCTATAATCATTTAGTTATCGAGGGAGGCTAAGGAATGACTGTGCTTAAAAGAGATATAATTCAAGTTGTTCCCCATTATTGAATTGTTTGAATTTCCTTAGCCATAGACTCAGAGTTGGAGATTCATTGGATCACATCGAAGTATGATCTCTAAACTCGTATTTTTATTTCAATTTTTTTTAGTTTATTTTTTTATTCCTTTTATTCTCTTTATGTTTTTACTTGGTTGATTTTGAAATATTTCGTTATTGATGTTGAATTTCCTATATTATAAAAAAATTTAAGTGATTTCAAATAATTATCTTAGATTTGATCGTTGACAGTTTCTTGCTCTTGTTTAAAAAATTCTCTGAAAAATTCACTTGTGATTCTTGCTTTGAAAATGTACTTGTGTTGCTCTGATAAGGAAATTGATTTGATTTGTTGGACGATTGGTTTGAAAATCTTGGTGACGACGATGAGTTGAAAAATCAGTTATTAAATATCTTTAAATTTCATAGACAATTTGAATTAAATAGATATGTTGTTTCTAAATTGTCTAGGAACAATCAGCATTAGAAATATTAGATAATTTCATATTCTACTGATTGATTTCTGAAACTGATTTTCAAACTTGCATTGATATTTTCAAAAACCCCTTTTGAAATTTATATTTTCAATTTTAAAATTATTTTTGATTATTTATTCAAAAATTGAAATTATTGATTGATTTGAACCATTTTGTGACCCATCAAAATTATTGATAGATTTATGAATTTGTGATGGGTTGTGACTATGGTATAATTCATAATCAGAGGAGATGTTATTTTAAATCTCATAATGATTGGACAGATTTTATAATATCTTTCAATTAGAGCTTATTTCACGACCATCCTCTATATCTACCATATTTCTGCTGTCCATCATGGTTTTATTTAATTTGGAAAGTTCAAATTATTTTAAAGGAAAATATCTTGGAAATAAAAATAAAGAAAAAGAAAATTAAATAAATAAATAATTTATCCTTGGTATTCACTCCCATTTAAAAGTCCTCGCGGTTATGCGTGGGTGAATTACCTTAATCTCTATGTGCTTCCATTCTCACTTAAAAGACCTTTGGGTTGTGCATGGATGGAACTCATTAGAGAAGATAAAGTTAAGTTACTACTAACCCCATTTAAAAGACCTTTGGGCTATGCGTTGTTAGAAAGTGCTTAAGCATATTTAAAATTTTTGAAATTCATATTTAAATATTCAATTGAACTCTCCTCATTCTATAAAATCCATCGTAAATCCATTCATTCTGAAAGTGAAATTTGCTTCTGATTTAAAGATTGTTATGATTTTTGTTTGATTAAATGGGTTTTACGATATATATTCTCTCTCTTAATTTGAATTTATATTTATAGTCTATATTCATCACTGTTTTGATTTCTATTATCCTTTTGATGATAATAAAAGGGGGAGAATGGTCAAGATTTTGATTGATGAGTATTTAATTCTAAAATATTTTGATATTGGAAATTAAATATCTAGAGGGAGAATGGTCAATTGGATTTCATCATCATATTTTCCACATATATAGGGGGAGTTCAGTTGTAGGGGGAGCATTCAAATAGGTGGAGTTCAATTATTCATTGTTAAACATATTTATTTTGCTCAAAATCTTTTATTTGTTTGTCATCATCAAAAGGGGATGATTGTTGTATATAACAGTGTTGTATACACAATTATATGATTTTTGTTTAACGATAACAACCAAACAAATATTATTTTTATTGTGTTTGTTATCGTTTTGTTCTATATATACATCACAGACAGGAATATAATATTTATATTTAAATAGAATATGACTGTACAGACATTCATATATTCGTACCGTATTTTATTTAAATTAAATATTATATTTCAAACATTCAAACATTACAACTATTTGTAACTCCACTATTTGAACACTTCACAGGAATATGTACCTGTAAATAAACTGAATATGATAGACAAATTTGTTTGAACACAATAAAATAATATTTTATTTGAACCAAATCTGTTTATTACACATAATCAGTACAATTCTCTCACAGCTCCCCACTACAGTTCATTCATCACTTCTACAATCACTTTTATACACTAACACTATCACTCAGTTAACATTTCAAATACAGACACACACTAGCGCTGTTCTTGTCTTCGTCTTCTGTCTTCACAACTTTCAGTCAGTCCTGTCTTCATACCTGTCACATACAGAAGAACACACATAGTAGACTGCAATAAAAATAAAAATAAAACAAATAAAAATTTATTTTTAAATTTTATTTGCCTCAAAATTACGGTGTGTTTCTCATCATTATTCTAGACATGGTCTGATATGCAAGAACAGAAAATCAGTCTGATGGCTGCATATACACACGTGTACGTATATACACGTGTGCACTGCCTCGCCAATCAGCGAGCAACTGAGGAGTAGCCACAAGGACCGTCTCGACTCAGTGCACATTTAACCAAGAACAAATGCAAACTAAAAATGAACAAAAATATTCAAAGCACATTAAGGTAGAGATGGCAGCGACAGGTGAATAAGACAAATTGCAAGTGCAAAGTGGTCGAGCAAAAAGTGTGGACATCATACAAGTACAATATTACAAGATGATGAAGTACAACAGTAAAGTGATTAATGTGTGAAAGTGGATCAAAACAATTTTCAAAGCAAAGCTCAAGTATAAGATCAAATGTACAAGCATCGACATGGCAGCAGAAGCATGAATACCTTCATGTTGAATGGAACAAGGGTCATGAATATACAACAACTACAGATGCAACATACAAGTGTGCAAGGGTGCATGGTGAGACAAGTGCAATACTGCATGGCTAAATAATGCAAGTAAAGTCAACATAGCATTCACAAGTAAATTTCAAAAGAGATGTGTTTACTGCATGATCAATTAACATGGGACATCGGACAATGAAAAGGTGGAAAGTCAGTTCAGCCCAAACGTACATGAGGACTTAACACACATACATATTCAAGCAACTCAAGAAGTCATATATGTACATCTAGATAGTAGGAAAACTAGTAAATGATCATACTACATGTAAATACAATAACAAAGCATGTACAAGTGGTGGTAAATGGAAAGTACAACAAGAATAGCCGAGACAACTTAGCACAACAGAAAAATGGTATGTCAAGTGTACATTGGCAACTAGTCATGGATCAGTTCAAAGTCAGAACAAATAAATATGGAGTATCAGTTCTAAGCAAACAGAGCATAACGAGGTAGAATACACCAATGCAACAGTAAAAACAGGCGTGATCAAATTAAGGCAATGTCAAGAGAAGTATCTGCTCTTATCAGTTCAAAAAGTTATCAAGCGAGAAAATTACTTAACTAAGGTAGAACCAATAAGTGGTCAAAGCAAACTGACCAAGAGCAGTATCATGATCGAGCTAGAACCACAAAATACAATAAAACAACTCAATATTAATCATGTCAAGACCTCAAATTTAAAGTTTAAAGCCAGAGAAAAGTTCGAAGTAAAGTATACAAGGCACTGTCCAGTTCAAGGTCTCAAGTATAGTACCAGTTCACATTAGAAGTTTATGAAGCAGTTAAAGTTAAATATCATCATAGAAATTCTAGAATTTAAATACTAGTTCAAGTCCAGAATTAAACACACAAGTTACTCCATCAGTTTAGACATGTTCATAGTGAGGAGACTTGTAATAACCCGGAAAATCTGGGCCAGTTTAAAAATTTTATTTTGGCAATTTTATCGAATTTTGAACATTTAAAATAGATTATTTTAAATGAAATCGACGAGAAATTTATTTTGAATAGAAATCGAACGTATATATTATATACGCCGTCGTTAGAATATAAATATTTATATATAATTATAAATAGAATTGAAAATGGCGCGGTAGTTCGATAATTCGATTTCAAACTTCAATTGAATGTACCGGGTGCAAAACAATCCGGATTTTAGTGAAACCAAAAACATTAAGATCTATTTGATAGTATCTTTCCAACGAATCCGAAAAATCGAGATTTCATAGCGGGAATCAAAAGATATGTCCAGTTGAAAATTCTGAATAGTCGCTATGGAATTCAGGCCCTTAAAAAGGGGAATTTTGCAACCGACCTCAGATTTCGACGAAACCACTTTTGTTGGATCCACGATGTCAAATTATTGCTAGATTCCAAATTTCATAATTTTTCGAATCAATATGTGAGCGTGGCAAAGGAAAACGCGTTTGACCAGTTTCAGTTGATTTTAATCAACTGGAAATTGGTCATTTTTCATACGGTCTCAGAATTCGACGAAACTAGTTTTGTTAGGACCGTATCGTCAATACGAAGCTAGAAAATATTTTTATGGAATTTATAGAGTTGTTATGTGACCCCGGTAATTTGAAATGTACGTTTAAAATTCAATATAGAGATTTAAATGTAAATTTAATGGAAACCGATTGTAACAGCCGAATCAGCTTACGATGCATATCCCATTGTGTTCGGAATGGGGGTGAAACGCTATGGACGACAGGCGGTGAGCCTCGTTTAGAGGTCGCATGTAAAAGTCAACTTTTTCAAAAATAAAATAATTAATAAAAAAAAAACCTTTCTCTCCCCAATTACTCTCTGCCCCCCCCTTCAAAAATCATTTTTTCGGAAAGAAAATAAAAAAAACGAAGGGGGGGGGGGCGCGATCGATGCTGCCGCCCCTCCCCCCCCCCCCCGATGAGCCGCCGCGCCTAGGCGGCGCAGCCACCACCTGCCGCCCCCCTCCTCTTCTTTCCCCTCCCTTCTTCTTCCTCCTCCCCCTTGCTCTTCCTCGACACCGACGCGAGACCCCCCCCCCATCCACAGACGCAACCGAGCCCCCCTCGCCTGCTCCGCCGCCACCACCGGCGAACTCCAGCCCTCCGATCCCTCTTCTCCTCCATCCGCTGTAAGTCCTCTTCTTTATTTTATTTTATTATTTTTGTTTATATATAACTGTTTTTTTTTATATACTAAAATCGATTTTTTTGGGATTATAAAAAACTAATTTTATATAGTAATTAAAACTGATGATGAAATGATAAAGATTTGATTTTGAAATAAATGAAAATTATAATTTTTATGTAAGTAGGATATTAAAAATATGATTTTTATATTTTTAAAGTAGTAAAAATATAATCTTTTATATTGTAGAAAGATAAAAATATGATCTTTACTATATAGAAGGCGTAGAAGTATGATTTTTGTTTATGTAGAGAATTAAAAATATAATTTTTAACATGTAGAGAATTTAAAAATATCATCTTTGTTTATGTAGCAAAATAAAAATGTGATTTTTAGAATGATATTTTTATAAAGGCGAAATCTTTATTTTTATAAAGGCGAAATCTTTATTTTTATAAAGGCGAAATCTTTATTTTTATAAAGGCGAAATCTTTATTTTTTTATAAAGGCGAAATCTATATTTTTGAAATGGAATTTTTATCTATATGACATCGTAATAAAAATTTGATTTTTATATATTGAATAGCAAAGTAAAAATTCGATTTTTATACATTGAATAGCGAAGTAAAAATTCGATTTTTATATATGTAGTGGCTACGGGCAACAAAAATGACAAAGATGCGATAACGACGAAGATTTCTACTTAAGAAGTGTCGTGAAGTTGGATAGCTATCGGTGAGAATTTCTCACCTTTCAATTTCTTTTCTAGTTATATATATATATACTAGGATGCAGACGGTGCTTAGTAGCACCCGACACAATCGTCCACAGACCATGGACTTGTTTGTTTGGTTGCATAAATTAGTTAGATGATTTGATTTGAATTTGGTTGTTTGGTGAATTTGATTGATGTGTGAATGGCGTGGGCCTTCACTAGACCGGGGATAAGGCTAGGCCTTGTCCCGTTTCTAGTATCGTGCCGTTATGCCACCGAAATTTTCTAAAATAAGTTAGAAAAAAAAATCATTTTATTTAAAGAATGAACTGAATAGAAATTCATATGTTAGAATAAAATGTTTTGTCGTTAAAAATATAATTATTAACGTGAATATGAATATAGTGAATGTGAATAAATAAATACTCATTTACAAACCGGACGGTTTGTTTATGTACACCTATTTGAAGGACATTGATTGGGACGATAAATTTTACACATCGCCCAACTGCACAAATAAAATCTGTGTTTGATTGTTTGAAACCCCACACGGGTGTTGGGATGAAATTTGAAGTTCACTCATCCTGATTGATTAAATATGTCGATCGATTGATTGATAGGCTGTTATAAGCGTTAGATATCTATATTTGATGCTTATACAGTGTAGTGCACTTTGGTTGATGGTTGATTATTTTTCAATGCTATTATATACGTGTGATGTATGAAAATCCATATAATTAATATTATATGGTGATTGATTGGGCCTCATTCCAATTTAGAAGATAAAGAATATTATAAAGTAAAGGTTCATGTGTTGACTGTACTCATCCGTTGAGATTAGTCATGTGTTGAACGAAATATTTTAACAATAAAATTTATATCTTTATCACTATAAAGTAAAGTTTCATGTGTTGACTGTACTCATCCGTTGAGATTAGTCATGTGTAGAACAAAATATTTTAATAATAAAATTTACATCTTTATCATATATGAAATTAGAAATCAACTGGAAAATAGATGAGATGAGTGGTCTCCTGGATATTGATCTGATGTTGGTTTCAGCCTTTGGGGTTAATATTTAGGGAATCGTTCTCTTACTAGTTTACGGTTGGAGTCTGATTTAATATCAAACGATAGATACCTTAATTTTCATAAAATATATTAAATAACAAAAATAGTCACACGTGGACAGTACTCATTCGTTGAGATTAGTCATGTGTTGACAAGAATAAATATTCATTTGTTGAATAGAATAACGGAATTATTGAAATATATAAAGCCGTGTTGATTAGAGATGCGCTATTTTGACGCGAACGATATTTATATCGATTATACTCGTTTTTAGAAAATTGAACTGAATAGAAAATCAATTTGAATCGAATTGAATATAAAACCAATTTGAAATGAATTGAATATAAAACGATTTCGAAATGAATTGAATATAAAACGATTTCGAAATGAATTAAATATAAAACGATTTCGAAATGAATTGAATATAAAACGATTTTGAATTGAATTGAATAGAAAACAAATTTGATATCAATTGAATATATAACGAATTTTGATTTGAATTGAAATGGAAGTTGAAATGTTTTTGAAACGAATTCAAATCTATTTATAAAATTCGTTTTAAATAGGAATCGACAAAATATATATTATATATATTATAAATATAATATAATGGCCTGAATAGAACGCGCCGTGCCGCGGCAGTTCGTGAATTTCGACCATTTATTTCAAACGGACATTACGGGAGATCTGACCGTCGGATTCTCCTAAAACCGGAACCGTTGGGTTCGTATCGAAAAGAGCTTTCTAACGAATATTAGAAATTCAAAATCTAACGGTTGGATTTGGAGATACGTCCAAATCAAATTTGAAAAAGGTCGCTATAAGTGCAGTTCGATGGCCATTGTTGGAAATCGACTGTACGGGCCTTGATAAAATTATTAAAAATATCAATAATTTGTGTAAAATCATAAGAAATGATTTGGGAAAAATTGGGGTGAAAAACTCCTTATTTGAAAAGATAAAAATGGATTTTTATCGAAATGAACTAGTTTTGAACTAAATTTAAAACCCAATTATTTTTAAATAAATAGATTAGATTTAAAAAGGGGTTTTAAATAATCGGAATTTCTAATATATTTGATTGGATTTGAAATGGGTTTATCGTGAACGGTGTTTTAAATAACACTAGTTCTTTAACCCGATAATAAATAGAATGTAATTTGGGTTTGTCGTGAACTGTGTTTTAAATAACACCTAGTTCTTTAACCCAGTAAAAGGAGTTCTAACGAATATGCAATTAGATTGAAATGTGAATCTATAATCTAAATTATCAAATTTAGAAATGAGCGAGAATGGAGTATCGCCAGTTTTGCTCCAGCGATAGTTAAATCTTTAATTAGATTTGAACGTGAAATGGTAATTAATTTTACCGATAACACCATGGTGTTAGATATAGAGTATCACCAGTTTTGCTTCATGGGATGAATAGGTTGGGATTGGGAAATAAAATAAATTATTACTTCGGTGTGGTTCGCTAATCTCGACTAATTTAGAAAACCATAATTTGGTTTGAAATGACATCCAAGGGAAGATTAAAGGATAAATTTTAAAGAATTTATCTTGGATAAAATTAATGGGAACCTTTCCCTAAAAATGTGATTTTGTGAATAAAAGAATATTCTGAATTGGAATGAGGCGTATGTTGTGTTTATGTAACATTTGTTTTAATATACGCGGGTTGTTCGGAAAGGCCGGGTTTATACCCATTCTGAATAACCGACTCGACGATAAGTCGAAGATGAAGACGGTGGTCGAAGACCGGAAGTCTTCACATCGTTTGGGTAATTACTAACGATCCTGATTGGGCTGTACACCCAAGAGGATGGAAACGGTTGGTGGTCGTCCAGACGTACTTGGAGATGGATGGATATGCGAGGAAAGTGCCTCCGGCTTCGTTCAGACCCAGAACGAACTTGTAAATGGATTGTGTGTCTGACATTGGATTTTATTCTGTGTTGATTGATTTCTGTTAAATATATATCTGTTTGGCGGCGGAGAATTTATTCTCTTGCTTAACGCCCTTCTCTGAGACGTACGAGCTTAGAGGTTATATATCGATAGATATCAATCACATGGCATGAATTGCCTATGTGGGACGCTAAGATGCAATGATCAAGGCTTCTGTTGAAAAGCAAAGTCTTGTGGTTGATGATCAAAGCACGCCTATGTGGCAGCTTTGTGTATAACGTGAATTCGCGAGCCTCACACCTCGGTATGAGATAAAAACGGGATACGGACTGCAGGGAGAGCACGACGTTTCTTTCTAGCTTTGGTGGTGTCAGTGACTTACCAGCCCTGACATATATATACTTTTCACCTTTGTGGTTGTTGGATGAGGCGCCTCGATTATAGGTCTGTAAGGACCGGGAAACGTGTGTTCAGGAATAACTAATCCTCTAACGTAAGTGAGGACCGGCCCTGAAGCATCCAAGGGTTGCCCAGAGTGCTAGCCCTGGGACATTTGCTAGAGTGTCTCGAACGCGGAGAGGAGCTTGCCCCTTGCCTCGACTCATGACGGAAATCCAATTTCCAATACGTGTAATTCGGTTTTAATTGTAGAACTAGTATGGCGACATAGTAGATGGTAGTTATGCCGCCTATGATTTTTATTTATGATTGAAATTGTTTTGACACTATACACTTATTATAGTATCAAATGATTTGTTTTAAACGTACCAAGCATGTTTGGCTATTATAAGGGAAAACCCTATCCTCCGGCTTGCGTTGCATTGTGTGATGGGACCTGGGTCTTATAATAGCTTCATTTTTCGAAAAAGCATTACGTTGTTTATTCTATGCAGTGGTATTCTTGGGAAGAAACCCGTTCCGTTTTATACGGCGTGGTCCCTTGAATCACTCTCTTTTAAAGTAAAGTTTTAAATAACTGTTTTAGTTCTCACACCAGTCACATGACTGACCTGGAGTTTATTGTTTTAACCTAAACTCTGGGTGCCCCTATTTTCCGCACGGGCAGCTAGTAGTTTTGGTTTTGCAGATTTATATTCACAGGATCCTGGTTTACAGCTGGAATGATATCCGGAAAGCTCTGTATCCGTATATCACCTTCAGTTGTGCTTTGTATTATTTTTCCCCTGCTATGTAATTTATTGTAATCTCTGATATTTATCGAATGTAATTTATTCATTTATACTCTGTATATTCTTGTATCTGATGGAATTGTTGTAATATACAATGAAATGTTCTTCCGTCTGCGTTCATTTGTTTGTTATTCTCAAAGTATCTGCTCTTTCCTTCACGGGGAAGTTACGGGTTCTTACAGTGGTATCAGAGCTTTGGTTTACAGAGCTTGAGAACAAGACACATTAGAACCATACGAAAGAATGCATCAGATATTGGATTAGTAATATCCAATTAGAATGGCTCGTTAGAGATAGGATTAGTAGTATCTTAGAACGAGTGTGAAGAGTATATTTTTCAAATGAAAACAATTTTGTTTTGAAAATTTAAACCATTTTAAACGTATTTGATTATTTATTTATTTTGAATATGGACAATCCAATATATAAAGGTTTTGTATATACGCGTCATGAACGTATATTCGAAGTTTTAATATATTAGATAGATATAGAATAACGCTCTAGTCGCTCGGAGATGATTTTGATGATGGAGCTCCATCACCAATATTTATGTTCGTGTTTCGAAGGTGTGACATCTATATATTTCCATTAGACTGGTGTGAGAACCAAAACCAATATAGCTAGAACACATTGTTGTGAATTGGCATCAAGAACATGATTTTTGTATATATATCAAAATTATGAATTTGAAACGTTAAATTCACTAATTGATTGATGTTTGTGTTGTTTGTTTATTTGGTTGATAATTTTGAACCATTATGCCTAATAGAATCAAATATTGAATTGTATTGAAAATTGGTCGCATTTGCTTGCATATACATATACTCACATTGAACAGGTCATAGCAAGGAGGCTAGAGCAGAACAATAAAATTTGTTTGCCCGACAAATAGGTACATGTTTACTACATAATTTACTGTTTTGTTTGGGTGATGATGATTTTATGAGCCGATTGGCTAGCCGCTTGGCTTTTTCTTTTTCTTTTTGAGATCAGAAGGCCTGTATGGCAATTTCGGGATTTTCCCGTGGCTCCCGGTGCAGGGGAGGTTATGGAGAAATTTTTCGAAAATTTAGGGTGTTAGCCAAATTTTTGAAGAATTTGAAAATTCTCAGAAACTGAAAAGTTGGGGAATGGAAGCCAGATCGAACGTAGAGTTGAATAATCAAACCACTTTCGACTTTGTTCCTTTTCGAGGACGAAAAATTTTAAGTGGGGGAGATTGTAATAACCCGGAAAATCTGGGCCAGTTTAAAATTTTTATTTTGGCAATTTTATCGAATTTTGAACATTTAAAATAAATTATTTTAAATAAAATCGACGAGAAATTTATTTTGAATAGAAATCGAACGTATATATTATATACGCCGTCGTTAGAATATAAATATTTATATATAATTATAAATAGAATTGAAAATGGCGCGGTAGTTCGATAATTCAATTTCAAACTTCAATTGAATGTACCGGGTGCAAAACAATCCGGATTTTAGCGAAACCAAAAACATTAGGATCTATTTGATAGTATCTTTCCAAAAAATTCGAAAAATCGAGATTTCATAGCGGGATCAAAAGATATGTCCAGTTGAAAATTCTGAATAGTCGCTATGGAATTCAGGCCCTTAAAAAGGGGAATTTTGCAACCGACCTCGGATTTCGACGAAACCACTTTTGTTGGATCCGCGATGTCAAATTATTGCTATATTCCAAATTTCATAATTTTCCGAATCAATATGTGAGCGTGGCAAAGGAAAACGCGTTTGACCAGTTTCAGTTGATTTTAATCAACTGGAAATTGACCATTTTTCATACGGTCTCAGAATTCGACGAAACTAGTTTTGTTAGGACCGTATCGTCAATACGAAGCTAGAAAATATTTTTATGGAATTTATAGAGTTGTTATGTGACCCCGGTAATTTGAAATGTACGTTTAAAATTCAATATAGAGATTTAAATGTAAATTTAACGGAAACCGATTGTAACAGCCGAATCAGCTTACGATGCATATCCCATTGTGTTCGGAATGGGGGTGAAACGCTATGGACGACAGGCGGTGGGCCTCGTTTAGAGGTCGTATGTAAAAGTCAACTTTTTCAAAAATAAAATAATTAAATAATTAATAAAAAAAAACCTTTCTCTCCCCAATTACTCTCTGCCCCCCCCCTTTCAAAAATCATTTTTTTCGGAAAGAAAATAAAAAAAAACGAAGGGGGGGCGCGATCGATGCTGCCCCCCCCCCCCCCCCGATGAGCCGCCGCGCCTAAGCGGCGCAGCCACCACCTGCCGCCCCCCTCCTCTTCTTTCCCCTCCCTTCTTCTTCCTCCTCCCCCTTGCTCTTCCTCGACACCGACGCGAGACCCCACCCCCCCATCCACAGACGCAACCGAGCCCCACTCGCCTGCTCCGCCGCCACCACCGGCGAACTCCAGCCCTCTGATCCCTCTTCTCCTCCATCCGTTGTAAGTCCTCTTCTTTTTTTTATTTTTTTATTTTTGTTTATATATAACTGTTTTTTTTATATATTAAAATCGATTTTTTTGGGATTATAAAAAACTAATTTTATATAGTAATTAAAACTGATGATGAAATGATAAAGATTTGATTTTGAAATAAATGAAAATTATAATTTTTATGTAAGTAGGATATTAAAAATATGATTTTTATATTTTTAAAGTAGTAAAAATATAATCTTTTATATTGTAGAAAGATAAAAATATGATCTTTACTATATAGAAGGCGTAGAAGTATGATTTTTGTTTATGTAGAGAATTAAAAATATAATTTTTAACATGTAGAGAATTTAAAAATATCATCTTTGTATATGTAGCAAAATAAAAATGTGATTTTTAGAATGATATTTTTATAAAGGCGAAATCTTTATTTTTATAAAGGCGAAATCTTTATTTTTATAAAGGCGAAATCTTTATTTTTATAAAGGCGAAATCTTTATTTTTTTATAAAGGCGAAATCTATATTTTTGAAATGGAATTTTTATCTATATGACATCGTAATAAAAATTTGACTTTTATATATTGAATAGCAAAGTAAAAATTCGATTTTTATATATTGAATAGCGAAGTAAAAATTCGATTTTTATATATGTAGTGGCTACGGGCAACAAAAATGACAAAGATGCGATAACGACGAAGATTTCTACTTAAGAAGTGTCGTGAAGTTGGATAGCTATCGGTGAGAATTTCTCACCTTTCAATTTCTTTTCTAGTTATATATATATATACTAGGATGCAGATGGTGCTTAGTAGCACCCGACACAATCGTCCACAGACCATGGACTTGTTTGTTTGGTTGCATAAATTAGTTAGATGATTTGATTTGAATTTGGTTGTTTGGTGAATTTGATTGATGTGTGAATGGCGTGGGCCTTCACTAGACCGGGGATAAGGCTAGGCCTTGTCCCGTTCCTAGTATCGTGCCGTTATGCTGCCGAAATTTTCTAAAATAAGTTAGAAAAAAAATCATTTTATTTAAAGAATGAATTGAATAGAAATTCATATGTTAGAATAAAATGTTTTGTCGTTAAAAATATAATTTTTAACGTGAATATGAATATAGTGAATGTGAATAAATAAATACTCATTTACAAACCGGACGGTTTGTTTATGTACACCTATTTGAAGGACATTGATTGGGACGATAAATTTTACACATCGCCCAACTGCACAAATAAAATCTGTGTTTGATTGTTTGAAACCCCACACGGGTGTTGGGATGAAATTTGAAGTTCACTCATCCTGATTGATTAAATATGTCGATCGATTGATTGACAGGCTGTTATAAGCGTTAGATATCTATATTTGATGATTATACAGTGTAGTGCACTTTGGTTGATGGTTGATTATTTTTCAATGCTATTATATACGTGTGATGTATGAAAATCCATATAATTAATATTATATGGTGATTGATTGGGCCTCATTCCAATTTAGAAGATAAAGAATATTATAAAGTAAAGGTTCATGTGTTGACTGTACTCATCCGTTGAGATTAGTCATGTGTTGAACGAAATATTTTAACAATAAAATTTATATCTTTATCACTATAAAGTAAAGTTTCATGTGTTGACTGTACTCATCCGTTGAGATTAGTCATGTGTTGAACGAAATATTTTAATAATAAAATTTACATCTTTATCATATATGAAATTAGAAATCAACTGGAAAATAGATGAGATGAGTAGTCTCCTGGATATTGATCTGATGTTGGTTTCAGCCTTTGGGGTTAATATTCAGGGAATCGTTCTCTTACTAGTTTACGGTTGGAGTCTGATTTAATATCAAACGATAGATACCTTAATTTTCATAAAATATATTAAATAACAAAAATAGTCACACGTGGACAGTACTCATTCGTTGAGATTAGTCATGTGTTGACAAGAATAAATATTCATTTGTTGAATAGAATAACGGAATTATTGAAATATATAAAGCCGTGTTGATTAGAGATGCGCTATTTTGACGCGAACGATATTTATATCGATTATACTCATTTTTAGAAAATTGAACTGAATAGAAAATCAATTTGAATCGAATTGAATATAAAACCAATTTGAAATGAATTGAATATAATACGATTTCGAAATGAATTGAATATAAAACGATTTCGAAATGAATTAAATATAAAACGATTTCGAAATGAATTGAATATAAAACGATTTCGAATTGAATTGAATAGAAAACAAATTTGATATCAATTGAATATATAACGAATTTTGATTTGAATTGAAATGGAAGTTGAAATGTTTTTGAAACGAATTCAAATCTATTTATAAAATTCGTTTTAAATAGGAATCGACGAAATATATATTATATATATAATATAATGGCCTGAATAGAACGCGCCGCGGCAGTTCGTGAATTTCGACCATTTATTTCAAACGGACATTACGGGAGATCTGACCGTCGGATTCTCCTAAAACCGGAACCGTTGGATTCGTATCGAAAAGAGCTTTCTAACGAATATTAGAAATTCAAAATCTAACGGTTGGATTTGGAGATACGTCCAAATCAAATTTGAAAAAGGTCGCTATAAGTGCAGTTCGATGGCCATTGTTGGAAATCGACTGTACGGGCCTTGATAAAATTATTAAAAATATCAATAATTTGTGTAAAATCATAAGAAATGATTTGGGAAAAATTGGGGTGAAAAACTCCATATTTGAAAAGATAAAAATGGATTTTTATCGAAATGAACTAGTTTTGAACTAAATTTAAAACCCAATTATTTTTAAATAAATAGATTAGATTTAAAAAGGGGTTTTAAATAATCGGAATTTCTAATATATTTGATTGGATTTGAAATGGGTTTATCGTGAACGGTGTTTTAAATAACACTAGTTCTTTAACCCGATAATAAATAGAATGTAATTTGGGTTTGTCGTGAACTGTGTTTTAAATAACACCTAGTTCTTTAACCCAGTAAAAGGAGTTCTAACGAATATGCAATTAGATTGAAATGTGAATCTATAATCTAAATTATCAAATTTAGAAATGAGCGAGAATGGAGTATCGCCAGTTTTGCTCCAAAGCGATAGTTAAATCTTTAATTAGATTTGAACGTGAAATGGTAATTAATTTTACCGATAACACCATGGTGTTAGATATGGAGTATCACCAGTTTTGCTTCATGGGATGAATAGGTTGGGATTGGGAAATAAAATAAATTATTACTTCGGTGTGGTTCGCTAATCTCGACTAATTTAGAAAACCATAATTTGGTTTGAAATGACATCCAAGGGAAGATTAAAGGATAAATTTTAAAGAATTTATCTTGGATAAAATTAATGGGAACCTTTCCCTAAAAATGTGATTTTGTGAATAAAAGAATATTCTGAATTGGAATGAGGCGTATGTTGTGTTTATGTAACATTTGTTTTAATATACGCGGGTTGTTCGGAAAGGCCGGGTTTATACCCATTCTGAATAACCGACTCGACGATAAGTCGAAGATGAAGACGGTGGTCGAAGACCGGAAGTCTTCACATCGTTTGGGTAATTACTAACGATCCTGATTGGGCTGTACACCCAAGAGGATGGAAACGGTTGGTGGTCGTCCAGACGTACTTGGAGATGGATGGATATGCGAGGAAAGTGCCTCCGGCTTCGTTCAGACCCAGAACGAACTTGTAAATGGATTGTGTGTCTGACATTGGATTTTATTCTGTGTTGATTGATTTCTGTTAAATATATATCTGTTTGGCGGCGGAGAATTTATTCTCTTGCTTAACGCCCTTCTCTGAGACGTACGAGCTTAGAGGTTATATATCGATAGATATCAATCACATGGCATGAATTGCCTATGTGGCACTCTAAGATGCAATGATCAAGGCTTCTGTTGAAAAGCAAAGTCTTTTGGTTGATGATCAAAGCACGCCTATGTGGCAGCTTTGTATATAACGTGAATTCGCGAGCCTCACACCTCGGTATGAGTTAAAAACGGGATACGGACTACAGGGAGAGCACGACGTTTCTTTCTAGCTTTGGTGGTGTCAGTGACTTACCAGCCCTGACATATATATACTTTTCACCTTTGTGGTTGTTGGATGAGGCGCCTCGATTATAGGTCTGTAAGGACCGGGAAACGTGTGTTCAGGAATAACTAATCCTCTAACGTAAGTGAGGACCGGCCTGAAGCATCCAAGGGTTGCCCAAAGTGCGTAGCCCTGGGACATTTGCTAGAGTGTCTCGAACGCGGAGAGGAGCTTGCCCCTTGCCTCGACTCATGACGGAAATCCAATTTCCAATACGTGTAATTCGGTTTTAATTGTAGAACTAGTATGGCGACATAGTAGATGGTAGCTATGCCGCCTATGATTTTTATTTATGATTGAAACTGTTTTGACACTATACACTTATTATAGTATCAAATGATTTGTTTTAAACGTACCAAGCATGTTTGGCTATTATAAGGGAAAACCCTATCCTCCGGCTTGCGTTGCATTGTGTGATGGGACCTGGGTCTTATAATAGCTTCATTTTTCGAAAAAGCATTACGCTGTTTATTCTATGCACTGGTATTCTTGGGAGGAAACCCGTTCCGTGTTATACGACGTGGTCCCTTGAATCACTCTCTTTTAAAGTAAAGTTTTAAATAACTGTTTTAGTTCTCACACCAGTCACATGACTGACCTGGAGTTTATTGTTTTAACCTAAACTCTGGGTGCCCCTATTTTCCGCACGGGCAGCTAGTAGTTTTGGTTTTGCAGATTTATATTCACAGGATCCTGGTTTACAGCTGGAATGATATCCGGAAAGCTCTGTATCCGTATATCACCTTCAGTTGTGCTTTGTATTATTTTTCCCCTGCTATGTAATTTATTGTAATCTCTGATATTTATCGAATGTAATTTATTCATTTATACTCTGTATATTCTTGTATCTGATGGAATTGTTGTAATATACAATGAAATGTTCTTCCGTCTGCGTTCATTTGTTTGTTATTCTCAAAGTATCCGCTCTTTCCTTCACGGGGAAGTTACGGGTTCGTACAAGACTCAAGTCAATGATGTGTTCAAGAGGATTGATTGAAAAGTTCAAAGATATAGAAGGAATTTTTTTTAAATACCACAGTCAAGGTTTGATGAGCAAAATTCACAGGAATTTTTCAAAAGACCAAATCAATGTTTTATCAAAAGCAAAAACAGTGAATTTGTTTGATTGAATCAAAGTATATTTCAAAATTTCCTAAAACCAAAAGTTCAAATTTGGTAGTGAGAAATATAATAGGAAGACATAATCAAAGTCCATAATTCTCATGCAAGTTTGAAGCTTTCAAAATTCACAAATTCAAAGTCAAGGACCAAAATTTTAAGCAATATACGTTCAAAATTTAAATTGAGGAAACCACCAGAATTCCAGAAGATTTCAAGCTCCAAAATTATCGTATATATCATGAACCAAGTGTAATACAAAATCAGATAATATCGGATTTTCAATCCTATTTAAACACCAATCCTCATTGGCAATTATCCATCCAAGTTAGAGCACAAATAGAAGAAAATTCAGATCAAAAATTCATATTAATATTTACTTGGATCTAAATCAAGTAGAGTTGCAAATCGAAGAACATCAGAGAACGAGATCAACATCAGAAATCATCAAAGCACGAGATTGACATTGGAAAACATCAGGGCACGTGTACGGTCAAACACTTTGTAGAGAATCCAATTCCAGACCTGTCAAAGTTGAGATTTGGACAAAATCGAAAACCCTAGGAGCCGCCATTTTGATTACCAGAGAAACAAAGACGATCGGGACGAATGAAATGAAAAGGGGTGGAGCACAGGTTAAAAAGGCCGACCAACTTTGTTCTTAAAAGGGGATAACCTATTTATTTTTATCTTCTAAGGGTTTTGAATTTGTTTTATCGCTTTGTTTTTATTCGTATTTAGATTCAAGTTGTAATCAAATCAGAGTTTTCTAGTTTGTCTCTAAAACTAGGGAAGACGAAATACAAGGTTTGTAATTCGGAGAAATCTGGTTTTGGGGATAGAAACCAGTGCAGGGTTTTGAGCACGGGGTTAAGAATAGTTGGGAGCGAGTGTCGTGAGTTTATAGGTGATTGTAAGCGTAGAGATTGTTTTAACTCCTAGTAAAAACCTTGGGGAATGCAGCAGTAGGCAGGGTTTTGCCGAAGCTTGGTATATCTGTGTGTTATTTATTTTCCGCATTTATTTTGATTATTATCTATGCTGTGATTATTTAATTTCTCTGTGAAAATCTGGGATAAACTCTATTCACTCCTCCTCTAGGGTTAATTTAGATCCTACACTGGTAATCATATTTATATATAACAAAAGGGAAAAACTAGCATAACAAAATTAAATATCAAAATAAAACGTTTTAACATTGATTTTCCCTAAATATCCATGCATGGCACATAACTAGCATACTAATACCAATAAATACCATACTGCTTTAACTGACCGTACTGTACCTAGCAATATAATTCTTAAACATAATATCAAATGGTTAGAACACAAATAATAGTAAAATTGAGGATTAAAGGGAACAAAAATAGTAGAATTGTGCCATTAATAATACATAAACAACAATTGTCCTAATGTCCAGTATCATCATTCAAATCGTTCAAATCGTCGCTGGAACCTGAGTTTGCCTGATCTCTCTAGATAATATATCAATTCGTTCAAATCTAGCACTGTTCACTATGTTCCAATGAAGAAAAACAAGAAATAGAGTAGGAAGCTGAATTCAAATTAAAATCAGATTAATTCCAAGATTAAAAAGATTAATACTTCTTTTTTGAAGATCAGGAGAAATAACATCTTTCTTCAGCAAATCACCTAGAGGACAGTCGGTAGGAGGTGACTAATTTGATGTGGAGGAGCTCGATACTCAATATTGAAAAGGAAAAAATAAATCACATAAGAAGGTAAATGATTCGAAGGAGTTAAGTTACGCGGCTGATTAATTGGGATTTTGGGAATGGTTGAATCTGCGTTGTGCCAAGGTACACACCCTTTTCCATTTCCCTTAAAAGAACCTTAAACAAAGTATTAAAAAATAATAAGAACATAACAGAAACACTTAGGCTTAAGTAGAAACACTAAATAATCATTTCAAACCTAGAAATTAAAAAAAGTGTTTCGAATAAAAAAATTAAAATGTTTCAAATTTGACTATTTGGTGTAGTGAGTTGCATAAGCAATGATTTGATAAGAAGATAAGAAACAGAATTAAGGAAATTAGAAACTGGTTAGGGATTAGTTAAGTTGAATGGTTTTATGAGTATCAATCTGATGTTGGTTTCGGCCTTTGGGGTTGACACTCAGGGGATTGTTCTCTTACTAGTTTACAGTAGAGACTGATAGATGTGGGGGGATAGTGATGCATGAATAAGAAATGGAAATATTTTCTAATGTTAATAACATATATTTTCTAAATTCAGAAAATAAAAATTTATGAATATATGGAAACGGGAAATGAGGAAATGAATAAATTAATGATAAATTAGTTTAAAGGGAAAAATTCTGATTGATGATTGATCGATAAAATTTCCATATGGAAATAATATCGTTGTGTGTATGGATGTTTTCCTTTGATAGTTAAATAACCGACTATCAAAGTTTAAACCATTTTTCCGTTGTTAATATGTGGAGACATGGATCAACTTTATTATCTGAAAACCACTCTGTATGGGCGTAAGCACTGCGAATCAAATATGATGAAGATAATTGAAGATCGAGTTTATGCAAGGGTTGTTCTGGCAAATCCTAGGTAGAAATTGCCTAATATGGGTTTACAGAATAGTGCATTCGGTTTGTCCAGTCCCAGGATAACCTGTACAGAAGAATGTCTGACAAAGTATATTTGATAGATCGCGTAAGTTGATCTTTTCAAACGTATTTATGTTTGGTGGCAGAGGAATTCATTTCTTTTAGCTTTATACCCGTGGTATTTTTGGAGAAATCAGTTTGTGATTTGGCGGGTATGGCGAAGTTATATTCAAAATAAATAAATGTGTGATCTGTACGTTATAACCTCAAGTCTCACAACCACAAAATGGTACAGAATCGGGTAGGTCGCATGGCTAAGTGGGTAGCTCCCAATTAGGGCGTGTTGTCACCTGATCTAGAGAAAATCTGCTTGCTTCTTTATTCTATTTCGATGTTGTCCCTTTCGGGAAACATTTGCTGATCCCAATCGTTGGTGATAATACATTCGGTACACTCAAGCAAAATGAGTGACCGGTCATGTTTAGCCTGAGTTACAAGATGTTCTTGTTGAACCCGGTGTATTCCTCTCTAGAGATACATTATCGAAAGGTGATCCCATACCTTACCAGTTGGAATCCATTACCCAATAAATGCCCGCGTATTTTAATTATATATTATGTATGTGGAACGTGAGATGAAAGCGTTCTGTTAGATGATTATTTAGTTGTGGTTGATAGACACTATTATAATATTAAAAGAGTTTTGATATAAAGATCATTGTTTTTACAAAAGAATTTTTGTTGTTAAATCAAGTGTTTTGGATTCTCATAAGGGAAAAACCCATTCCGTGTTTATTGATCTGCTTTTTAGTCAAATCCATCACACATGAAATCTCTTGTTAACAATACGCACAAGTATGGGAACATCGTCAAAAGACAGGAAGCGATTTGGTTGAAGTCGTATCACAAACAAAGATTGGCCCGAAACTCCTATCAGATGACCTCTTTTAGGCCCGAAAACATCAATTATGGAGATGAGCTCTATTGCTCTTGTAGCTCTCTGAATTAGCTTCAAGTCGAGCTTTTGTTTGGGCAAAATGGACTTACGGTTTGGAAGTTACGCCCGTTTCCGTGAACACATGCAGAACCAGAAACTTGGATTTGGAATTAGCACAACCCTTGCGGATCGGATCGGTCTAGGAGGATCGGATCAGATTGAGGCATCACACCTTCACCAACTCAGCATCTTCTCTTCCACGCATAGGTGTCGGCTCGGATCGGAATCCCCGGTTCGGCTCGGGATGAGGCAGATCCGACCCACCTTGAATTCTGCATTGGAGCTTGAAGTCTTCGGTTGGAAGGCTTCGGATCGGTTCAGAAGGGAGAGAACCCGAACCGAACCACCTGTAGTAAACTCTGGGCTGCAGCGTTGACCTATTTTAAAGGCAACAACCGTTCCTACTATTATGGATCGAACTCCACCTGTCTCCACACGATCTAGTGACCACTTCTCCACTGAGATCACCTCGGTACTTGCCACGTGGCACACCCGATCTGAACCACTCCGGAGCTTGCTTGGGCTCCTCTACGCCTATAAATACACCGCTCTATGGCCATTTGAAAGGACTTTTGGTCTTTTGATCTTTTGGCTGTCACTCATCATGGCTTCTACCATTACTTCACGCAAGGCCATTGCTCAATAAGGAAGCCGAATTCCACATTATAGCATGAGGATTTCGTGTATAATCTCCACTTTTCTCACTTCTTTTCTTGTAAACACGAGGATTTCGTGTATAAACTGCGAGCAAACAACATTGTAATAGCTTCTTAGGATTTCAGAAACTATAAAGTGGACGTAGTATTGGATTGAGCCGAACCACTATAAAAATCTTGTGTGTCTCCTGTTATTTACTACTTTTTCTACATTTATTCTGTGATTGTGAGGATTTCACACCGCATTTGGGTGTTAGGCTCAGATTTCGGTCTAACATTTTGGCGCGCCAGGAAGGGGGCATACGATATTACTTCAATCTCTAGCTTGAGAGGAATCAGATTGCTCGGCTATTGGATCGATGGTTAAATGAAAGAAAGATGGAATCTTCTCTTGTACTGAGGACGTTGGTATGGAAGGCGCGAGGAATGAGGCAAGCCAGGAGGCTTCCTCTCATGGTGATATATTGGCATACTTAACCAGAGAAAAGATGGATGGCGTTCTTGCTGAATTGAGAACTCAAATGGCTAGGCAAGATGATCTCCTCCGCAAACAACAGGAGATGATAGATGCATTCTTCGCTCGGATGAAAGGCAGGCCGAGCGGTGATACCCAACTCACTGGAAACAATGCTGCGCGGATAGGAGCAGCGATGGAATCAGCCCTAGCAGGAGTAACCATTCGGGTCGGTTCAGACCCAATCCGAACTGCAGGGGACCAAAATTCAAGTGAACTCGGGGGCAATCCCCCTCAACAACTCGCAGCTCCAACACTTAATGTCTTGGATTGAAACGTCACTTGAAGCACATGCCCAACACAAACAACATCCGCTCCGGTTCGGATAGGAAATAACAATGCAACTCCGAAATGGAACGCAACAGGAAAATGACCACGAACCCATTCAAGTCGAGCACAAAGAACCGGGACGGTTCGGAGCCTCCGACCTGAACTGAACCTCCGACCCGAACCGGATCATACTCCAAGCACCCGATGTTTTTCCAAACTTCTCTGGAATCAATGCTAGGGGCACCAGCTCAGATTTTGGTAGTTTGCAACAACTTTTTGAAGGCGATCGGCTCGCCAATCTCATTGAACGCCTCTCGAAAGGTCGCACTTATCAAAGTGACATGGATGATGTCAATCACAATCCATTCACATAGGAAATCAGGAATTCTCGCAATCCCCCAGATTTCAAACTTCCACAACTGGAGCCCTACAATGCCAAGACAGATCCTACCGTGCATCTAATGCGCTACAATCGGCATATGGGAGTTCAATTGGCGTCAGAGAACGTCATGGCTAAATGCTTCTCCCTCCTTTTGACCGATATAGCTGCTATGTGGATTCGGCAGCTGGAATCTGAATCGATTAACAACTGGAACATGTTGGTCGCTCGCTTTATTGAACAGTTTCGGGTTCACATGGCTCGACCCAAGAATGTAATGTCACTCACTACACTCAAGAAGAGGCCCATAGAAACTTTGCGCTCATTTTTGGAACGGTTCAACATTGCAGCAGCATCAGTTGATTGACCTGAGCTATCTATGGTATTGACGGCGGCAGTATCCGGCGTTCTGGACAACTCGGAGTTCAAAAAGTCCTTGAACCGAGACCCACTATGGAATCTCAGTGAATTCTACATTGAATCGGATAGATTTCTACGTGAAGAAGACGCAATGTACGAAAAGAAAATTCTCGATGTCAACATGCTCAAAGACGGAGAACCGTCTGATTCTGGAAAAGGAAAAGGGAAAGCTGCTGTCAAGAATGACCGCAACGCTCAGCTCCGAAGAGGGTCCAAATATGAAAAGTACACTGAACTCAATTCGACCTTGACTGACATCTACATGAACACAAACGGTGACGTCTCCTATCCAAAGCCTCCCAGGAAGGAGCCATTGCAAAGAGAACGCGATTCTGGAAAATACTGCATATTTCATGATATGAACGGACATGACACAAATGACTGTACGCACTTGCGAGACTTGATTGAGGAACGGGTTAGACGTGGAGAGCAACCCGAGTATGTGAAATAGCCATAGCGCCTGCACCCGCGCTGCCACCACCTGCTCCCCGGAGAGAGAATGACCCTGGATCGAGCTCCCACGGGCTCATAATGAACTGATCTGGATTGGATCACTCTGCATTTTCAGCATTTCTTTGGATTTAAGATATGTCTCTTTGCTTTCTTTAGGTGTTCCGATTGGCTAAATCAGAATACACAAGTTCGGGGTTAGGATTTAGCTCCAAAGCATGCTCTGCACCCGATGACAAACCAATTAGGATTTGCTTTGGTTTTGTACTTTGAATTGAATAAGGAAGGACTTTCCGAACATGGATTATGTTTTGCGAATTTAAATATCTTGATAGGTTGTGGCAGGATTCTCAATCTCAATTAAAGTATGGCTTATACTTATCTCGGACCCCTAGGCATGGATTATGCCTAGGGACAGACTGTCTTGTCAAGTTTTGGCAAGTATAGCTTTATCCCGACGTGAGTATGGATTGTGCTCACTAGGATGCTTAAGTATGGACTATACTCAGGAACGACGAATGATCTTGTCAGGATTGGGCAAAGGAACTCAATAAAACTTGAGTATGGCTTATGCTTAGTTTGAACTTCCTGGTATGGCTTATACCCGAAAGGTTAGGTCCCTCGCCAGGTTTTGGCAGGATGATTCGAACATCCCTCGAGTATGGTTTATGCTCAAACAAACTCCCAAGCATGGTTTATGCTCGAAAGTGTAATCAATTTTGTCAGGATTTGACACACCTTTTTGCTCTCTTTTCTTCGCAGGTATGGATTATACTTGCAGCTGGCAGGCCCGGCGTGGCCTTGGATTATCCAGAACACATCTTCCTTTAACCATCAAGATATGTTCTTGGGGGTAAAATATTGACCTGCTTTTTAGTCAAATCCATCACACAAGAAATCTATGGTTAACAATACGCACAAGTATGGGGAATATCGTCAAAAGACAAAAACCGATTTGGTTGAAGTCGCATCACAAACAAAGAATGGCCCGAAACTCAAATCAGACGACCTCTTTTAGGCCCGAAAACATCAATTACAAAATCGAGCTCTATAGCTCTTGTAGCCCTCTGAATCAGCTTCAAGTCGAGCTTTTGTTTGGCCAAAACAGACTTACGGTTTGGAAGTTACTCCCGTTTCCGTAAACACATGCAGAACCAGAAACTTGGATTTGGAATTAGTACAACCCTTTCAGATCGGATCGATCTAGGTGGATAGGATCAGATTGAGGCATCACACCTTCACCAACTCAGCGTCTTCCCTTCCACGCATAGGTGTCGGCTCGGTTCGGAATCCCCAGTTCGGCTCGGGATGAGGCAGACCCGACCAGCTTTGAATTCTGCATTGGAGCTTGAAGTCTTCGGTTGGAAGGCTCTGGATCGGTTCGGAAGGGAGAGAACCCGAACCGAACAACCTGTAGCAAACTCTGGGCTGCAGCGTTGACCTGTTCTTAAGGCAACAACCATTCCTACTATCATGGATCGAACTCCACCTGTCTCCACACGATCTGGTGACCACTTCTCCACTACTTCCGAGTTCACCTCGGCACTCGCCACGTGGCATACCCGATCTGAATCACCCTAGAGCTCCTTAGGGCTCCTCTACGCCTATAAATACACCGTTCCATAGCCATTTGAAGGTACTTTTGGTCTTTTGATCTTTTGGCTTTCACTCATCATGGCTTCCATCATTACTTCACGCAAGGCCATTGCTCAACAAGGAAGCCGAATTCCACATTATAGCACGAGGATCTCATGTATAATCTCCATTTTTCTCACTTCTTTTCATTGTAAACATGACGATTTTGTGTATAAACCGCAAGCAAACAACATTGTAATAGCTTCTTAGGATTTAAGAAACTATAAAGTGGATGTAGGCTTGGATTGAACCGAACCACTATAAAAATCTTGTGTGTCTCCTGTTATTTACTGCTTTTTCTGCATTTATTCTGTGATTGTGAGGATTTCACACCGCATTTGGGTGTTAGGCCCAGATTTCGGTCTAATAGTATTATGCAGCGTGGTCTTATGAGATATCGTTTATTTTCTCAAATTATTTTGAATTGTTTACTCACACCAGTCCCATGACTGACCCAGAGTTTATTTTGTTTTGTTTTACCCTAAACTCTTGGGTGCCCAAATTTGTATGGGCAGTCAAGTAGCCGGGATTTTACAAATATACTTGGAAGGGCCTGGAGTAGGAGGCTTCAACATTATATAGCTATTGGTTTTTTTCTACTGTGTTGTAAGTGTTGTACTCTGATAATGGTATGTATATACAAATGACATATTTGTATTTCAAAGTTATGTTGTATACTATATTTTATTCATTTCATTGTGAGGTTCGTGTTACTCTGATTCTGTTTGGTTATGATTTCTTCTTCTTCTTTTATTCTAACTTTCTATCTTATCTATTTCTCACCCTCTAACTTCTTTCTATTAATGATCTGGTATTTTCGATACTTGGGTAGTTGACATTGTGTTGTGTGTCGATTTTCCAAGTCGTAAATCTCACGGGTTGTTACACTATCACTCACCAATTTTTGGATTTGATGTAGATTCAATGAGATCTGATTTAGACAGCACTAAAACACCTTGAATTTGATGCAATTTGATGTGATCTAACCTTCCTTGATGATGATCTGCCTTCTAGATGCAATCTATTATGAATTTGTTTGAAAAGAATGGAGAAATAGGGTTCTAGACCGAACCAAAGAATCACAGACGCACAACCTAAAACTTAGAATGAAGAGAGTAACCTTAGTTCTCTTCGAAAGCCCCCATATTTATATATGTAGGCCATTAGTCTAATGAGCTTGGCTAATCAGCCCATTAGCTGCTGAACAATCTGCCTAAACAGCAGCTGAAACTTAAAACATCGATTCCTCCCAAACCGCTGAACCAAGTCCTTCATGTGACCACTCTTCGGAATCTTAAGCCATCATTCCGATCTATTGAGATTGATCCCAGCAACAGATTCAATCCCTATCATAAGTTATAGCCCAAATAGTAAATGAAAGGGAAAAATGGTAATTTTTGGCTTGGTAAAAATCACGGACATGGCTCACATCTCCAAGAACAACGTACGAACATTTAATAATGATCCAACCACTAGGGAATAAAATATAATTATTTTACAATTGGTCGATATTTAAAATACGGGTCGTTACATTCTCCCCCTTTAGAAATTTCTCCCCGAAATTCCAAGCAAACACAAGAAAATAAGGTATTCTGCGCTTATCATCAACAAGTAGCCAACCTACCATGCAATCTTGCATCCAATAATCCATGCATCCAAAAACCTATCCTAGCATGTGGAACTTCTAATAGTACAAGATCTAATGGTACATGTAAGATACAACATCTAGGACATACCACTCAAAGAGTTCTGGATGGGTCGACTTTCATACTCTCTTCTGTTTCCCATGTACCATCGTGATCGTTCTTGCTCCATTGACCTTGACTAGCTTAACAACATTCCTCCTAAGCTGTTTTGTGTCATTCCGTATGACGCGAAGCGACTTACGAGGTCTGGAAACTTCGAGCTCGACTTCAAAATCTTCACATTGTTCTGGAGATACCATAACATTCGAATCGTGCACAAACTTTCATAGAAACGATACATGAAACACATTATGCACACTTGTCATCTTCTCAGGTAAATCCAATCTATAAGCGACCTTTCCAATACGCTCGATAATCGGAAATGGTCCAACAAACCTTGGTGCTAACTTTCCTCTCCTTCTGAAGTGAACCACATTCCGTAGAGGTGAGATCCTAACGAATACCAAATCTCCAATTGAGAACTCCAAATCCTAACATCGCCTATCGGCATAACTCTTCTGACGATCTTGGGCTGCTTTCACTCGTTGCCAAATGACTTCAACATTATCCATCGTTTCTCTTATCATTTCTGACCCACGTACCGACTTCTCACCAGTTTCTAACCAACAAAAAGGAGAATTACACGGCCTGCCGTACAACGCCTCATACATGCCATTTCAATACTCGACTGGTAGCTGTTATTATAAACAAACTTTTCAAAATGTAGATGATCATCCCATGATCCTCCAAAATTTAAGGCACAAGCTCTAAGATGATCTCCTAATACTTGATTGACTCTTTCGGTCTAACCATTTGTTTGGGGATGATAAGTTGTACTCAAACATAGCTCAGTTCCCAATGCCCCTTCCACGCTCTTCTAGATTCCACTGGTGAATAATGGGTCTCGATCGCTAACAATACTCTTCAGAATTCCATGGAATTGAACTATCCACGTAAGGTATAACTTAGCAAACTTCGATGCAGTCCTAGCTGATCCAACAAGAATAAACCATGCTCTTTTGGTCAAACGATCCACAATGACCCAAATACTATCATTTCCTGTCCTTATCCTAGGCAATCCATTAATAAAATTCATCGTCACTTGCTCGTATTTCAACATAGGAATTTCCAATGGCTGTAATTAACCGGTTGGTTTCTTCTGCTCGGCTTTAACCAGCTGACAATTCATACATTTCAAGATGAATTTGCTGACATCCTTCTTCATACCTTCCCAATAGTAAACTCGTTTCGTATCCTAATACATCTTATTACCACAAGGATAAATCGTCAATCTAGAATGATGACACTCCCTTAAAACTTCATCTCTTAACCCGTCCAAATTAGGAACAACCAGTCGTCCATTCTTGCGAAGCCAACCATCTTGATCGACTTCGAAATCCTTAAATCCCTCAGGGTCCACTCTCATCTTTGACCCTCAAATGATTTTCGAGATCCTATCGTCTCATTTTTCGCTTTTGCCAATCCTTTCGATGAGAGTCAGCTTAATCGATATGCTGGCCAATATTTTGGGCTCTAACTCACAATGAGGTAAAAAGTTAAATCCGACCAAATACTCGAGATGTTTCCATTCTAAAAACATGGCTTCCAAACTAGCATGTCTTCTAATTAACGCATCAGCCACTTCGTTACCTTTTCCTGGAGTATAGGCTATTCCAAAATCATATGATGTAACACCCCGAAATTTTAACAACAATAAAGTGGATAAATTAAATAATAATTAATTTTATATTCAAAATTAAGGGAAAGGACTACACCATTGTGTCCTTCTCGAAATTTTGGTCAAGATAGACATTTCGTTTGCGTAAAATGGACAACGTATGAGGAAGTTATGAGGGTTTTAGATTTGTATACACGTAGAAATAATATTTATACACACATGATTCAGAGATGAGTCAAAATTTTATCCATAAAGACTCAAATTCGAAAAATTCATTAGAGTGGCAAAATTCCCGCTCTAGGGGGTCGACTCCCCTTAAGGGGTGTCGACCCATGGGTCGACCCACCCACAGGAGTGTCGACACCCCTAGGGCTGGCGTGGCACTCGGTTTCAGGGGGTCTGGCAGCTATATATATGTGTCATATTCTCCTATTTTCTTCATTGGAAATCATGGAGGCCATATGCTGCCGGAGTGCGAACTGAACCATTTTCTACAACAATATACTTTGCAAATCAAATTCAGAAATTCAAGATCCGTTGTTTCTTAATTCTCTAAACCTAACGCAGTGAGTTTCTAGTTGCTTTTAGGTTTAGATAAACAAAAGTAAATTATGAAAGACTGTGATTTGGATATGTGTAAACCATGAATCTATGCAATTATCATATCTTATTCTATGTCATGATAGATATATTTCTGTAGATCCAATTCAATTGTGATTATTCTACTATGTTACTATTGTGGATTTTAGTCTGTAACTATATTGTGATTAATATAAAACTGTTAATTTGGACAGTTATATAATTGGATAGATTTATGTAAATCATGGACATATGTCACCTTGAATTGGTTAGGATTGGATCTAAATCTTTATCTTGATAGATATATTTCTCTAGATCCAATTTAATTATGATTATTCTACTATGTTATTATTGTGGATCTTGACTTTAACTATGTTATGGTGAATGTAAATCTATTAATTTTGAAAGTTGTAACATTGATTAGATCTAATTCTGTATGTAAATCGCCTTTCATATTGCGATCAACTTAGATATGTTGTAAGTCGGACATATTTAGATCTTAACATGCTATTATGTCATTCTAATGGTGTTAGATCTATTTTAACCTCTAGATCTGAATTATTTGATCTACTTTATCACCTTGTGTTATCATGTTAGATCTATTTTAACATCTAGATCTGAATTATGTGATCTAATTTATCACTTTGTGTTATCATGTTAGATCATTCTAACCTCTAGATCTGAATTACGTGATCTAATTTATCAACTTATGTTATCATGTTAGATCTATTTTAACCTCTAGATCTGAATTATGTGATCTAATTTATCACCTTGTGTTATCATGTTAGATTTATTTTAATTGGACATCTGAATTTCTAATTTAGATCTTAGTATGCTTATTGCAACATCGTATTTATGTTAAAATTAATTGACTGCCATCAGTTCATCAGTTTTATGTCCACCCTGTTATGATGTTAATTACATGTCCATGCCAGTATGTATGTTCACATTATCATTCTAAGTTTATGTTTATGCCAAGATGATCACTTTTGTTACATTCCCCTATATTTTTCCCTATTATCATTTATAACTAGGCTATCGTCTAGCCTAGGCATGCCGCCTGTTTATGAGTGTGCTAGTTAGGAAACGGGGGAAAATGGTTAATATTGGCAAAATTTGAATATGAACATTTTCGGACATATAATTCTAATTATTAGGTAAAATGGGTATTAACACCTATAAACGGAAAGGATTAATTAATTGGTTAATTAATTTAAAAATGGAATGTATAGTAATTACAATTAGGAATTGTAATTGAGCTTATGACACGAGGTTAGGTTGCATTAGTAGTGGAAGTCTGCCCAGACCCGACCGGCATATCCAGCAGCCACTAATGTTGAACCTAATGTGGGAGGTCTAAGTACGCAAGGACGAATCGGGCTAAGACACGAGGTTAGGCCCAACTGTGGAATAAGTCTGCCCGGACCCGACCGACATATCCAGCATCCACACGTTGTAGGCCTAATGTGGGAGGTCTAGCTCATTATAAACCATAAATCGACATGGTAATGAATCGGACTACTTAACCTAAACTAATCCATAAGGGATTGTATGAATAAGAACTAAAGCTAGGGTTAAGTAAAATTGGTTGGATCAGTGGGGAGGGGGAAGGGGTTAAGTAAATCTTGGGTAGGTGGGTAATATTAGTATATATAGGCCCATAAACTTAACCATTAAATAAACATGCTTGGATCAGTGGGAGGGTTAAGTAAGTCTTAGGTAGGTGGGTAGTATTAGTATATATAGGCCCACAAACTTAACCCGATGAGGTTATGTAATTAAAGACACCTAGTGGTATACATAACCGATAGAAATGATAAAGTTATGTAATTAAAGACAACATTTAGGGTAAACATAACTTGTAGAAATGATAGGGTTATGTATTCAAGACACCTATAGATAAGCATAACCGGTTTAAAGATTGGGGGTTATGTATTAAAGACACCTATAGGTAAGCATAATCGGTAGAAAGATTGGGATTATATAATTAATGACACCTTTTAGGGTAAAATATAACCTGTGGAAAACCTAATGAGGGATAAAAGACAAGGGGAGAGCTTGTATCATATTGTGTGGGACCCATTTCAGTTAGTAACCCGGAGTAGGTATCAAACAAAGTACTCCATACTAGGCGGAGAAGGGGCACGCTTACTGACTGATTGTAGGAGATCCAAACGTGACGCACGGTGTGGACGGCGTAAACCAGCCGGGCCTTCTGCGTGCATGGGCAGGGCAGAAGCGGATAAGATGACCGTGACACCTGTAGATATGGTTGTGCACATTATTACGACGAGGGGTTGCCACTTTAGGAAGTGATACCTCCTACCGTGGGGCCAGCACAAGGTAACTACGAGGGTTAGGGAGCTGATCGATCAGGGTAGCAGTTAGGATGCATTAGGATATATACCTAAGTCTACCACCTTATAGTTGAAGGGATCATCTCTTTCTGGATATACTAGTAACAATGCAGAGTAATCATTAGTAGCATATAAACCATATTCTGTCTACCTTGTCACACCTGCCATTTATGTAGTGATCACTCTTATCCACTTTATATGCCTATCATGTTACTTTTATTTATTTACTGGCTAAAAGTAACTAGACTTGCCAGACTTTATGTCTGGCCCTTTTGTTTCTCCTTCTTTCTTCCGTTTTCCCCCCAGGTTCTCAAGGAGGAAACACCCAGGCTTATTCAGGACTCAGATATCATCTTGCTAGGAGCTACTTCTGAAGTATGGCTCAAGTTCTTGTCTCTACTATGGCTTAACTCTTTCAATTGGGAAATTATGCTTTTTATTTACTTACGTACTCTGATGGTGCAAGACAGAAGTTATTTTATTGTAATGATTTTTGTGACTTATGATGTCGTAGACCACGGTATTATGATTTATGTTTGAAATAAAAATTCAAAAATTTCCGCTGCTACGTTACTTATATCTGTCTTGTAGTTATTCTGTGTCTGTTTACCTATAACGCTTCACGAAACTTAATGCATTCCCTTAGTAAGTGACATTAACGGATGTTGGGTGTCACATATGACGCCAAAAATTCTAACCATCGTTGTTGCCGAAGATTTAAATCCTTTTGGGAGAAAAGAAACTTTAACAGCTTATGATCCACAAGCAACTCAAATCTAACTCCCAACAAATAATTCCTCCAAATCTTCAGAGCAAATGCTGTCGCCGCTAACTTCAAAACAAAAATCGACCATTCCTTTCATGTGGCTTTAGTTGTCGACTTGCATAGGCCACAACTCTATCCTTTTGCATTAGCACTTCTCCAAGTCTAGTGCCACATGCGTCGGTATACACTACCATCTCCTCATTCCCACTTGGAATGGTCAACAAAGGAGCATTCATCGGTGTAACAACCCGCAAATTCTGGGCCAGTTTAAAATTTTTATTTTGGCAATTATAGCGAATTTTGATTATTTAAAATAGATTATTTTAAATAATATCGACGAGGAAATTTATTTTGAATATAATTAGAACGTATATATTATATACGTCGTCGTTAGAATATATAATAATTATATATAATTATAAAAGGAATTGAAAATGGCGCGGTAGTTCGAAAATTCGATTTCTAATTTCAAATGAATATACAGGATTCAATATAAGTCAGTATCGAACGAAACAAGAAATATTTGAATCTGTATAACTATATCTTTGTAACGAAGTTAATAAACTGAGATTTCATCTTAGAAATGATAAGATATGTCCAGTTGAAAATTCTGAATAGTCGCTATGGAATTCAGGCCCTTAAAAATGGACATTTTGCAAACGACCTCGGATTTCGACGAAACCAGTTTTGTTGGGTCCGTGATGTTAAGTTATTGCTAGATTCCAAATTTCATAATTTTTCGAATCAATATGTGAGCGTGGCAAAGGAAAACGCGTTTGACCAGTTTCAGTTGATTTTAATCGACTGGAAATTGGCCATTTTTCAAACGGTCTCAGAATTTGACGAAACTAGTTTTGTTAGGACCGTATCGTCAATACGAAGCTAGAAAATATTTTTCTGGAATTTTTCTAGTTAGTATGTGACCCCGGTAATTTGAAATGTGCGTTTAAAATTCAATATAGTGATTTAAATGAAAATTCAAAAGGAAACTGATTGTAACGATCGAATTGGCCTACGATACATATCCCATTGTGTTCGGAATGGGGGTGAAACGCTATGGACGACAGGCGGTGGGCCTCGTTTCGAGGTCGTATGTGAAAGTCAACTCTTTAGGATAAAATAAATAAATTAATAAATTAATAAAAAAAAAAAATTCTATCTCTCCCTATAACCTTTGCCCCCCCCCCCCCCGTTTCAGTTATCAGAAAACAAAAGAAAAAAAAAAAAAAAAAACCTAGGTCGATTCGAAGCCGCCGCCGCCCCAGGCGGAACACCGCCGAAGCCCCCCCCTCTTTCCGCCGCCTCCTTCCTTCTCCTCCCCCTCCGCTCCTTCTTCTCCTTCCCCTGACCATCGCCTCCCCCCAAGACGCGAAGACCGACGACATCGGTGGAATCCCCCATCTCGCAACCGAACCTCCCCCCCCCCCCCTGAAGCCCCTCAGCCGCCGACGATGCCGCCGGGCCTGGCCACCGCCCCCTTCGCTGGTATTTTTATTTTACTTTTATTTTCTTATTTTATTTTATTTTAATTTCGTTTTCATTAAAATACAGAAAAAAAGGAAATTAAAAAGAAAACTGAAATCTTTATATATGTTTTAAGTTAAAAGGAAAAACTGAATTGATTTTTAAAAAAAAAAGTATAAAGCTGATTTGATTTTTTTTTTAAAAGAATAAAAACTGATTCGTTTTTTTTTTAAATAAAAACTGAACTGATTTTAAAAAAAAAAAGTAAATAGCCTAGTTTTAGAAATATATGTATATATATATATAATATGATTTTTGAAAATATAGGTAGAATGATTTTATTTATATATAACATACTAGAAAGGATTAGAAAGGAAAGGTTAAATTTTTAATCGCCTTAAAGTTCATATTTTTAATCGCTAGAAAGATAAGATTTTTATCATGAATTTAGAGAATTAAAAATATGATTTTTTGTATATTGAACTTTGAAATAAAAATTTGATTTTTATATATTGAACTTTGAACTAAAAATTCGATTTTTATATATTGAACTTTGAACTAAAAATTCGATTTTTATATATTGAACTTTGAACTAAAAATTCGATTTTTATATATTGAACTTTGAAATAAAAATTCGATTTTTATATATGGAATAGCGAAGTAAAAATTCGATTTTTGCATAGGTAGTGAAAGCGGGCAACGAAGATGCGATGACGTTGAAGATTTCTCTAAATGAAGAGTCAAGATGTTTGGATAGCTATATGTGAGAATTTCTCACCTTTCAATTTCTTTTCTAGTTTTATATATATACTAGGATGCAGACGGTGCTTATTAGAAGCACCCGACACCCGTCCACAGACCATGGACTTGTTTGTTTGGTTGCATAGATTAGTTGAATTATTTGTTTGAATTGAATTGTTTGGTGAGATGAAATTGATTTGATTGATGTGTGAATGGCGTGGGCCTTCACTAGACCGGGGATAAGGCTAGGCCTCGTCCCGTTTCTAGTATCGTGCCGTTATGCCGCCGAAATTTTCTAAAATAAGTTAGAAAAATAAAAATAGCATTTTATTTAAAGAATGAACTGAATAGAAATTCATATGTTAAAATAAAATGTGTTATCGTTAAAAATATAATTTTTAACGTGAATGTGAATAAATAAATATTCATTTACAAACCAGACGGTTTGTTTATGTACACCTATTTGAATGACGTTGATTGGGTCGATAAATTTTACACATCGCCTAACTGCACAAATAAAATGTGTTTGATTGTTTGAAACCCCACACGGGTGTTGGGATGAAATTTGAAGTTCACTCATCCTGATTGATTAAATATGTCAATCGATTGATTGACAGGCTGTTATAAGCATTAGATATCTATATTTGATGCTTATACAGTGTAGTGCACTTTGGTTGATGGTTGATTATTTATCGTTGCTATTATATACATGTGTTGTATGAAAATCCATATAATTAACTTTATATGGTAATTGATTGGGCCTCATTCCAATCGTGAAAATAAGGAATATTTGAAAATAGAAATTTATAAAGCCGTGTTGATTGGATTGACGCCATTTTGACGTGAGCGATATTTATATCGATTTTATAACGATTTCGAAATAAATTGAATTGAAAACGATTTCGAAATGAATTGAATTGAAAACGATTTCGAAATGAATTGAATTGAAAACGATTTCGAAATGAATTGAATTGAAAACGATTTCGAAATAAATTGAATTGAAAACGATTTCGAAATGAATTGAAAACGAATTCAAATTGAATTGAAAACGATTTCGAAATAAATTGAATTGAAAACGATGTCGAAATAAATTGAATTGAAAACGATTTCGAAATGAATTGAAAACGAATTCAAATTGAATTGAAAACGATTTCGAAATAAATTGAATTGAAAACGATTTCGAAATGAATTGAATTGAAAACGATTTCGAAATGAATTGAATTGAAAACGATTTCGAAATGAATTGAATTGAAAACGATTTCGAAATGAATTGAATTTTAAAACGATTTCGAAATGAATTGAATTGAAAACGAATTCAAATGGAATTGAAAGCGAATTGAAATGAATTCAAATTGAATTGAAATTTGAATTGAATAGAAATGAATTTTGAAACGAATTTATAAAGAAGAATTCAATTTTGATTTGAATTGAAAAGGAAGTTGAAATTGCTTTTGAAACGAATTTAAAACCATTTATATAATTCGTTTTAAATAGTAATCGACGAAATATATATTATATATATTATATATATAATATAATGGCCTGAATAGAACGCGCCGCGCTGCGGCAGTTCGCGAATTTCGACCATTTGTTTCAAACGGACATTACGGGAGATCCGACCGTCGGATTCTCCTAAAACCGGAACCGTTGGGTTCGTATCGAAAAGAGCTTTCTAATGAATGTTAGAAATTTGAAATCTAACGGTTGGATTTGGAGATACGTCCAAATCAAATTCGAAAAAGGTCGCTGTAAGTGCAGTTCGATGGCCGTTAATGGAAATCGACCGTACGGGCCTTGATAAAATTATTAAAAATAGTAATAATTTGTGTAAAATCATAAGAAATGATTTGTGAAAGTTTGGGATGAAAAACTCCATATTTGAAAAGATAAAAATAGATTTTTATCGAAATGAACTAGTTTTGAACTAGAATTATAATTCTATTTATTTTTAAATAAATAAATTGAATTTGAAATGGTTTTGAAAATAACCAAAATTTCCAATGATTGCATTGGAGTGGATTTGAATCGAAATTGTCTTCGGAATATTTCGATGTTGGAATTCGTGATATTACAGGTGTTGTTATGGAAATTTGAAAGATATATATGTATATCGTTATTTCCAATACGACATTTGTTAATCGTAGAATTTGATATTGAATATAGGCCGATATAGTTTCTATTCAGAGCCTTGTATTGAATATCGAATGTGATTTGGGTTTGTCGTGAATGGTGTCTTCACTAACACTGTTCTTGAACCCAGTTGAGAAAAGATTAAATCTTTTTATTTAGATTTAATAAAGTGTACCAATTAAATGATATTTAATTGGAATTGAATTGATATTGATTTTTGGGTTTATCGTGAACAGTGTTTTAAATAACACTTGTTCTTTAACCCGATAATTAATCGAATGTGATTTGGGTTTGTCGTGAATGGTGTCTTCACTAACACTGTTCTTGAACCCAGTTGAGAAAAGATTAAATCTTTTTATTTAGATTTAATGAAGTGTACCAATTAAATGATATTTAATTGGAATTGAATTGATATTGATTTTTGGGTTTATCGTGAACAGTGTTTTAAATAACACTTGTTCTTTAACCCGATAATATATCGAATGTGATTTGGGTTTGTCGTGAATGGTGTCTTCACTAACACTGTTCTTGAACCCAGTTGAGAAAAGATTAAATCTTTTTTTAGATTTAATGAAGTGTACCAATTAAATGATATTTAATTGGAATTGAATTGATATTGATTTTTGGGTTTATCGTGAACAGTGTTTTAAATAACACTTGTTCTTTAACCCGATAATATATCGAATGTGATTTGGGTTTGTCGTGAATGGTGTCTTCACTAACACTGTTCTTGAACCCAGTTGAGAAAAGATTAAATCTTTTTTTAGATTTAATGAAGTGTACCAATTAAATGATATTTAATTGGAATTGAATTGATATTGATTTTTGGGTTTATCGTGAACAGTGTTTTAAATAACACTTGTTCTTTAACCCGATAATATATCGAATGTGATTTGGGTTTGTCATGAATGGTGTCTTCACTAACACTGTTCTTGAACCCAGTTGAGAAAAGATTAAATCTTTTTATTTAGATTTAATGAAGTGTACCAATTAAATGATATTTAATTGGAATTGAATTGGTATTGATTTTTGGGTTTATCGTGAACAGTGTTTTAAATAACACTTGTTCTTTAACCCGATAATTAATGGAATGTGATTTGGGTTTGTCGTGAATGGTGTCTTCACTAACACTGTTCTTGAACCCAGTTGAGAAAAGATTAAATCTTTTTATTTAGATTTAATGAAGTGTACCAATTAAATAATATTTAATTGGAATTGAATTGATATTGATTTTTGGATTTATCGTGAACAATGTTTTAAATAACACTTGTTCTTTAACCCGATAATTAATGAATGTGACTTTGGGTTTATCGTGAACCGTGTTTTAAATGACACTGATTCTTTAATCCAGTCGAAGATTAAAACTAAGTGGAGTTTTAATGAATCTTTAATTAGATTGAAATGGTCGAGAATGGAGTATCACCAGTTTTGCTCCAGGCGATAGTCAAATCTTTAATTAGATTTGAACATGAAATGGTAATTGAATTTACCAATAACACCGTGGTGTTAGATATGAAGTATTACCAGTTTTACTTCATGGGATGAATAGGTTGGGATTGGGAAATTAAAACAAATGATTACTTCGGTAAGGTTCGCTAATCCCGACTAGTTTGAATTGATATTCAAAAGTAGATTAAAGAATAAATTCAAGGAATTTATCTTTGATAAAATTAATGGGAATCTTTCCCTATGAATGTGAAATTTAGAAACTAACTGTCGGTTAGCCAAGCAGAATGGTTTTCTGGATATTGATCTGATGTTGGTTTCGGCCTTCGGGGTTAATGTTTGGGGAATTATTCTCTTGATTAATTTACGGTTAGTGACTGATGAATTGGAATGAGGCGTATGTTGTGTTTGTGTAACACTTATTTAAAATATACGCGAGTTATTCGGGAAGACCGGGTTTATCCCATTCTGAATAACTGATGCGACGATAAGTCGAAGATGAAGACGATGGTCGAAGACCGGAGGTCTTCTCGTCGTTTGGGTGATAACTGATGATCTTGATTGGGCTGTACACCCAAGAAGATGGAAACAGTTGGTGATCGTCCAGACGTACTTGGAGATCGATGGATATGCGGGGTACTAGGTGCCTCCGGTTTCGTTCCGACCCAGAACGGACTTGTAAATGGACTGTGTGTCTGACATTGGATTTTAGTCCGTGTGATTGATTTCTATTAAATATATATCTGTTTGGCGGCAGAGAATTTATTCTCTTGCTTAACGCCCTTCTCTGAGACGTACGAGCTCAGGGGTTATATATTGGTGGATATCAAACGCATGGAGTGAATTGCCTGTGTGGCATGCCTGAGTGGCAATTGATCGAGGCTTCTGTTGAAAAGCAAAGTCTTGTGGTGATGATCAAAGCACGGCCTTTGTGGCGTAGCTTTGTGTAACGTATACCTCGCGTGTTTCACACCCGGTATGAACCAAAAACGGGAGACGGACCTCAGGGAGGACTTGCGTTTCTTTCTAGCTAGAAGTGGCGTCAGTGGTTTTACACGCCCTGACGAGTTTGACTTATGTGGTTGTTGCTGTTGCGAGGCGCCTCGGTTATATCGGTTTCGGCCGAATGCATTCTGGTCGGCTGACGGACCAGACTTACACCCCATAGGGTGGGGAGACGTAGTGTTCAGGCATAATAATCCACATCGGTGGACCGACCCTGTCGCTCCAAGGGGCAGTTGCGGCTGTTCCTGAGACACGGGCTAGAGCGTCTCGAATCGGTTGAGGACTATCTTTTGCCTCGGTTCATAGATGGAAATCCAATTTCCAAATACGTGACATTTGCGGTTTTAATTGTAAACCTATATATGGCGACATAGTGGTATGGGGCATTCATGCCGCCTATGATTGATACTTATGATTTGAAGTTGTTTTATACACTATACACTTATAAATAGTATCAAATGATTTCTTTTAAACGTATCAAGCATTCTTGGCTATTATAAGGTAAAAACCCTATCCTCCGGCTTGCGTTGCATTGTGTGATGGGAACTGGGTCTTATAATAGCTTCATTCTTCTTTATTTAGCATTGCGCTGTTGTTTTATGCACTGGTATTCTTGGGAGGAAACCCGTTCCGTGTTATACGGCGTGGTCCCTTGATTTACCTAATGATTTAATATAAAGATTAATAACTGTTTTAGTTCTCACACCAGTCACATGACTGACCTGGAGTTTATTGTTTTAACCTAAACTCTGGGTGCCCTTATTTTGACACGGGCAACTAGTAGTTTTGGTTTTGCAGATTTATATTCACAGGATCCTGGTTTACAGCTGGAACGATATCCGGAAAGCTTTGTATCCGTATATCTCATTCTAGTTGTGTATTGTATTATTTTCCGCTGCTATGTATTTAAATGTAATTTAAATCTCTGATATTTCTGTGTAATATTCATTTATACTCTGTATATTCTTGTAATCTGATGCATTGTTGTAATATACAATGAAACGTTCTTTTATATGTGTTCTGTTGTGGTTTGTTCTCGAACTATCCGACGCTTTCCTTTACGGGGAAGTTGCGGGTCTTTACAGTTGGTATCAGAGCTTTGGTTTACAAAGCTAGAGAACAAGACACATTAGAAACATACGAAAGAATTCATCAGATATTGGGTTAGTAATATCCAATTAGAATGACTCGTTAGAGATAGGATCAGTAGTATCCTAGAACGAGTGTGAAGAGTATATTTTTCAAATGAAAACAAATTGGTTTTGAAATTTAAATCAATTATTCGTATTTGATTATCTATTTATATTGAGTTGGACAGTCCAGTATATAAAGAATTTGCATATACGCCTTGCAAACGTATATTCGAAGTTTTAATATACCGGGTAGATATAGAACCGCACTCTAGTAGCCCGACAATGTTCTGATGGTGGTTCGAAACATCATCAGCATTTATTTTCGAGTGACGAAGGTGTGATTTCTATATATTTCCATTAGACTGGTGTGAGAACCAAAACTAATATAGTTAGAATACATTGTTGTGATTTGGCATCAAAACATGATTTTTAGTATATGTATCTAAGTTATGAATTTCAAATGATAATTCACAAATTGATTGATGTTTGTGTTGTTTGCCTATTTGTTTGCTAATTTTGAAACATTTAGCCTAATTGAACCAAATATTGAACTGTATTGAAATTTGGTCGCATTTGTTTGCATATACATATATATCATTGAACAGGTCATAGCAAGGAGGCTAGAGCAGAGAATAAAATTTGTTTGCCCGACAAATAGGTACATGTTTACTACATAATTGCCTGTTTTGTTTGGGTGATGATGATTTTATGAGCCTATTGGCTAGCCGCTTGGCTTTTTCTTTTTCTTTTTGAGATCTGAAGGACCGGGGAAGCTATTTGAAATTCCCCGATGCTCCCGGTGCAGGGGAGGTTATGGCGAAATTTTTCAAAAATTTAGGGTGTTAGCCAAATTTTTGAAATTTTGAAAATTCTCAGAAACTAAAGAGTTGGAGAATGGAAGCCAGATCGAAGGTAGAGTTGATTAATCAAACCACTTTCGACTTTGTTCCTTTTCGGGGACGAAAAGTTTTAAGTGGGGGAGATTGTAACAACCCGCAAATTCTGGGCCAGTTTAAAATTTTTATTTTGGCAATTATAGCGAATTTTGATTATTTAAAATAGATTATTTTAAATAATATCGACGAGGAAATTTATTTTGAATATAATTAGAACGTATATATTATATACGTCGTCGTTAGAATATATAATAATTATATATAATTATAAAAGGAATTGAAAATGGCGCGGTAGTTCGAAAATTCGATTTCTAATTTCAAATGAATATACAGGATTCAATATAAGTCAGTATCGAACGAAACAAGAAATATTTGAATCTGTATAACTATATCTTTGTAACGAAGTTAACAAACTGAGATTTCATCTTAGAAATGATAAGATATGTCCAGTTGAAAATTCTGAATAGTCGCTATGGAATTCAGGCCCTTAAAAATGGACATTTTGCAAACGACCTCGGATTTCGACGAAACCAGTTTTGTTGGGTCCGTGATGTTAAGTTATTGCTAGATTCCAAATTTCATAATTTTTCGAATCAATATGTGAGCGTGGCAAAGGAAAACGCGTTTGACCAGTTTCAGTTGATTTTAATCGACTGGAAATTGGCCATTTTTCAAACGGTCTCAGAATTTGACGAAACTAGTTTTGTTAGGACCGTATCGTCAATACGAAGCTAGAAAATATTTTTCTGGAATTTTTCTAGTTAGTATGTGACCCCGGTAATTTGAAATGTGCGTTTAAAATTCAATATAGTGATTTAAATGAAAATTCAAAAGGAAACTGATTGTAACGATCGAATTGGCCTACGATACATATCCCATTGTGTTCGGAATGGGGGTGAAACGCTATGGACGACAGGCGGTGGGCCTCGTTTCGAGGTCGTATGTGAAAGTCAACTCTTTAGGATAAAATAAATAAATTAATAAATTAATAAAAAAAAAAATTTCTATCTCTCCCTATAACCTTTGCCCCCCCCCCCCCGTTTCAGTTATCAGAAAACAAAAGAAAAAAAAAAAAAAAAAAACCTAGGTCGATTCGAAGCCGCCGCCGCCCCAGGCGGAACACCGCCGAAGCCCCCCCCCTCTTTCCGCCGCCTCCTTCCTTCTCCTCCCCCTCCGCTCCTTCTTCTCCTTCCCCTGACCATCGCCTCCCCCCAAGACGCGAAGACCGACGACATCGGTGGAATCCCCCATCTCGCAACCGAACCTCCCCCCCCCCCCCCTGAAGCCCCTCAGCCGCCGACGATGCCGCCGGGCCTGGCCACCGCCCCCTTCGCTGGTATTTTTATTTTACTTTTATTTTCTTATTTTATTTTATTTTAATTTCGTTTTCATTAAAATACAGAAAAAAAGGAAATTAAAAAGAAAACTGAAATCTTTATATATGTTTTAAGTTAAAAGGAAAAACTGAATTGATTTTTAAAAAAAAAAGTATAAAGCTGATTTGATTTTTTTTTTAAAAGAATAAAAACTGATTCGTTTTTTTTTAAAATAAAAACTGAACTGATTTTAAAAAAAAAAAAGTAAATAGCCTAGTTTTAGAAATATATGTATATATATATAATATGATTTTTGAAAATATAGGTAGAATGATTTTATTTATATATAACATACTAGAAAGGATTAGAAAGGAAAGGTTAAATTTTTAATCGCCTTAAAGTTCATATTTTTAATCGCTAGAAAGATAAGATTTTTATCATGAATTTAGAGAATTAAAAATATGATTTTTTGTATATTGAACTTTGAAATAAAAATTTGATTTTTATATATTGAACTTTGAACTAAAAATTCGATTTTTATATATTGAACTTTGAACTAAAAATTCGATTTTTATATATTGAACTTTGAACTAAAAATTCGATTTTTATATATTGAACTTTGAAATAAAAATTCGATTTTTATATATGGAATAGCGAAGTAAAAATTCGATTTTTGCATAGGTAGTGAAAGCGGGCAACGAAGATGCGATGACGTTGAAGATTTCTCTAAATGAAGAGTCAAGATGTTTGGATAGCTATATGTGAGAATTTCTCACCTTTCAATTTCTTTTCTAGTTTTATATATATACTAGGATGCAGACGGTGCTTATTAGAAGCACCCGACACCCGTCCACAGACCATGGACTTGTTTGTTTGGTTGCATAGATTAGTTGAATTATTTGTTTGAATTGAATTGTTTGGTGAGATGAAATTGATTTGATTGATGTGTGAATGGCGTGGGCCTTCACTAGACCGGGGATAAGGCTAGGCCTCGTCCCGTTTCTAGTATCGTGCCGTTATGCCGCCGAAATTTTCTAAAATAAGTTAGAAAAATAAAAATAGCATTTTATTTAAAGAATGAACTGAATAGAAATTCATATGTTAAAATAAAATGTGTTATCGTTAAAAATATAATTTTTAACGTGAATGTGAATAAATAAATATTCATTTACAAACCAGACGGTTTGTTTATGTACACCTATTTGAATGACGTTGATTGGGTCGATAAATTTTACACATCGCCTAACTGCACAAATAAAATGTGTTTGATTGTTTGAAACCCCACACGGGTGTTGGGATGAAATTTGAAGTTCACTCATCCTGATTGATTAAATATGTCAATCGATTGATTGACAGGCTGTTATAAGCATTAGATATCTATATTTGATGCTTATACAGTGTAGTGCACTTTGGTTGATGGTTGATTATTTATCGTTGCTATTATATACATGTGTTGTATGAAAATCCATATAATTAACTTTATATGGTAATTGATTGGGCCTCATTCCAATCGTGAAAATAAGGAATATTTGAAAATAGAAATTTATAAAGCCGTGTTGATTGGATTGACGCCATTTTGACGTGAGCGATATTTATATCGATTTTATAACGATTTCGAAATAAATTGAATTGAAAACGATTTCGAAATGAATTGAATTGAAAACGATTTCGAAATGAATTGAATTGAAAACGATTTCGAAATGAATTGAATTGAAAACGATTTCGAAATAAATTGAATTGAAAACGATTTCGAAATGAATTGAAAACGAATTCAAATTGAATTGAAAACGATTTCGAAATAAATTGAATTGAAAACGATGTCGAAATAAATTGAATTGAAAACGATTTCGAAATGAATTGAAAACGAATTCAAATTGAATTGAAAACGATTTCGAAATAAATTGAATTGAAAACGATTTCGAAATGAATTGAATTGAAAACGATTTCGAAATGAATTGAATTGAAAACGATTTCGAAATGAATTGAATTGAAAACGATTTCGAAATGAATTGAATTTTAAAACGATTTCGAAATGAATTGAATTGAAAACGAATTCAAATGGAATTGAAAGCGAATTGAAATGAATTCAAATTGAATTGAAATTTGAATTGAATAGAAATGAATTTTGAAACGAATTTATAAAGAAGAATTCAATTTTGATTTGAATTGAAAAGGAAGTTGAAATTGCTTTTGAAACGAATTTAAAACCATTTATATAATTCGTTTTAAATAGTAATCGACGAAATATATATTATATATATTATATATATAATATAATGGCCTGAATAGAACGCGCCGCGCTGCGGCAGTTCGCGAATTTCGACCATTTGTTTCAAACGGACATTACGGGAGATCCGACCGTCGGATTCTCCTAAAACCGGAACCGTTGGGTTCGTATCGAAAAGAGCTTTCTAATGAATGTTAGAAATTTGAAATCTAACGGTTGGATTTGGAGATACGTCCAAATCAAATTCGAAAAAGGTCGCTGTAAGTGCAGTTCGATGGCCGTTAATGGAAATCGACCGTACGGGCCTTGATAAAATTATTAAAAATAGTAATAATTTGTGTAAAATCATAAGAAATGATTTGTGAAAGTTTGGGATGAAAAACTCCATATTTGAAAAGATAAAAATAGATTTTTATCGAAATGAACTAGTTTTGAACTAGAATTATAATTCTATTTATTTTTAAATAAATAAATTGAATTTGAAATGGTTTTGAAAATAACCAAAATTTCCAATGATTGCATTGGAGTGGATTTGAATCGAAATTGTCTTCGGAATATTTCGATGTTGGAATTCGTGATATTATAGGTGTTGTTATGGAAATTTGAAAGATATATATGTATATCGTTATTTCCAATACGACATTTGTTAATCGTAGAATTTGATATTGAATATAGGCCGATATAGTTTCTATTCAGAGCCTTGTATTGAATATCGAATGTGATTTGGGTTTGTCGTGAATGGTGTCTTCACTAACACTGTTCTTGAACCCAGTTGAGAAAAGATTAAATCTTTTTATTTAGATTTAATGAAGTGTACCAATTAAATGATATTTAATTGGAATTGAATTGATATTGATTTTTGGGTTTATCGTGAACAGTGTTTTAAATAACACTTGTTCTTTAACCCGATAATTAATCGAATGTGATTTGGGTTTGTCGTGAATGGTGTCTTCACTAACACTGTTCTTGAACCCAGTTGAGAAAAGATTAAATCTTTTTATTTAGATTTAATGAAGTGTACCAATTAAATGATATTTAATTGGAATTGAATTGATATTGATTTTTGGGTTTATCGTGAACAGTGTTTTAAATAACACTTGTTCTTTAACCCGATAATATATCGAATGTGATTTGGGTTTGTCGTGAATGGTGTCTTCACTAACACTGTTCTTGAACCCAGTTGAGAAAAGATTAAATCTTTTTTTAGATTTAATGAAGTGTACCAATTAAATGATATTTAATTGGAATTGAATTGATATTGATTTTTGGGTTTATCGTGAACAGTGTTTTAAATAACACTTGTTCTTTAACCCGATAATATATCGAATGTGATTTGGGTTTGTCGTGAATGGTGTCTTCACTAACACTGTTCTTGAACCCAGTTGAGAAAAGATTAAATCTTTTTTTAGATTTAATGAAGTGTACCAATTAAATGATATTTAATTGGAATTGAATTGATATTGATTTTTGGGTTTATCGTGAACAGTGTTTTAAATAACACTTGTTCTTTAACCCGATAATATATCGAATGTGATTTGGGTTTGTCATGAATGGTGTCTTCACTAACACTGTTCTTGAACCCAGTTGAGAAAAGATTAAATCTTTTTATTTAGATTTAATGAAGTGTACCAATTAAATGATATTTAATTGGAATTGAATTGGTATTGATTTTTGGGTTTATCGTGAACAGTGTTTTAAATAACACTTGTTCTTTAACCCGATAATTAATGGAATGTGATTTGGGTTTGTCGTGAATGGTGTCTTCACTAACACTGTTCTTGAACCCAGTTGAGAAAAGATTAAATCTTTTTATTTAGATTTAATGAAGTGTACCAATTAAATAATATTTAATTGGAATTGAATTGATATTGATTTTTGGATTTATCGTGAACAATGTTTTAAATAACACTTGTTCTTTAACCCGATAATTAATGAATGTGACTTTGGGTTTATCGTGAACCGTGTTTTAAATGACACTGATTCTTTAACCCAGTCGAAGATTAAAACTAAGTGGAGTTTTAATGAATCTTTAATTAGATTGAAATGGTCGAGAATGGAGTATCACCAGTTTTGCTCCAGGCGATAGTCAAATCTTTAATTAGATTTGAACATGAAATGGTAATTGAATTTACCAATAACACCGTGGTGTTAGATATGAAGTATTACCAGTTTTACTTCATGGGATGAATAGGTTGGGATTGGGAAATTAAAACAAATGATTACTTCGGTAAGGTTCGCTAATCCCGACTAGTTTGAATTGATATTCAAAAGTAGATTAAAGAATAAATTCAAGGAATTTATCTTTGATAAAATTAATGGGAATCTTTCCCTATGAATGTGAAATTTAGAAACTAACTGTCGGTTAGCCAAGCAGAATGGTTTTCTGGATATTGATCTGATGTTGGTTTCGGCCTTCGGGGTTAATGTTTGGGGAATTATTCTCTTGATTAATTTACGGTTAGTGACTGATGAATTGGAATGAGGCGTATGTTGTGTTTGTGTAACACTTATTTAAAATATACGCGAGTTATTCGGGAAGACCGGGTTTATCCCATTCTGAATAACTGATGCGACGATAAGTCGAAGATGAAGACGATGGTCGAAGACCGGAGGTCTTCTCGTCGTTTGGGTGATAACTGATGATCTTGATTGGGCTGTACACCCAAGAAGATGGAAACAGTTGGTGATCGTCCAGACGTACTTGGAGATCGATGGATATGCGGGGTACTAGGTGCCTCCGGTTTCGTTCCGACCCAGAACGGACTTGTAAATGGACTGTGTGTCTGACATTGGATTTTAGTCCGTGTGATTGATTTCTATTAAATATATATCTGTTTGGCGGCAGAGAATTTATTCTCTTGCTTAACGCCCTTCTCTGAGACGTACGAGCTCAGGGGTTATATATTGGTGGATATCAAACGCATGGAGTGAATTGCCTGTGTGGCATGCCTGAGTGGCAATTGATCGAGGCTTCTGTTGAAAAGCAAAGTCTTGTGGTGATGATCAAAGCACGGCCTTTGTGGCGTAGCTTTGTGTAACGTATACCTCGCGTGTTTCACACCCGGTATGAACCAAAAACGGGAGACGGACCTCAGGGAGGACTTGCGTTTCTTTCTAGCTAGAAGTGGCGTCAGTGGTTTTACACGCCCTGACGAGTTTGACTTATGTGGTTGTTGCTGTTGCGAGGCGCCTCGGTTATATCGGTTTCGGCCGAATGCATTCTGGTCGGCTGACGGACCAGACTTACACCCCATAGGGTGGGGAGACGTAGTGTTCAGGCATAATAATCCACATCGGTGGACCGGCCCTGTCGCTCCAAGGGGCAGTTGCGGTTGTTCCTGAGACACGGGCTAGAGCGTCTCGAATCGGTTGAGGACTATCTTTTGCCTCGGTTCATAGATGGAAATCCAATTTCCAAATACGTGACATTTGCGGTTTTAATTGTAAACCTATATATGGCGACATAGTGGTATGGGGCATTCATGCCGCCTATGATTGATACTTATGATTTGAAGTTGTTTTTTACACTATACACTTATAAATAGTATCAAATGATTTCTTTTAAACGTATCAAGCATTCTTGGCTATTATAAGGTAAAAACCCTATCCTCCGGCTTGCGTTGCATTGTGTGATGGGAACTGGGTCTTATAATAGCTTCATTCTTCTTTATTTAGCATTGCGCTGTTGTTTTATGCACTGGTATTCTTGGGAGGAAACCCGTTCCGTGTTATACGGCGTGGTCCCTTGATTTACCTAATGATTTAAAATAAAGATTAATAACTGTTTTAGTTCTCACACCAGTCACATGACTGACCTGGAGTTTATTGTTTTAACCTAAACTCTGGGTGCCCTTATTTTGACACGGGCAGCTAGTAGTTTTGGTTTTGCAGATTTATATTCACAGGATCCTGGTTTACAGCTGGAACGATATCCGGAAAGCTTTGTATCCGTATATCTCATTCTAGTTGTGTATTGTATTATTTTCCGCTGCTATGTATTTAAATGTAATTTAAATCTCTGATATTTCTGTGTAATATTCATTTATACTCTGTATATTCTTGTAATCTGATGCATTGTTGTAATATACAATGAAACGTTCTTTTATATGTGTTCTGTTGTGGTTTGTTCTCGAACTATCCGACGCTTTCCTTTACGGGGAAGTTGCGGGTCTTTACAATCGGCCTCTCTTTCAAAATTCCAAAGGCTTGCTCACACTTAACATTCCACGCGAAGACTTGATTTTTCTTTGTCAATCTGGTCAATGGTGCAGCTATCTTAGAGAAATCCTTGATAAATCATCGATAATATCCATCTAAGCTAAGGAAACTCCTAACATCTAACGCATTCTTGGATCGATCCAAATATTGTATTGCTGCTACCTTACCGGGATTGACTGCTATCCCTTGTCCTGATACGGCATGACCTAAAAATATCAATTCTTCCTTCCAGAAGTGACACTTCGAATACTTAGCCCTCAGTTGATGTTTTCATAAAATTTCCACAACAGTTCTCAAGTGCATCTTGTGTTCCTCCTCAGTCCAGGAATAAACTAATATATCATCCATGAACACAAGTACGAACTTGTTCAACTGATCCCTGAAGACACGATTCATACGATCCACAAAATATGCTGGTGCGATAGTCAATCCAAACGGCATTACCAGCCAGTCATAAAATTTAGACGGTGTATCCTTAGCCACTCTTAGTTGGTTAAATCTCGTCGCCAAATCCATTTGGAAAAACAACTTTGCCTCGTGAAGCTGATCAAAGAAGTCATCTATTCTCGGTAATGGATACTTATTCTTCTTGGTCACCTTATTCAACTCAAGATATTCCACACATAATCGCAATGATCCATTAGCCTTGGTTATAAATATGACTGATACATCCCAGTCGGATACGCTTCTCCGAATGAATCCCTTACTTAAAAGATCGTTCACTTGCACATGTAACTCTCGATGTTTCTTAGGAGCCATCCGCCTAAGAGGCATAACAACAGGTTTGGCTGCATCCATTAAATCAATCCAAAATTCGATCTCTCGATGCGGTGACAACCCTTTGACTTCGTTAAACACATCAGAAAACTATCGTACGATTGGCATAGATGACGACCCATCCCGTGGAATCACAAGCGAATATAAAAGGCTGACCAGAACTCCATCCTTTAGTATACACTGTATCACAATTGTTCACCCTATGATATTCCCGATTGTCACCTCAAGCCTTTCGCAATCCATAACAGCCGCATACTCCTTAAGCCAGTCCATACTTAAGATAATTCCAAACCCAGCGAAATTTAAAACAAAACAATCACACACAAAAGAGCAACCATGACTCGATAAAACTAGACCAAGACAAAGCATACAAAGACTGGATGAACTCCCTACTGGATTAGTCATGACTAATGGTCTATCAACAATTTTAGGTTCTAAACCGAACTTGCAAACAAGATCATTATAGATAAAAGAATGTGATGCTCCAGAATCAATTAAAGTGCAATAGAAAATTCTCTAATAGAAAGTGTACCTTGCACAACAACACTCTTCCTTTTCTCCTGCGCAGTCGGACCCCTTGAGGAAGACGGTACAACATCCAAAGCATATGCTCTAACAACCTGCTTATCCTTTGGTGGTTCCGAAAAATTCTTCTTCATATGACCTGGCTTATCACAGTTGAAACACTTCTTTTCCACCTTAGCGCTCTCACATTGGAAAGATGACCCTTGTGTTGACAATTATAAGAAGTAATCTCGCAATTTGTCTTTTTCTGTCCATTCTATCCTTGTTGTTGTTGGTTTCTCTTACCGTTCGACTTCTTCTTATTATTACTACCTTGTTGTGGTTTCGACTCCTCCTTTCTATTCTCAACAACAACCTCTACCTTTTGTGGAAACAAGCTTTCCTTCCTCAAAGACTTTTCAACTGACTTCTCAAAATATTCATCAATGTGGTCGATTAATTATTTTCCAATATTCTCATCTAATCCCGAAATAAATTTCTCATTCTTTCAGTAAGGAGTCTCAATATATGAACGAGCATACTTGGATAAAGCTTCAAACTCGGTCGCATACTCGGACACTGGTCAGCCTCCTTGCTTAAGCTCAACAAACTTCTTAAACAACATAGACTTCTGGACCGTAGAAATGAACTTCTTCTCAAGCTTAGTGCTAAACTGATCCCAAGTAATCTGGTTCTCTGGTGTCTCCAAGGTAATAGAATTCCACTAATCCATCGGTCGACCTTGCAGCTGTATTGATGCAAGCTTCCTCTTATTCGCATTGTCAATTTGCAATTCTTCGAAAATCCAAACACATGTACCTAATCAATTTCGATCTTCAACCGTCGGCTGCACAAGAAAACCACTATCTACTGCCACTCTTGGAGTGATCATCCTCCGCATGGTTGTTGCCATCATGGCTTCAAACATAGTAGGATAATCGGGCATAGCAGCTGCAACTCCCGACTGGCTACCGTTTCCTACCCTTCCAGTCGCAGGCTCCCAAACAGCGTGCCTCGAAATTCGTCGACTCATCCTTACTCTATAATGAGAGTCAATTCACATTAGACAAAGCCATATTGGTGTTCAGTGCTTATTAACCTACTATACTATATAATATACGTATATAATATAGTAATCATCCAAATAAAATTACAAATACGTCGCTTATATGTGTTTACGTTCATGGACTTTGGGTAAAAACGATTAAACAAAGCTCTGTTACCAAATATGACGACTACCACGTACCTCCTCCATCGAACTAAGGAAAAGGTGCGTTATATGATATGCTAGGCTAATACGGGAAGATCATCAGGGTAGAATAATTTGAAATGAACACAGAGCATGGATAATATATAATAATAAAATAACAACATGACATATTAGTGAAGCATAACTGAACTAGAAATAAATTTTCATAAAACCGTAGAATCTTGAGTACAATACTTCTCAGTACATGAACCTCTGAATACAATATGCCTCACTACATCCCTAGGAGTCTCAATAACGTTAACACACAACGCAAATAGAAAAGAAATACTAAATAGATAGATAGTAATAGTACGTTAGCCTCATGCTTATCACCGCACAACATCAACGACACCTATTATTGTAATAACTAGGACATATGAAGTCTATAAATAGGGAGCTCATGTGTGTTGTAAATATATCTGAATGAATAAAAATGTCCTCTCTTCCTTATTTCTTTTGTTCTTCTTTTATTTTGTATAGTTATTTATTTTGAATCGATAAATTTGTTTTTTTTACCGTGCTATGTTACCTGCTGACTAAGTTCAAATATTTGTTTAATTTTTTTTATAAAAGAGTCTGAACTTGTAATCGGTGTACCATTTCTTTTGTTACCCAGTATTACTATTTCTCTAGTGACTTACGGTGTTATTTTTAGGTGTTATCTTACCTACTCTTCTGCATGAATAACTATTTCTTAGGTGAAAATATATGCAAAATAATATTTATATCCAGCACCATCTACTCTTATTCATGTCGCTTTTGATTTCTTATTCAAACTCTTCCACCGTTCATCTGTCTTCAAATCAGACTCTCCAACTTTACAAATTTATGGTTACTTTTCTCATACATCAAGGTAAGAGAATTTCCCAGATTTAGCATGCATGTGTTCTTATAACTACATACCATTCTAGAATTTTATTATAAACTGTTTTTTGTATGGTCGCTGCTGGATCAGTGGTTACTTTGTGTTAGTATATGGCTACACGCCATAATATTTATTTGTATGCAACAAATCCTAGTTTGTAATGTCTTAATTTACTACGTCATGTTGATATATGGTTATATACCATACTGTTTAGTTGGTATTTGGTGCATGCCACTTTGCCTTCTTTTTGTTGATGTATGGCTACAGGCCATGTTGTTTATGTGCTCCGATAGCTATTTGATACATGCTGCTATGAGTTTATTTTATAACACGTACTAATGATATAATTATTTATGTTCTCTCAGCTATTCCATTTTCCTATGCATGCTATTTGTTTGTCAACCTGAATATTATTGCAACTTCGGTTATATTAAGCATATTATATACATGGCGCATAAGTTCAAAACTATAGTTATGCTTGATTTTTATTTTGATAAGAAGTTTTAGTTTCAGCAATGAAGTAGCTTACATATAGTTGCTCATTGTCATTTTTTTTATTCATACAAATTTTTTAATGCAAATTTTCTATGTGTAGTTCGCAAAATGTCAAACATTGATAAACTTGAATTCAAGACTTTTGACATTTCTAGAGGCAATTATTTATCATGGATACTTGATGTCGAGATCCATTTACAATCTCAATGCTTAGAAAACGCCATTGAAAATGGTAATAACATGTCCCAGTAGAACAAAGCAAAGACTCTAATATTTTTAGGGTGCCACATTCACGACGATCGAAAAACAAAATATTTAACGAAAAAAGATCCTTTCCACTTATGGAACTCCCTGAAAAGCGTTACGACCACCAAAAGACAATCATACTTCCAAACACAAGGCAAGAGTCCACTAAATGACGGTCATACTTCCAAACACAAGGCAAGAGTGGTTAAATATAAGGTTTCAAGACTTTAAAACTGTAACGACCCGCATTCTACGCATCATAAGATCGTAGAATATTTATTTCTGTCACATACGAAGTCGTATGGTCATGTAACTTTGGGGGACGACTATTGGGGTCATTTCCCATGTTCAAGATTTTTCCCGATTTTTAAATGACCATTTTACCCCTAGTTGGCACTGTTATGGCCATAACTTTTGATTGGAAAGGAATTTTGACCTGAAACCACTTCCATTGGCTCCGGATGATGGTTTCTCTTTCCGTAGAGTGGTCACATTAGCCAAACGGACTCACCGTTTGGGAGATATGGCTGAAACAAGTTTCAGATGATGAAAAACAGTTTAATTGGGCTTAACCGGGTGATTAACAGCTAGGCCCAAAGGGGGATTTCGGGTTTAGGAGTATATAGGGGCTGATTAGGGTTAGAAAACATTTCTTTAGACATTTTCCAGCCGCCACTTTCATTCCCCTTAACCTAGCCATGGCCTCCACTCTCTAAATCTCTCTAAAACACCCAAAATCACTTCCTAATCAAGGATTAAGGCTTAGAGGCATCAAATCAAGGAGGATTAGCACAAAGACCGAGGTAGAGCTGCTGTTATATATTGGAATTCGTGCAAATCAGAGGCTCACTTCAGATTTGGAAGTTTTATTGTGGCAAAGGTGAGTGATTTGCATAGTTTTTGCACTAATTACGGTAATTAAGGGGTAATTAGTGAAGATTAGCGAATTTATACACTAATAAATTCTGGAAAAATGTTTAGAAATTCTTAAATAATGTTTTATGCCTCTGGTTGAAATTTGGTTCGATTTGATTAAGTTTTGTTAACCCTATGATCGGTTTTACTTAAACATGCTTAAGGGAAAATAAGGAGTTTTGGCCACTTTTGATCCATTTTGATTCATTTGAATGGTTGTTTGTTGTTATAGTTGCTATTACATGTTTCTATGACTCTATGGTGTGTTTTATGATTGATTAGAAGTGTTAGATTTGTCAAAAACGCCGTCGAATGGCGTAAACTGCTCGCTGGAAGAACTGCAGGAAATCATCCGAACCGGATCGGTGGGAGTGAGGGCGATCCGATCCGATGGCGCGACCCGATCCAATGGCGCGACCCGATCCGCCGATGGCTGAAGACCCCGATCCGATGGTGCGACCCGATCCGATCCGTCGATGCTTGAAGACTCCGATCTGACCTGCTCTTGTGGGAAACTCCGATCCGACGGCGCGATACGATCCGATCCGATCAAGACTTCGCAAGGCGATCCGTGTTGCTTCACGAAGAGGAGCCCGAACCGATCCAGTGAGGTGACCACGATCCTAACCACTTGTGAGCAGAAGGTGCGACCCGAACCGGTGTGCTTGGGGGAGGCCGATCCGAACCGCTACCAGATGGACGCCACGAGCCGCGCCGCGTTGATGATGAGGAGCTAAAGGCCGAACCGAACCCATGGCAATAAGGGGACCCGAACCGATCCGGTGATGACTGAAACCCGAGATGCAAAGGAAGCCCAAATGAGAAGTTAGAGCTCAAGATTCAGATGGGAATCAACGAGTTCGCTTCATGGTTGGGTTTTGCTGCGGGACGCGTGCCAAGGAGTTATCGACGCCTATAGCTTGGACCACTATGGTAGGAGGTACGAAGGCGGATTCAGGGCCATTATGGCATCGGTAGAACCAAGGGCTACGACCAATGAAGTGGGTCATTGAAATGTTTGGTCATGACTCCAAGTGTTTGGCTTGGTCACAGCAGGGTTTCTACAAGTCGGGATTCGTCGTTACCTCAGTTTGTCTAGTGTTCCAAAGTGGTAGGTGTTGTACGCTTTACGCACTGAGTGAGAGATGTGAGGATGGTTGCTATGGATGATTTGCTTGCTCTCATTGTGACATGCACACCCCACCCCCGTATTCTTACACTGTTTATTCTGGCACCTTGGAGTATTGTACGGTATGTGGTACTAACTCTTTGGTTGCAGGTCCAGGTTCAGGTATGGTTTAGTATACCTGTTATCATTCTGTTTAGATGCTTATCGCTCACACCAGGCTTTATGTCTGACCCAGAGTTTTATGTCTCCTCTTATTACTCTGGGTGCTCACACGAGCAGACTAGAGACAGGTTAGCTGGTGATGCACGGGTAGATGATCCGGAGACGAGCAGGAGGCTTCCACGTAATATACATATATAGTATTCTCCCTGTGTTGTTGAAGATCACTGCTTGGTCATTGGTGGTGTATCTTCTATTTTGGCTTTCTGTTGTTCAGAGACAGTAGATTTTGAAAAGTTGTAATAAGCTGTATTTGGATTTCTGCTGCTTTGAGATTGATGTTGGTTTTAGTTATCAGCTTATGCACTGTCTCGCCTGTTTTATGTCAAGTACAATATTATTATTATATTTTATTCCATGCGCTGTGAGACATTCTACAGGTTCTTTGATTAGTTCATTCCCTTCTTTCCTTTCTTATGACGACCGTCTTGTGCTAGTTGGGCATGTGTACAGCGCACTTTTGGAGGAAATCCAGGCTGGTGCGGGGCGGGCCGTCACATTTGGTATCAGAGCTCTAGGTTGCGTAGTTAACCTAGGGAAGTTATCAGGGAGAGATATTATACGTATACGAGAGAGCGTATTTGTGGTTATTTTGGTTTTCAAAAGCTATATACATACTATTAGTAGTATAAGAATGAAGTCGTACTGCACTAGCACCACTATGGAATCGTTAATCGTTTCCTTTTTCAGATTGACGATGAGCCGAGATACTAGAGGTACTGGTAGGGGAGCCAATAATGGGAATGCTGCTGACATGAGGACGATGTTTACTGACCTCATGAGGGAGATGCTTAGAGATGTGCAGAGGGCAGCTCCCAATGGTGGAAATGGTGGTGGTCCGATAGTGCAGGCGCCGAGGGTCGACTTCGCCAAGTTGAATAAGGATTATACTAGCCTTGGTGGGAAGCCGTTCCATGGAACAGAGTCGGCCACGGATGTTCAAGATTGGTTGGATAGTTGCGAACGTATCTTCGAGGATTTGGGTATCGAGGATGCGATGAAGAGAAAGCTAGCGTCCCGCCAGCTGCAAGGGCGGGCAATGAATTGGTGGAATGCTATAAAGGCAGCTACTCCCGAAGATCAGGTTACTTGGGAGCAGTTTAAGGCTCGCTTTAGCGAGAAGTTCATTCCAGCTGCTCAGAAGTCAGTGCTGTTTAAGAAATTCTTGGAGCTCAAGCAGAATGGCAGAGCTGTCTCGGAGTACATTGCTGAATTCGACACTTTGTCGAAGTATGGGTTATCTCTTATTGATACTGCCGAGAAGAAGAATGAGAAATTCATAACTGGTTTGGATCAGTACTTAGGGGAAAAGCTTATTAATCACATCGATGAGACGTTTGAGTCGATTGTGGGGAAAGCATTAAGATCAGAAAGTCTCTACCCTAGGTCGAAGACTGAGGTTGCATCTGCAGAAGAGCCAAAACCACAAGCAAGTGGTGGAGGCAAGGGTGGTTCCCAGAATAAGAGAAAGCAGAACCAAGCTAAGGATGGCCAGAAGAAAAAGAATAAGCAAGATGTTGAGTGCTTCAGCTGTGGTAAGAAGGGCCATTATGCTAGTAATTGTCGGGCCAAGCCAGCGGATAGGAAGTGCTTCAACTGTGGCCAAATGGGACATCACAAGGACAAGTGTCCACAGCCCCCTAAGGAAAAGCAAATGGTGAAAGCCTACGCTCTTAATGCTATTCCTTCTTCGTCGAATGCCCCAACAGCGGCGGAGAAGGGAAAGAATGTCGTCATTCAAGGTATGCTTTCTGTTTACGATGTTCCTGTTAGAGTTTTGTTTGATACCGGAGCTTCCAGTTCTTTCATATCTAGTGACCTGGTAGATAGGTTGGGATTGGAGCCCGAGATTGTCGATAGACCTTTAGTTGTGACGAACCCGATTGGTGGTTCGATTAGCCTTAGCATGATTTGTCGTAATGTGGTCTTATCGAGTCATGGATGCATGTTTGTTTGTGATTGCTTAGTTTTGGGCTTTACTGGGTTTGGCATTATTTTGGGAGTAGATTGGCTCCAAAGATACGGGGTGGTGGTAGACTGTGAGGGCTTGTTGGTGATAGCTAGAGCGGATGATGGGCGGAGGATAGTGTTTGGTGGTCTACCCAGTAAGGGGGTATTGGCTAGTTTTCTAAACTCCCTCGACATTCCGCATAGTGAGTTGTCAGGTTTTCCCGTAGTTGGCCAGTATCCGGATGTTTTCGAAGAAGTGACCGGACTTCCACCACACCGAGAGATTGAGTTCCGTATTGATTTGGTAAAAGATGCCAGGCCTATAGTGATGCCACTTCGTCGTATGGCACCAAGGGAGCAGCGAGAGCTCGAGGTGCAAGTCAGCGATCTTTTGAAGAAGGGATTTATCAGAAGGAGTGTTTCTGAATGGGGAGCACCAGTTGTGTTTGCTACCAAGGCGGATGGTTCCCTTCGTTTGTGTGTAGACTACGGCGAGTTGAATAAAGTGACGAGGAAGAACAAGTATCCTCTACCGCGGATAGATGATTTGTTTGATCAGTTGAGTGACGCGAGAGTATTTTCTCAGTTGGATCTCGCGACAGGTTTTCATCAGCTTAGAGTGGAAGCTGAGAGTATAGCTAAAACGGCATTTCGGACGCCGTCTGGGTTTTATGAGTGGTTGGTCATGCCATTCGGGCTGACCAATGCCCCAGCATATTTTGTGGATCTTATGAATAGGGTATTCAGAGATCAGTTGAATAAGTTTGTCCTTGTGTTCGTTGATGATATTTTGGTCTACTCGAGGACAGAGGAAGAACACAAGGGACATTTAAGAATAGTGATGGAGGTGTTGAGAAAACACCAATTGAAAGCAAAGTTTTCTAAGTGTCACTTCTGGAAGAGGGACGTGAGGTTCTTGGGCCATGTTGTATCAGAAAATGGGATTGCCGTGGACCCGGCGAAGGTGGCTACGGTACAGGATTGGCCTACGCCCAGGAATGCAACATATGTAAGAAGTTTCTTGGGGTTAGCGGGATATTATCGTAAGTTTATCCAAGGTTTCTCCAAGATAGCAGCACCATTGACCCAGTTGACCAAGAAGAATCAAGCTTTTGTCTGGGATGAAAGGTGCGAGAATGCATTCAAAAGTCTAAAGGACAAGTTGACAAGCGCGCCAGTGTTAGTCATTCCTAAGGGGGATGAAGAGATGACGGTATACACGGATGCCTGTGGTACGGGACAGGGTGCTGTATTGATGCAAGGCGGTAGGGTTGTAGCTTACGCAAGTCGGCAATTAAAACCGCACGAGAGAGGATACCCTACCCATGATTTAGAATTGGCAGCGATCGTGTTCGCGTTAAAGATGTGGAGACACTATCTCTTGGGAGAAAGATTTGAGCTGTTTACAGATCATAAGTCGTTAAAGTATCTCTTCTCTCAGAAAGATCTGAATCTCCGTCAGCAGAGATGGTTAGAGTTCTTAGCTTCCTATGATTTTGACATCGCATACACACCAGGAAAGGGCAATGCGGTGGCTGATGCATTGAGTAGAAGACATGCCAGCTTAGGGGCTATGTTCCTTGAATGGAAGCAACTGGAGTTTATCGCGGGGTTTGATTTCAGACCAAAGTGCGAATTGGATCCAGAAATGTTAGCAACTTTGACGATCAGACCCACTTTGATTGAGCGGATCGGCTCTAGTCAGAGGGACGATCCTAACCTATTGGAAATCATCTCCAAGTTAGAGATGGGTATCGATGAGGAGATGAACAAGTATGGGCTTGATCGAGATGGATGGCTTAGAAAGGATGGAAGACTAGTCGTACCCAATGTCAATGGATTGAGAGATGAAATGCTTAGAGAATGTCATCACTCAAAGTTGACTATACATCCCGGTGGTAATAAAATGTATAGAGACATGAAACAGACTTACTACTGGGAAGGAATGAAAAGAGACGTTGGGAAGTTTATATCCAAATGCATGAATTGCCAGCTAGTTAAAGCCGAGCAAAAGAAGCCTAGTGGGTTGTTGCAACCATTAGAAATTCCCGAATGGAAATGGGAGCAAGTCTCGATGGATTTCATCGATGGTTTACCAAGGACTAGATCGGGATATGACAACATTTGGGTAATTGTAGATCGATTGACTAAAAGTGCAAGGTTTATACTAGTCAAATCGACCAGAACGGCAGCTAAGTTAGCAGAATTGTATATGAAGTGGGTAGTGAGATTCCATGGAGTACCTAAAAGCATTGTGAGTGACCGAGACCCGTTGTTCACTAGTGGGTTTTGGAAAAGCTTGCAAGAGGCTCTAGGGTCAAGATTACATCTCAGTACCGCATATCATCCTCAGACCGACGGTCAGACGGAAAGGGTGAATCGTATTTTGGAAGATCTCTTGAGAGCATGTATATTGGATTTTGGTGGATCATGGGATGACCATTTGCATCTAGTAGAGTTTGCATATAATAATAGCTACCAATCCAGTATTAGTATGGCTCCATATGAAGCTTTGTACGGAAGACCGTGCAACTCACCATCATGTTGGATAGAGACTGGCGAGAAGTTTGTGCTTGGACCAGATGTGGTGAGAGAAACGTCGGATAAGATTAAGATCATTCAGCAACAAATGAAAGCTGCTCAAGATAGGCAGAAGAGCTATGCTGATAAGAGGAGAAGAGACTTGAAATTCTCCGTTGGCGACTTGGTGTTTGTCAAGATTTCTCCGTTGAAGAGCGTAATACGATTTGGAAGGAGAGGCAAGTTGGCACCAAGATTTGTTGGCCAATTCCCTGTTCTTGAACTAGTCGGGAATTTGGCATACAGAATTGACTTACCGGAGAAGATGGCGGGAGTTCACGACGTATTTCATGTTTCCCAACTAAGGAAGTTCGTTCACGACTCAGATATGACTATTTCACCTGATCAGTTGGAGGACTTCGAAGTAGAACCCGAGGCGGTTGGGAACCGCAAGCCGGTCCGTATTGTCGAGCACGACATGAAGCAACTTCGAAGGAAGGCGGTGAAGTTGGTCAAAATTCAGTGGAGCGAGGACGAGAGTGATTGCACTTGGGAGACAGAAGAGGACATTAGGAAGACACACCCAGAACTCTTTGCCTGGTAAGATTTTGACTTCGATTTAGTTTTCCGCATGCTAGGATAGGCTTGTTTGCTTGTTTTGCATGTTTGATTGTTGTACATGGCTGTTAGGCATGCGGGATCCTTTGTATGTTTTGGGTTAAGGAATTTCGGGGACGAAATTTCTTAAGGGGGGGAGAGTGTAACGACCCGCATTCTACGCATCATAAGATCGTAGAATATTTATTTCTGTCACATACGAAGTCGTATGGTCATGTAACTTTGGGGGACGACTATTGGGGTCATTTCCCATGTTCATGATTTTTCCCGATTTTTAAATGACCATTTTACCCCTAGTTGGCACTGTTTTGGCCATAACTTTTGACTGGAAAGGAATTTTGACCTGAAACCACTTCCATTGGCTCCGGATGATGGTTTCTCTTTCCGTAGAGTGGTCACATTAGCCAAACGGACTCACCGTTTGGGAGATATGGCTGAAACAAATTTCAGATGATGAAAAACAGCTTAATTGGGCTTAACCGGGTGATTAACAGCTAGGCCCAAAGGGGGATTTCGGGTTTAGGAGTATATAGGGGCTGATTAGGGTTAGAAAACATTTCTTTAGACATTTTCCAGCTGCCACTTTCATTCCCCTTAACCTAGCCATGGCCTCCACTCTCTAAATCTCTCTAAAACACCCAAAATCACTTCCTAATCAAGGATTAAGGCTTAGAGGCATCAAATCAAGGAGGATTAGCACAAAGACCGAGGTAGAGCTGCTGTTATATATTGGAATTCATGCAAATCAGAGGCTCACTTCAGATTTGGAAGTTTTATTGTGGCAAAGGTGAGTGATTTGCATAGTTTTTGCACTAATTACGGTAATTAAGGGGTAATTAGTGAAGATTAGCGAATTTATACACTAATAAATTCTGGAAAAATGTTTAGAAATTCTTAAATAATGTTTTATGCCTCTGGTTGCAATTTGGTTCGATTTGATTAAGTTTTGTTAACCCTATGATCGGTTTTACTTAAACATGCTTAAGGGAAAATAAGGAGTTTTTGCCACTTTTGATCCATTTTGATTCATTTGAATGGTTGTTTGCTGTTGTAGTTGCTATTACATGTTGCTATGACTCTATGGTGTGTTTTATGATTGATTAGAAGTGTTAGATTTGTCAAAAACGCCGTCGAATGGCGTAAACTGCTCGCTGGAAGAACTGCAGGAAATCATCCGAACCGGATCGGTGGGAGTGAGGGCGATCCGATCCGATGGCGCGACCCAATCCGCCGATGGATGAAGACCCCGATCCGATGGTGCGACCCGATCTGATCCGTCGATGCTTGAAGACTCCGATCTGACCTGCTCTTGTGGGAAACTCCGATCCGACGGCGCGATACGATCCGATCCGATCAAGACTTCGCGAGGCGATCCGTGTTGCTTCACGAAGAGGAGCCCGAACCGATCCAGTGAGGTGACCACGATCCTAACCACTCATGAGCAGAAGGTGCGACCCGAACCGGTGTGCTTGGGTGAGGCCGATCCGAACCACTACCAGATGGACGCCACGAGCCGCGCCGCGTTGATGATGAGGAGCTAAAGGCCGAACCGAACCCATGGCAATAAGGGGACCCGAACCGATCCGGTGATGACTGAAACCCGAGATGCAAAGGAAGCCCAAATGAGAAGTTAGAGCTCAAGATTCAGATGGGAATCAACGAGTTCGCTTCATGGTTGGGTTTTGCTGCGGGACGCGTGCCAAGGAGTTATCGACGCCTATAGCTTGGACCACTATGGTAGGAGGTACGAAGGCGGATTCAGGGCCATTATGGCATCGGTAGAACCAAGGGCTACGACCAATGAAGTGGGTCATTGAAATGTTTGGTCATGACTCCAAGTGTTTGGCTTGGTCACAGCAGGGTTTCTACAAGTCGGGATTCGTCGTTACCTCAGTTTGTCTAGTGTTCCAAAGTGGTAGGTGTTGCACGCTTTACGCACTGAGTGAGAGATGTGAGGATGGTTGCTATGGATGATTTGCTTGCTCTCATTGTGACATGCACACCCCACCCCCGTATTCTTACACTGTTTATTCTGGCACCTTGGAGTATTGTACGGTATGTGGTACTAACTCTTTGGTTGCAGGTCCAGGTTCAGGTATGGTTTAGTATACCTGTTATCATTCTGTTTAGATGCTTATCGCTCACACCAGGCTTTATGTCTGACCCAGAGTTTTATGTCTCTTTTTATTACTCTGGGTGCCCACACGAGCAGACTAGAGACAGGTTAGCTGGTGATGCACGGGTAGATGATCCGGAGACGAGCAAGAGGCTTCCACGTAATATACATATATAGTATTCTCCCTATGTTGTTGAAGATCACTGCTTGGTCATTGGTGGTGTATCTTCTATTTTGGCTTTCTGTTGTTCAGAGACAGTAGATTTTGAAAAGTTGTAATAAGCTGTATTTGGATTTCCGCTGCTTTGAGATTGATGTTGGTTTTAGTTATCAGCTTATGCACTGTCTCGCCTGTTTTATGTCAAGTACATTATTATTATTATTATTATATTTTATTCCATGTGCTGTGAGACATTCTACAGGTTCTTTGATTAGTTCATTCCCTTCTTTCCTTTCTTATGACGACCGTCTTGTGCTAGTCGGGCATGTGTACAGCGCACTTTTGGAGGAAATGCAGGCCGGTGCGGGGCGGGCCGTCACAAAAACTGCACTAGAATACAATTCTGCTATGTTTAGAAGTAGTTCTGAACTAAATTTATGTGGTAGATGATGCAAATATTGGAAAAGGTCTTCTCAACATTTCATGCCTCGAATATACTCCTGCAGCAGCAATATCAAGAGCTTCATTTTACAAAATATTCTGAACTAATTGAATGTTTGTTAATTACCGAGAAATATAATGAATTGCTTATTAAAAATCACTCCTCAAGACCAACTGGTTCAGCTGCATTACCAGATTAATGTTAATTTTGCCCGCTCTGGAAGAGGTCGTGGCAGAGGTGGAGGACGTGAACATGGACGTAGATGTGGATACAACACCAACAAAGGTGGTTATAGCGATTTTAGAGGCAAAAAACTACAAATTTTAAAAAACAACAAAAGAAAAGTGAGCCATAAAATAGTAATAATTTAGCTACAGAAAATTAAAATCATTATGACGAAGTTTGCTCAAGATGTGGGCGCACTGGTCATTGGTCAGTACTTGCAAAACATAAAAAAAAACAGTGGAAGAGTATCATAAATCGAAGAATATCAAGACAAACAACACTAAGGGATTGTCTAATAATACAAACTTGAAGTTTGATGATTTCGTTGAAGATTATGATGGAAATTTATTTAGCGATAAAAATTTAAATGCAATATTCAAAGATATGACTGAACCAACCAATTAGTAGCCTGAAGCTTATCATGTGGTTTTTATTTCATTTCATTTCATTTCCTTTAAGTATGTATCAGTTTGAAACTTTTGTTTATGTATTTTTCTTTTAATTTAATCTTATGAACTTGCAGAAATAATATGTAATGTTGGGCTTTGATAAGCTGTTTATTTTATAACATTTATTTACATTTGTAAGTTATTTCATTTATTGATTAATTGTATTATCTTTAATTCTTAGGGCGTGAACCGTCAGTGTTTGTAATGATATATGTTTGCTTGATAGTGCAACTACTCATACGATTTTGAAAAATCTGAAGTTTTTCTCTAAATTTTCTAAAAATATTTCAGCTAAAGTTTCAACTATAGTTGGTTCAGCCAATATAATTGAAGGGTTCGAAAGAGCCCATATAGTATTACCAAATGGTACACATATATTCATTCAAAATGCACTGTATTCAAGCAATTCTAAAAGAAATCTGTTTAACTTTAAATATATAAAAATGAATGGTCATCATATTGAAACTATAAATGAAAACAACAAAGAATATCTTTGTGTTATTTCTAAAACGAAAGCAAGAAGCTTATTTTAGTAAAATTTGGTAGAAATTCAACTGGGTTATATTTTACAAAAGTTGGCATAGTTGAATCTCATTTTATAAACATGAGCCAGTAGCTCATGAATACAAAGAAATTAATTCTTTGGTATAATCGTTTAGATCATCCTGGATCAACGATGATGCGTAAAATTGCTAAGAACTTAAATGGGAATGATTTATCAAATTAGTTGAATTTACCAACTGATTACATGTGTGCCTCATGTGCACAAGTAAAATTAATTAATCGACCTTCATATAGTAGTATCATTTCTGAATCTCCAGAATTTTTGCAAAGAATTCAAGGTGATATATGTGGTCCAATTCATCCTTCTTGTGGACCATTTAGATATTTCGTGGTATTAATTGATGCATCAACTCGTTGGTCACATGTATGTTTGCTCTCTACTAGAAATATGGCATTTGCCAAATTACTTGCTCAAATAATTAAATTAAGGTATACTTCCCCCTTTACCAAATCAATACGACTAGATAATGCGTCATAATTGACTTCTCAAGTATTTGATGATTAATGTTTATCACTGGGAATTGAAATTGAACATCCAGTAGCTCATGTACATACTCAAAATGGTCTGGCAGAATCATTAATTAAGCGTTTGCAACTTATTGCAAGACCTTTACTTATGCAAACAAAGTTGCCTTTTTCAACTTGGGGACATGCAATTCTGCATGCATCCAAATTGAATAAAATTAGACCAACAGCTTATCATCAATTTTCACCATCATAGCTTTTAACTGGATCCCAACCAAATGTTTCACATCTACGAAATTTTGGTTGCATTGTGCATGTACCCGTTAATCCCATACTTCGTACTAAAATGGGTCCTCAAAGAAGGTTTGGAATTTATGTGGGATTTGACTCACCTTCTATAATTCGTTATCTTGAACCTCTTATAGGTGATGTCTTTATTGCAAGATTTTAAGATTGCAAATTTGATGTGTCAAATTTCCTGCCGTTAGGGGGAGAAAAAAATGTCCAGTAGGACGGCGTGAAATTCCATGGAATAATCCATTTATACTTCATTTGGATTCATGTACAAAACAATGCCAATACGAGGTACAAAGAATTTTGCATATTCAGAATATTGCTAATCAAATGTAAGATGCATTAATGATGCTGCGAAAATTACTAAATCTCACATTCCAGCAGCAAGTGCACTAACTAGAATTGAAATCCCTGAATGTAACGACTAAGGATTTCGCCTGAACCTAATCGATCGCTAAATCGACCAAGACTGTTCAAAACCCGAATACGTTAACAATGGGAATACAACACATCAGAACAAATAACAGTAGACTTTTATAAACATTATAATAATGTTACATTAGAGTACAGAATATCAGAGTACATTGAATATAATACAGGGGAAGATAAATTTACAACAGATTTAATACAGTGCAGCGGAATCAATAATCTGGTACAGCGGAAGTCTATCAATACTCTGGACACAACTTAAAGCTTCAATCCAGAATCCTGCTCAATATATCTGCAAAATAAGCTACTCGACTGCCCGTGTGAAAAAGAGGGCACCCGATTTTGCAAAGTGAAACAAACTACGGGTCAGTCATGGGACTGGTATGAGAAATCTTTCCTAACTTAACTAGTAATAAGGCTAATCACAGGACCACGCCGCTAACGCGGAATGGGTTTACTCCATTGGATTTCCAGTGCATGAAATAAAGTAAATTGTTAAACAACGCAATGCTTTTTAGAAAAATGAAACCATTATAAGACTCAAGTCCCATCACACAATGCAACGCAAACCGGAGGATAGAGTTTTACCTTATAATGGTCAAAAATGCTTGATACGATAAAACGGATTTGATATTATTATTAATGTATATATGTTTCAAAAACATTTCAATCATAATGTAGCAATCATAGATGACATAGTACCCCATCCTACTATGTCGCCATACTAGTTACACAATCAAAACTGCATGATGTCGTATTGGAAATTGGGTCTCCATCAAGAGTCAAGGCTAGGAATGATCTCCTTACCAATTCGAGACAATCTAGCAATGTCTCGGGATCACACCTACGGGCAACCCTTGGATCCTGCAGGGCCGGTCCACAAATATTGTTAGTGGATTAGTTATGCCTAAAAACACGCTTCCCGGTCCTATTGGACCTATAATACGGCCATTGGCGACCAGTAAATCCGAGGCCTCTAAAATTCCATCATCCACATAAGTAAAATGTCAGGGCTTGTAAACGATGACACCACTTCTAGCTAGAAAGAAACGTGTGCACTCCCTGCGTTCCCTTGCCGCGTTTCTGACTCTTACCGGGGTGTGAGGCTCGCGAAAGCTACGCCTAAATAGGTCGTGCTTTGATCATCAACCACAAGGCTATGCTTTTCAACAAAAGCCTCGATCATTTGCATCTTTGCATGCCATAATTCACGCCATGCGATCGATAACTACCAATATATAACCTTTGAGCTCATACGTCTCAAAGAAGGGTGTTAAGCAAGAGAATAAATTCTCCGCCACCACAGATATACATTAATAGATATCAATTTAATTACATGGAATGAAATTCAATTTCGGACACACATCCATTTACAAGTCCGTTCTGGGTCTGAATGAAACCGGAGTCACCTAATTCCTCGTCCCGTATGTCCAATACGGAAGTGAGGTGCTCACATATCCGGACAATCAACAAGTACGTCCGGACAAACTACCACTTTTAACCCTTTACTGGTAGCTAGCAAATGTCGGTCATCATAGTTATCCATTCGATGTGAAGATCGCTGATCTTCATTCACCGTCTTCAGTGTCTTTGACTTTAATCGTCGAAGTAATTATTCAGAATGGGTTAAACCCGGTCTTTCCGAATAACTCATGTATTTTATAATTAAAATCAAGTGCTATAAGGACATATCCAACGCCTTATTCCAATTCAGAATATTCTTCTAATAAAATATTCATATTATTAGGGAAATGATCCCATTAATTTTATCAAAGATAAATTCTTTTAAATTTAATCTTTAATCTTCTTTTTAAAGATTCATTAAAACTCAAATTCGGTTTTAATATCAAAAATCATAACTTCATGATTATTTAGTTTTAAGAAATTAATCTTATCTTTAACTAGGCTAAAGAATCGATGTCATCTAAAAACATTGTTCACGATAAACCCAAAATCATCTTCAATTAAATATGGAATTTTCACAGAAATCAAATCAATATATAACCGACATAAATTTTCGTATCAAACTGATAATATAAATGGAATAACGGAAAAGCCTTTTAAATTCCATATATAGTAACAGTCTTCTTTTGCAGAAGCCTATATCGATTATTATCAAATCGAATTTCCATTCAATTCCAATTTAATATATTAAATTGGAAAACTTGACTTTGGAAAATTTCTTTTTAAATCTTAATAAAAAGATCTATAAATTCTAAATCATATTTTCACTGTTAATTGGGTTAAAGAATAAATGTCATTTAAAAATATAGTTCACGATAAACCCAATTCACATATCAATTTTATTCTAATTACTAAATATATTAGGAAACTTTAATAATCTTAGTTAAAAGATTTATTCTTTAATATGGGGTTTAAGAATAGTGTTATTTAGGACACCATCCACGACAACCCAAAATCCAATTTCTATATTTAATTCCAATTAAATATTAATTAATTAGAAGACTTGATTAAATCTTAATTTAAAAGATTCATTCTAGTTAATAACTAGTTCATTTTGATAAAAATATATTTTTTGTCTTTTGTGTTCATTCAAAACGGACAGAGAAATCATCATTTTATTCTTCGCTGAATATTATTTTAAATATTCTTTATAAAAAAAGATTCTTTATATAAAATATTCTTTATTTTACAATGTTCTTTATTTTAAAATATTCTTTATAAAAAGATAATCTTTATTTAAAATATTCTTCATTTAAAAGATATTCTGAATCAGAATGCTACTCAATCAATTACCATATAATTTCGGTTATATGGATTTCATACATCGTATGCATATGACAATAATAATAAATAATCATTAAATCATCCATTCACATCTAGAGTGAAATTTATAACTGTGTGAACATTAAAATGAAATAATAACACTCATCGCAGCCTGTCAATCCATCGATTGACAATCAACTAAATATTGGGATTAGTGTATGTCAAGTATCATCCCCATACCTGTGTGGGGTTTTCAACCAATAAAAGTTCATATAAATAAATAATTGGTTAATGAATTTAACCAATTTCTAATTCTGCTAACATATTGATGATAATGAACAAACATGTTATTATATTCCTAATGCCAAAATAAAACGTATTTACTCGTATAATTTCCCTATACATTTCTAATGTCTGATAAAACGTAATTTATTTACATGGCATTGTTACTAACGACAAATAAAGATAATTTTCATTTTTCTTTATTTGTATGCAAATTTCTATTTTTAATTTTAACAAATAAAGAGGTAATTTTATTTGTTTATATTTCCAATGTATAAACTAAACATAAAAATGTTTTATTTTAAATTGCATACAAACTTTAATGTATACATTAACACATTAAAATGTCACTTTTATTTACATACCAATTCTAAGGTGTATTGTGACAATACAAATGATGCTTTATATAACATACCAATGCTAATGTATGTTTTTGCAAATAAGGATGATTCTTATGTTTGCATATAAATTCTATTATATATTATGCAAATAAAAATGATTCTTATAATTGCATATAAATTATATTTCAACAGAATGTATAAGAAGTGATACATCCATTTTGCTGACAATTCTATTTTATCAAAAGGAATGTTTTTGTTGTAACACAAATCTATTTGATAAAAATACTATTTGTGTTTAACTCTTTTATTTAACAGAAATGTGATTTTTATTTCATTTCATATCTAATTAACAAAATGTAATATTTTTGTTTTCAACTATCATATTTAACAAAATGTAATTTCTGTTTCAACTATTATATTTTAACAAAAATGAATATTTTGGTTCAATTAATCTATTTTGAAAAAAGTGTATATTTTGACAAAAATATATAAATTGATTCCACTGATCTATTTTGATAAAAATGAATATTTCGACAAAATGTATAATTTGATTTAACTAATCTATTTCAACAAAAACAATAAAAGTGATGTGTTTGTTTTGTCGACAATTCTAATTCAACCAAACAAATAAAAGTGATGTATTTGTTTTGTCGATAATTCTAATTCAACAAAATAAATAAAAGTGATGTACTTGTTTTGTCAAATCTAATGCAGCGAAAATGATAAGGTTTGTTTTGACAAATCTAATGCGACAAAAATGATCATATTTGTTTTAGCTATTATAATTTGATAAAAGTGACCACTTTGTTTTAACTATGATAATTTGACAAAAGCGAAAAATTGGATTTAAAACACCCCACCATTGTTAAGGTCACTCACAAAGGGAATACCTTAACTTCGGTGGAGCATTATAGGTAAAAGATACAAATAATTTACCAGACAGACATATAAACATCGAAAAAACTAAATTTATTTCATAAGTACGTGGTTCAGTAAAAACATTACAATGACTATCTCAAACCAACTTCCAAATCATTACAACAAAATCTCTGTCTTGATTAAAACATAAAGAAGCATAAAATAATAATAAGACATCATAAATCCCCAATAAGAGTGTATCCAAAGCCATAGCCCAAGGAAAGAGAATCCAAGCAATACATTTACTCTCTTCAAGCTGGAAATGGTCCGAACTAAGCTGAAGTATTCCCTCCCTGCGGACCTAGGGGGTGGGGGGAGGGGGAAACGGAAGAAAAGAAGACGAAAGAAAAAATGGGTCAGACATGAGTCTGGTAAGTTCAGTGATTATTTACGCTGTAAACAGGAAAAAGGATCATGGCATGAATAAACTGAACCCAGGACAACACCCTAGAAATAAGATAATAAAACTGAATATGCTATCGCACCCATTACTATTTCTCTGCACCCATTTACAAGTGTTTCAACTAGCATCATGTGCTCAAGATAAATGATCCCCTTTATCGATCGGCTCCTACTCGTATATATATATACTCACTACTAGTGTCATTCGGCCCCGCTTGACTGTAGATATCTGTGCTGGCCCCACCATGGGGTGTATCAAATCTTATGGTGGCAACCCGACACAATTCAAGATGCACAGTGTATTACTACTGATGCCCAGTGCCTGCTTTTTCCACTCCGGAGTACGTGCACGCCCGCACTCCGTCGGAACCTACACTGACGCGCCACCCGCCGTTGTTTTGACCGCTTATAATCAGCCCAGTAATCGTGCCCCACCCTGCCTTGTTCAGGGTACCATGATACATCTATGTGGGTTACTGCTGAAATGGGTCCCCGTTACTAGGGTTTCCTAATCAACATGTTAAAATGGTTATGTGTTCTCAAATTAACCTAACCCCACCCATCAGTTTAGTTAACATGTTGTATTGGTTAAATGTTGCCTTAATTCACTTAACCCTACCATTTCTTTCTTAGCTTTAATTCATTCATTAAAGCACCAACAACTCACATTAGATATGTATTGTTGCGGTCGTTGGATGTGCCGGTCGGTTTCGGGTAGTCTTACACCGCAACTCAATCTAACCTCGAGTTCTTTTGGGCTTGATGCGCTAACCTCTCACATTAGATCTATATTGTTATGGTTGCTGGATGTGCCGGGCGGTTCCGGGCAGTCTTACACCCTAACTCAATCTAACCTCGGGTTAGGCATATTCGTCTTTTACTTAATTTACATATTTACCCTTCATATTTATACGTAAATTATCCACAATTATTACTATTCAAGTCATGCCCCATTTACACTCTAAATAATGTTCATAAATTTTAGGTATATAAATTATACCATTTTATGCCACTAATCATTTATATGATTGTGGGCCAAATTATGCCAATAATATGAAATTTAAGGTTCTTCCCGATGTTACCCCCATTACACGTTCGCAAAATTCAAATAGAATGTTAGGCTCGCAACTTAGCTTAACTTATATACAAAAGGGGAAAGAAAGGAGCATGTAACATTTCTACAACATAAAATAATAAGGATCTAACTAAACATGTGTCATATAAATTTGGCATAAAACAATGAACTTGCATTTTTGGATCCAATTAACATGAATCTTAAGCATACGAACGGGGACTTACATAGAGTTACACAAATCCAATTAGGCATGTAGATGTGAATTTGCAATTTGGATCCAAATAACATGAATCTTAAGCATATGAACGGGGACTAACATAGAATTACACAAATCCAATTAGGCATGTAGATGTGAACTTGTATTTTGGATCCAATTAACATAGATCTAAACATATGAGAATGTAGATCCAAACATATATATGACTTAGCCTAAAAACTTGCATGTAACATAATATGAAAGAGTCACCAAATTTATATAATACACGATTGGTTTAACATACAACATAATAAGTCCAATAAACCACAATAGTCTATAGGCATATATGATAGAATCGTTACAAGAATAGACATGAATCAGCATCACCATTATCTTACAACTAGGCACAACTCTAGTTTTCACTTTATTACAAATCATAACTTTTAATTGTTCTCATCTAAATAATAACAGGACTTACAAACAAAAGCAAATCTTGTTTTCTGGGATTTGTTTTCTAAAAGTGAAAAGCTATCCCTTGACGTAGACTATCGATTCTCTAATTTAGATTTGATTCGCAGCTTCTAACTTGCTTCCTAGTTGGAGAAGAATGGTGGCTATGCTAGGTTGACCATGGACAGCATGGTGGCTCCTTGGAATGAAATTGTGTGATTTAGGGTTGAAGGTTGGGGTTGCTTTTATAGAGGTTTAGACTTATGTGAGCCGTTACATCGACCTAAGAGCAATCAGAACCGTCCATACTAGATAGAGCTATTCAGAAATTGCCACATATGCCCTAGCGACTCAGCAACAAGTCAAAAAATCGTCACTGTTTGGATTTGGGCGAGGGGGTCGACCCCTATAAAGGCGGGTCGACACCCCAGTCGACACCCCTCTTGGGGGGTCGACACCTAAGTCGACACTCCCTGGGGGGAGTCGACCCCTATGGGCAGGAATTTTCCCACCCAACCGATTTACGTGATTTTGAAATTCGAACTGTTTTGTTTATTTAATTATTTAATTTCCTGTTTAAACATGAAATCTTCTGAACTCCATAACTTCTTCATATGGAGTCTGATTCATGCAAACTCAGACTCTTTCTCAAGCAGAATTCCGAGACTAACACAATGGCGTAACCCGTTTCACTTAATTCTCACTTTTAAAATTAATTATTCTTTAATTCATTACTTTTATAAACATAGAAAATGCAGGGTGTTACATTCTCCTCCTTAAAGGATTTCGTCCCCGAAATTTTCAAGTCACGAAGAATGTATATCCTACCATCCAATCATCCATCTACTCAACCTTCAAACACCGACATCCATTGTCCTTAAAATATTTCTAATGCTTTCATGATTGTATGCATAGTGTGTGTATATGTCCTTATCTAATGCAAAATCAGGCGGTCTACTGATTCAGTTGACCTCCTTAATGCAAATTATGTCAGTGCCATGAGTCCATTACGTATGCAAGTATTCCTAATCATACTTTCTACATGAGTGCACAATCATTCATACAAATGTAACGTCCATATGATAACATTCCAAGTTTCAATCCATATACAAATACATATATGCATATGCAATATGAAAGTGACCGAGCCGATCTAGTACCTAATGTGTGTGTATATGCATCCATGAGCAACCACTTGCAACCATCAATCATAACATGTTTCAAATACATGTTTACATCCATTGGTTTCTACCTAAGGATTAAGAATAGGACTTAGGAGATATACTCAAAAGATAGATATAAGCATGCATAAATTTATGGAAAAAGAGATCAAGGAGGTACCCTTAAAAAGAAAAGGGTAGGCCACACGTATTTTTCCCTCTGTTTCCCAATTCGTGTCTTCCTCAGCGTCACTCCATTGAACTTTAACAAGCTTGACTTCACGGTTGCGTAGCTTTTTGACTTCCATACCCAAGATACGAGTTGGAACTCTTCTCACAGTCGCTTCTCGTTCCACTTTTACTTCCTCTAATATACTTGGGTCCACAACTTCCGTAGACTCATGTAAGCACTTTCATATTTGTGAAACATGAAAAACATTATGAACTCCAGCCAGTCTTTCGGGTAGCTCTGCTATCTAAGCCATCGTCCCAATCCTTTTAATGATAGGAAATGGTCCTAAAAATCTTGATGCCAACTTTCCTACGGACCTAAAGCGAATGACATTCCTCAAAGGAGATACTTTAAGGAACACCCTATCTCCAACCTCAAACTCAAGGTCGGTCATTCTTTTGTCTGCGTAGGACTTTTGTCTATCTTGTGCAGTCTTCATTATTCTTCTTATCAAGTCCACCTTCTCTGAAGTTTCCCTAATCATGTCTGGCTCAAGTACGAGCTTGTCTGTAGACTCCCACCAACAAGTTGGTGATCGGTATGGTCTTCCATGTAAAGCCTCAAAGGGTGCCATGCCTATGGTGGCTTGGTAGCTATTTTGTAAGCGAATTCCACTAAAGGAAGATGATCCTTCCATGTTCCTCCAAAGTCAAGAATGCAAAATCTCAAGAGGTCTTCTAATACTCTATTCACCCTTTCCGTCTAACCATCGGTTTGGGGGTGATAGGCCGTGCTTAAGCATAGTTGTGTGCCTACAGCCTCTTGCAAACTCCTCCAAAACTCGCTCGTAAGGATAGGTACTCGATCACTCACTATGCTGGAGGGTATCCCATGGAGTCGAACCATCTCTTTAAGATAAATGGATGCTAAGGACGAGGCGGTCCTTCTTCTCTTAACAGGTATAAAGTGTGCGCTTTTAGTGAGCTTGTCCACTATTACCCAAATACTGGTATTACCCCTTCTTGACCTAGGCAACCCATCAACAAATTCCATCGAAATGTTATCCCATTTCTATTTTGGGACCTCTAGAGGATGAAGCAGACCACCAGGCTTCTTCTGCTCTGCTTTGACTTGCTGGCATATCAAGCACTTAGCGACGAACTTAGTTGCATCCCTCTTCGTGCCATTCCAAAAGAAAACCTTTTTATGTCTTTATACCTCTTGCCTCCACCTGGGTGTATGGTCAGCTTAGAATGGTGTGTTTCTTCGAGAACCATCTTCACCAAATCCCTTGCTTGTGGGATGCATAGTCTTCCATCCCGCCTCAACCAACCCTTACCATCAATGGAGTATCTATTGAGGTGACTAGAAGTCTCACCCCTAATTAGCTTATCCATCATATCAACTAGCTGAGGGTCTTCACGTTGCGCGGTTCCTATTGAGTCCAAAAGAGTAGGCCACACCTCTAGCGATGCTAACAAACCAGGTACAAATTCAGAGGAGGGTCTAAAGTCAAAGTTTGCTATGTACTCCAAGCTTTGCCTTCCTACAAAGAGAGGACTTAAGGTCAGCTTCTTTCTACTCAAGGCGTCTGCTACTACATTTCCCTTGCCAGGGGTATAGGAAATCTCAAAATCGTATGAGGCCATAAATTCCATCCATCATTGTTGTCTTAAGTTAAGATCTTTCTGTGAGAAGAGGTACTTTAACGATCTATGGTCAGTAAACAATTCAAACCTTTCTCCTAGTAGATAATGACGCCATGACTTAAGAGCAAAAACAATGGCAGCTAGCTCCAAATCATGAGTTGGGTAGTTCTTCTCATGTACCTTCAATTGCATTCCCCCATAACAAACTACCTTGCCTTCTTGCATCAAGACAGTGCCTAATCCTGTACCGCATGCGTCTGTGTATACGGTAAACATTTTGCTCCCATCAGGCAATGTCAGAACTGGGGCTGTTGTTAGATCCCTTTTCAAATGTTGGAAAGCAACATCGCAATCCAAATCCCAAGCGAAAGTTAGGTTCTTCTTTGTCAATCTTGTGAGTGGGGCTGAGATTTTTGCAAAGTCTTTGATGAACTTTCGGTAAAACCCCGCTAGCCCGAGAAAGCTTCGGACTTCGGTTGCATTGCACAGAACCTTCCAATCTTGCACCGCAACTACTTTTGCGGGGTCCACAGCTAAAACACCCCAACTCCGTTAAGGTCACTCACAAAGGGAATACCTTAACTTCGGTGGAGGTTTATAAGTAAAAGTCACAGATAAAACACAAGACAGATATATACACATATATATAAACAACGGAAAAACAAACAGACTTTCATATCATAAATACGCGTTCATACAAAACATTTCCATAGTTGCCTCAAAACAAACTTCCAATTATTACAACCATAATACTGTCTTGATTTAAAACTTAAAGAAGCATGAAACATAATTAAAACTGCATAAATCCCTATAGAATGTCCAAAGCCATAGCCCAAACGAAAGAGATCCAAGCAATACATTCTCTCTCTTCAAGTTGGATGAAAAATCTGACTAAGCTGAGGTGTTTCCTCCCTGTGGACTTGAAGGGGGAACGGAAGAAAAGAAAGTGAAAGGAAAATGGGTCAGACATAAGTCTGGTAAGTCTAGTTATATTTCTAGCATGAGAACAATAAAAAGATCGTGACTTGCATAAACTGAGAACATGACAATACCAGAATATAAGACAAGATATGGAAGGAAATACTAACTATACTAAACACACTCACTATTACTTCTCTGCACCTACTAACTAGCCTAACTAGCACCACGTGTTCATGACAAGGTGATCCCTTATTCGATCAGCTCTTACTTGCAACGTTTTCTTCCTGTGTCATATGGCCCCACATGATTGTAGATACCTATGCTGGTCCCACTATGGGGTGTATCAAGTCCCATAGTGGTAGCCCGACACAATTCTAGAATGCATAGGTTATACTACTGATGCCCAGTGCCCTATTTGTCTGCTCCAAAGTGTGTGCACGCCAGCACTCCGTTAGAACCTACACTGCTGCACCAACCGCCGTCGCTTTTGACTGCTTACAATCAGCCCAGTAATCATGCCCCACCCTGCCTAGTTTCAGGGTACCATGATACCTAATTGGGTTACTGTTGAAATGTGTCCCCGTTACTAGGGTTTTCTAGTCAAACATGTTAAGTGTTTAAGTGTCTGTATTAACCTAACCCCACCCGTCAGTTTAATTACCATGTTGAATTGGTTAAGTGTTTTAGTTAACTTAACCCTACCATCCTGACTTGACTGTCCTTAGCTTTAATTAGTTAAAGCACCAACCACTCACATTAGACAGGTATTGTTACGGTTACTGGATGTGCCGGTCGGTTCCGGGCAGGTTTACGCCGTAACTCAGTCTAACCACGGGACCTTGTTGGGCTCAATGCCTTAACCTCCCACATTAGATAAGTATTGTTGTGATTACTGGACAGCCGGGCGGGTCCGGGCAGGTTTACATCACAACTCAATCCAACCTCGGGTTAAGCATACTCGTATTTTCTAAATTTACATATTTATTCTTTTTATTCTTATATGTAAATTTGTTAACAATTAAATGTTATGGTCCATTTTCCAAGTTCATCATTTTTAGGCATATGATTTATACCGTTTCTGCCATAAATTACCTATGTGATTTTTTCACCAATTTATGTCAAGTTTCCTATTATTACCAATTTTTTCCAACGTTACCCCGTCTAAATATTAGGCTAACAATCTTAGCCTAATTTTTCGTCCGCAAGATTTTTAACATATAATATTAGGCTAAAAACTTAGCGTAATTTAGCGTACACAAAATTGGCATAAAGAAATTCATTAACATAAACATGACATAGGTGTAAACTTGGCATTTTCAACATAGTCAATATGAACATCGTAGGTGTGAACTTGCAAATTAGTCAACTTGAATAACATAGGTGTGAACTTGCAACGTAGACTAAATCAACATATATATATATATATATATATGTGAATTTGCAACATTGGATAAAACAACTTACATATATGTGAAATTGCAACATAGGCTAAATCAACTTACATATATGTGAAATTGCAACATAGGCTAAATCAACTTACATATATGTGAATTTCCAAATCAATCACGAACATATGAATAAGTGTGAACTTGAAATATGACATAGGTTTAACATAGACACATAAACATGTAGATCTGACATTTGGTCACATATGTGATATGATTTTACAACCTGAAACTTGCATAACATGATAAACCACACAACTTGTCATAATAGGTTACACTCCAAGTTCACATACATATGAATAGACTTATCCATTAATTCCCAATTCAACATGATAATAAAATAGAACCACAGATATAGATCAATATCAATCAATTCCACATATAACATAATAAACATTGTTCTATTATCAATGTATTTCCAAGGCATGACATTAATTTTGATTTGCATCCAAAAACATAACTAAACTTACAACGAACGACGAACTTGAGTTCTGGATTCTGAGTTCTGGAATTGAGATGCTTTCCTTTGGGTAGATAAACGTTGTTTTTATTTTAATTTTGAATTAGATTTGTTCGTCTCTTAGCTTTCTTCAAGTGGAGGCTACTCTCAGTTTTCTCCCGACAGCATGGCGGCTCTGGTCCTAATTTTTGTGTGAATTTTAGGTTGGAGACTTGAGTTGTTTATATAGAATTTCAAACTAATTAGAGCCTTCAGATGATCATAGATGAATGTAGACCATTCACATCGAGAAGAGCCAACCAGAAAGTGACAAATCAGCCCTAGTGGCACACCAGAACTCAGAAAATCGCTCAGAACCTGACCAGGCCAGCCAAGACCTGACCAGGTCGACTGGGAAGGTCAACCCCCAGGTCGACTCCCAGGTAGACCCCCTGGTTGACCTGGGCACCCAGGTTGACCTGGGTCATGGGCGGGAATTTTCCCGCCCAGCCCAATTCTGGTCCAGTTTTCAAATTTTGAACTTGTTTTGGGTTGTTTGAATTTTAAATCGAATTCTGAAACTTCCGAAGACCGCAACTTCTTCATACGAAGTCCGATTCACGCAAACTCGCACTCTATCTCAAAAAGAATTCCGAGATGAACGCAATGGCGTAACCCGTTTCTCTTAATTCTTTCATTTAGAATTAATTATACTTTAATTTGTTAATTTATTGTTAACAGAAAATTCGGGGTGTTACATTCTCCCCCTCCTTAAAGGATTTCGTCCCCGAAATCTTCAAGTTTAGAAGAACGTATATCCTAACATCCAATCATCCATCTACTCAACCAACAAACACAAGCGTCCATTGTCCTTAAAAGACTTCTAATGCTTCATGATCATATGCATAGTGTGTGTATATGTCCTTATCCAATGCAAAAATTAGGCGGTCTACTGATTCAGTTGACCTTCTTAATGCGAATCATGTAAGTTTCATGAATCCATTATGTATGCAAATTTTTCCCTACTCATAATTCTACATGAGTGCGCAACCGTTCATACAAATGCGACATCCATATGAGAACATATCAAGTTTCAACCACATACAAATATGAATACATATATGCATATGCAATATGGAAGTGACTGAGCCGATCTAATACCTAGGGTGTGTATATATGCATCCACGAGCAACCACTTGCAACCACTTGCAGCCATTAATCATAACATGTTTCAAATACATGTTTACATCCATTAGTTTCTACCTAAGGAGTTAGGAGAAAAAGGACTGAGAAGATACACTAAAAGGTAGATACAAGCATAAACTTATGGAAAAAGAGAGGTCAAAGATGTACCCTAAAAAAGAAAGGGGTAGGCAGCGCGTATTTTGTCCTCAGTTTCCCAAGTCGCATCCTCCTCGGCATCGCTCCATTGAACTTTAACAAGCTTGATTTCACAGTTGCGTAGCTTTTTGATTTCAGTTCCTATGATTCGAGTTAGAACTCTCCTCACAGTTGTTTCTCGTTCTATTTCAACTTCTTCTAGTATGCTTTGCTCCACCACTTCCGCAGACTCATGTAAACATTTCCGGAGATGAGAAACGTGAAAGACATTGTGAATTCCAGCCAACCTTTTGGGCAGCTCTACTCTATAAGCCATCTTCCCAATCTTCTCGATGATAGGGAACGGTCCTACAAATCTTGGTGCTAGTTTTCCTGCGGATCCAAAGCGAAGGATGTTCCTTAAAGGAGATACCTTAAGAAAAACCCTGTCTCCAACCTCAAACTCAAGGTTGTTCCTTCTTTTGTCTGCGTAGGATTACTGTCTATCTTGGGTAGTCTTCATTCTCCTTCGTATCAAGTCCACTTTTTCTGAAGTCTCTCTAATCATGTCTGGCCCAAGTATAATCTTGTTTGTAGACTCCCACCAACAAGTTGGTAATCGACACGGTCTTCCATATCGAGCTTTGAAGGGCGCCATGCCGATGGTGACTTGGTAGCTGTTGTTGTAAGCAAATTCCACTAAAGGAAGATGATCCTCCCATGTCCCTCCAAAGTCAAGAACGCATAGTATCAAAAGATCTTCTAATACTCTGTTCACCCTTTTCGTCTGACCATCGGTTTGGGGGTGATAGGCCGTGCTCAAGCATAACTGTGTGCCTACAGCTTCTTGCAGACTCCTTCAAAACTCGCTTGTAAAGATAGGATCTCCGTCACTCACTATGCTGGAGGTTATTCCATGGAGTCGAACTATTTCCTTGAGATAAAGAGATGCTAGAGATGAGGCAGTCCTTCTACTCTTGACAAGTATAAAGTGGGCACTTTTTGTGAGCCTGTCCACTATTACCCAAATGCTAGTATTGCCCCTTCTTGACCTAGGCAACCCATCAGTGAAGTCCATTGAAATGTTGTCCCACTTCCATTGCGGGACTTATAGAGGATGAAGCAGTTCTCCAGGCTTCTTTTGTTCCGCCTTGACCTGTTGGCGTATCATGCACTTAGAAATGAAATCTGCCACATCCTTCTTCATGCCGCTCCAAAAGAAAACTCTCTTTACGTCCTTGTACATCTTGTCTCCACCTGGGTGTATTGTCATCTTGGAATGGTATACTTCCTCGAGAACCATCTTTACCAAATCCCTTGCTTGTGGGATGCATAGTCTTCCATCTCGCCTCAGCCAACCCTTATCATCGATGGAGTACCTATGGACGTGACTGGAAGTTTCACCCCTAATTAGCTTATCAATCACATCCACAAGCTGAGGGTCTTCACGTTGTGCGGTCCCTATTGAGTCTAAAAGAGTGGGCCGTACTTCTAATAATGCCAGAAAACCAAGTACAAAATCAGAGGAGGGCCTAAAGTCAAAACTGGCTATATACTCCAAGCTTTGCCTTTCTATAAAGAGAGGGCTTAAGGTCAGCTTCTTTCTGCTCAAGGCGTCTGCTACTACATTGCCCTTGCCAGGAGTATAGGAAATCTCAAAATCATACGAGGCAAGAGACTCCATCCACCTTTGCTGTCTTAAGTTAAGATCTTTCTGCGAAAAGATACTTCAACGATTTATGGTCAGTATATAATTCGAACTTCTCACCTAGGAGATAATGGCGCCAAGACATAAGCGCAAAGACGATGGCGGCCAACTCAAGATCGTGGGTTGGGTAGTTCTTTTCATGAACTTTCAAGTGTCTTCCACCATAAGCTATTACCTTCCCTTCTTGCATCAGAACAGCTCCTAGTCCCGTACCACAAGCATCCGTGTATACTATGAACATCTTGCTTCCATCAGGCATAGTCAGAACTGGGGCTGTTGTGAGAGCCCTTTTCAAGCGTTGGAAAGCAATATCACAATCCAAATCCCAAGCGAACGCTAGATTCTTCTTTGTTAGCCTTGTGAGTGGAGCTGAGATTTTCACGAAATCTCTAATGAACTTTCGGTAAATACCTGCTAGCCCGAGAAAGCTTCAGACTTCGGTTGCATTTCTTGGTGCCTTCCAATCTTGCACCGCCACCACTTTCGCGGGGTCTACAACTAACCCCTCTTTGGACACTACATGTTCAAGAAACCTTACTACTTCTCTCCAGAAGTTGCACTTGGATAATTTTGCTTTTAGCTAATGTGCATGGAGAGTATCCATGATTTCCTTAAATGCTGAGCATGCTCTTCCTCATCCTTTTAGAAGATCAAAATATCGTCTATGAAGACAACCACAAACTTGTTGAGGAATCCTCTGAACACCCTGCTCATTAGGTCTATGAAATAAGCGGGTGCGTTTGTCAAGCCGAAAGGCATGACAAGCGACTCGAAGAAACCGTCTGGGGTCCTGAATGTCGTCTTATCAATGCTATCTTCAGCTGCCCTTAGCTGATGGAACCCAGTAGCCAGATCAAGTTGGGAGAAAACCGACGCACCTCCAAGCTGATCAAACAAATCGTCTATTCTGGGAAGCGGGTGTCTATTCTTCTTAGTCAGCTTGTTTAGCTCCCTATAGTCAACACAAAGACGTAGTGAGCCATCTGCTTTGGTGGCGAACACCACTGGAGCACCCCATTCCGAGATACTCCGCCTTATAAACCCCTTCTCGAAAAGCTCCTTAACTTGCTTACTGAGCACCTTTGTCTCCTTTGGAGCCATGTGTCTAACAAGTAAAGCTACGGGCTTTGCGTTATCAACAAGATATATGCGGAAGTCTATTTCCCGCCTCGGAGGTAATCCCTTCACCTCTTCAAAGACATCTGGATATTCACGGACCACTTTAACTGAATGAAAATTCTCAACAAAATCATCAAGCGACTCTAGATAACTAAGCATAACAGCATTCAAGGGATTATAAGAAATTTCTAGAGTGTTACCGAGCCGAGTCAAGAGTCTAACCACTCTCTTCTCAAAATCAAGAATGGCACCATTACTGGATAACCAATCCATGCCTAAGATCAATCCATATCCCGAGAAACCCAAAACAAAGGCACTACATCTAAACTCAACACTTAGAATAGAGATTTTCAAATCCAAACAAACCATTGACAAATAAGCTGAGCCCCTAATTGGATTTGAAACAACCAAGGGATCTTCTACCATACTAGTGTCTAAGTGCAGAGATTCTACTAAAGCAGATGAAATAAAGGAGTGTGATGCGCCAGAATCAAAGAGAGTGTGAACTGGATGATCATAGAGATAAACTAAACTTTTTACAAAAATATTTCTACCTCATTCCTGCGGAGGTGCCACCAGCGCGTGAACCTTTCCCCCTGAAGTGGATCCAGTCCTATGTCCCTGCCCCCTCTTCTTTGGGCAGTCCTTAGCCATGTGTCCAGTCTCGCCGCAATGGAAACAACCACCATTCATCTTCGCCTTCTTCTTTCTGCAGTCTTTCACTATATGTCCAACAATGCCACAGAAATTACACCTTCTCTTTTCATGGGATTTGTTGTTCTTCCCGCCCTTCTTGAAGTCTGTTTCTTAGCCTGTAAACCCTCCTTCTTTTCTTGAGGCACTTCCTCCTTTGCCTCTTTCTTGCCTTTATCTTCCTCATGTAACAGCACCATGTCCACCAAGCTTTCATAAGTCGCTCCCATGGGTATATGGGTCATAGCAAGGCTGTGTGGAGGCTCATTCAGACCTTTGACAAAGCGAAGAGCCTTCTTGTGTTGGGTGTTTACTAAATCCAGCCCAAATCTGGCCAGTTGATTAAACTGATTGACTTACTCCTTGATTGTCATACTTCCTTGTTTAAGAGTTAGGAACTTCTCCATCTGCAGGCTTTTTTCAGCTTGGGAGAGGAATTTCATCTCAAAGCTCATCCTGAAATCTTCCCAAGTTTCCACTGGCCTCTCAGCATGGGTAATCTCCCACCAATAAGAAGCTTCGTCTTTAAACAACCACACTGCTAGCTGTATCTTTTGCTTGTCGTTAACTTCGAAGATGACGAACAAATCTTCGGTCTCCTTCAGCCAGTTCCTTGCTACCACAAAGGATTCAGTTCCATAAAATTCCTTTCCACCTATAGCCTTAAAGTCTCTACACGTTTTAGCGAAAGCATTTCCATGAGGAGGAGGAGGAGGAATCGCTGCCATTGTGGGAGGAGGAATGTCTGCTGGGCCCGCATCATTGGCCCTAGCCTTAAGGTACCTTCGGAACCAGCCAGGTATCGGTACTCCTTCTGGAAGGTTAAGATCTCCAGACGTGCTGAAACAAAAAGGAAAGATTCAAGACAAAAGGATAGAGAGATACTACATATGGCTTTGGGGAATTATGCCTTTTAAAAACAACGCTTTTTCTTAAAAAAATGCTTCTTTAAACTTCTTTTTGAAAATAGTTTCAAAAACCTTTATCTAATCTGGTAAACCTGTGCTCTGATACCAAGTGAAACACCCTACCTCTGTTAAGGTCACTCATAAAGAGAATACCTTAACTTCGGTGGAGGTTTATAAGAAAAAGTCACAGATAAAACACAAGACAGATATAAACACATATATAAACAGCGGAAAAACAAACAGACTTTCATATCATAAATACGTGTTCACACAAAACATTTCCATAGTTGCCTCAAAACAAACTTCCAATTATAACAACCATAATACTGTCTTGATTTAAAACTTAAAGAAGCATGAAACATAATTAAAACTGCATAAATTCCTATAGAATGTCCAAATTCATAGCGCAAACAAATAAGATCCAAGTAATACATTCTCTCTCTTCAAGCTGGATGAAAAATCTGACTAAGATGAGGTGTTTCCTCCCTGTGGACCTAGGGGGAGGGGGTGGGGGGGAGACGGAAGAAAAGAAAGCGAAAGGAAAATGGGTCAGACATAAGTCTGGTAAGTCTAGTTATATTTCTAGCATGAGAACAATAAAAAGATCATGACTTGCATAAACTGAGAATAGGACAATACCAGAATATAAGACAAGATATGGCAAGAAATACTAACTATACTAAACACACTCACTATTACTTCTCTGCACCTACTAACTAGCCTAACTAGCACCACGTGTTCATGACAAGGTGATCCCTTATTCGATCGGCTCTTACTCGCAACGTTTTCTTCCTGTGTCATACGGCCCCACATGATTGTAGATACCTTTGCTGGTCCCACTATGGGGTGCATCAAGTCCCATGGTGGCGGACCGACACAATTCTAGAATGCATAGGTTATACTACTGATGCCCAGTGCCATGTTTGTCTGCTACGAAGTGTGTGCATGCCCGCACTCCGTTAGAACCTACACTGCTGCACCAACCGCCATCGCTTTTGACCGCTTACAATCAGCCCAGTAATCATGCCCCACCCTGCCTAGTTTCAGGGTACCATGATACCTAATTGGGTTACTGCTGAAATGGGTACCCGTTACTAGGGTTTTCTAGTCAAACATGTTAAGTGGTTAAGTGTCTGTATTAACCTAACCCCACCCATCAGTTTAATTAACATGTTGAATTGGTTAAGTGTTTTAGTTAACTTAACCCTACCATCCTGACTTGTCTGTCCTTAGCTTTAATTAGTTAAAGCACCAACCGCTCATATTGGACAGGTATTGTTACGGTTACTAGATGTGCCGGTCGGTTTCAGGCAGGTTTACACCGTAACTCAGTCTAACCTCGGGTCCTTATTGGGCTCAATGCCTTAACCTCCCACATTGGATAGGTATTGTTGTGACTACTGGACAACTGGGCGGGTCCGGGCAGGTTTACATCACAACTCAATCCAACCTCGGGTTAAGCATACTCGTATTTTCTAAATTTACATATTTGTTCTTTTTATTCTTATATGTAAATTTGTTAACAATTAAATTTTATGGCCCACTTTCCAAGTTCATCATTTTTAGGCATATGATTTATACCGTTTCATGCCATAAATTACCTATGTGATTTTTTCACCAGTTTATGTCAAGTTTCCTATAATTACCAATTTTTCCCAACGTTACCCCATCTAAATATTAGGCTAACAATCTTAGCCTAATTTTTCGTCCGCATGATTTTTAACATATAATATTAGGCTAAAAACTTAGCCTAATTTAGCGTACACAAAATTGGCATAAAGAAATTAATTAACATAAACATGACATAAGTGTAAACTTGGCATTTTCGGCATAGTAAATATGAACATCATAGGTGTGAACTTGCAAATTAGTCAACATGAATAACATAGGTGTGAACTTGCAACGTAGACTAAATCAACATACATATATGTGAACTTGCAACATAGGCTAAATCAACTTACATATATGTGAAATTGCAGCATAGGCTAAATCAACTTACATATTTGTGAAATTGCAACATAGGCTAAATCAACTTACATATATGTGAATTTCCAAATCAATCACGAACATATGAATAAGCGTGAACTTGAAATATGACATAAGTTTAACATGTACACATAAACATGTAGATCTGACATTTGGTCACATATGTGATATGATTTTACAACCTGAAACTTGCATAACATGATAAACCACACAACTTGTCATAATAGGTTACACTCCAAGTTCACATACATATGAATAGACTTATCCATTAATTCCCAATTCAACATGATAATAAAATAGAACCAAAGATATAGATCAATATCAATCAATTCCACATATAACATAATAAACATTATTCTATTATCAATGTATTTCCAAGGCATGACATTAATTTTGATTCGCATCCAAAAACATAACTAAACTTACAACGAACGACGAACTTGAGTTCTGGATTCTGAGTTCTGGAATTGAGATGCTTTCCTTTGGGTAGATAAACGTTGTTTTTATTTTAATTTTGAATTAGATTTGTTCGTCTCTTAGCTTTCTTTAAGTGGAGGCTACTCTCAGTTTTCTCCCGACAGCATGGCGGCTCTGGTCCTAATTTTTGTGTGAATTTTAGGTTGGAGACTTGAGTTGTTTATATAGAATTTCAAACTAATTAGAGCCTTCAGATGATCATAGATGAATGTAGACCATTCACATCGAGAAGAGCCAACCAGAAAGTGACAATTCTACCCTAGTGACACACCAGAACTCAGAAAATTGCTCAGAACTCGACCAGGCCAGCCAAGACCTGACCAGGTCGACTGGGTAGGTCGACCCCCAGGTCGATCTGGGTCCTGGGCGGGAATTTTCCCGCCCAGCACAATTCTGGTCCAGTTTTCAAATTTTGAACTTGTTTCAGGCTGTTTGAATTTTAAATCGAATTCTGAAACTTCCGAAGACCACAACTTCTTCATACGGAGTCCGATTTACGCAAACTCGGACTCTATCTCAAGTAGAATTCCGAGACGAACGCAATGGCGTAACCCTTTCCCTTAATTCTTTCATTTATAATTAATTATACTTTAATTTGTTAATTTATTGTTAACAGAAAATTCTGGGTGTTATGACAGTTATCCCCTCTTTGGACACCACATGTCCAAGAAACCTTACTTCCTCTCTACAGAAATGACATTTGGAGAATTTGGCTTTCAGCTGATGTGCATGAAGAGTATCCATGACTTCTCTTAAATGCAGAGCATGCTCTTCTTCATTCTTCGAGAAAATCAAAATGTCGTCTACGAAGACCACCACAAACGTATTAAGGAACTCCCTGAACACCCTTCTCATCAAGTCAACGAAATAAGTGGGCGCGTTTGTCAAGCTGAAAGGCATGAAAAGCCATTCGAAGAAACCATCCGGGGTTCTGAAAGTGGTCTTATCAATGCTGTCTCCAGCCACTCTTAGCTGAAGAAACCTGGTAGCTAGATCTAGTTAGGAGAAAACCGAAGCACCTACAAGCTGATCAAACAAGTCGTCTATTCTTGGAATTGGATGACTATTCTTCTTGGTCAGCTTGTTTAACTCCCTACAGTCAACGCATAGGCGAAGTGAACCATCCGCTTTGGTTGCGAATACTACTGGAGCACCCCATCCAGAAATACTCCGCCTTATAAACCCCTTTTCGAGTAGCTCTTTAACTTTCTTGCTATGACCTTTTCTCTCCCTTAGAGCCATGTGTCTAACGGGTAGAGCTACAGGTTTTGTGTTATCAACAAGGTATATGCGGAAGTCTATCTCCCCCTTCAGAGGCAAGCCCTCCACTTCGTCAAATACATCTGAATATTCACGGACTATTCTAACAGACTGCAAGTTTTCAACAGACGCATCAAGAGATTCTAGGTAGCTAAGAATAACAGAATGCATGGGATTACAAGAGATTTCGAGAGTATTACCGAGGTGGGTCATAAGTCTAATCACTCTCTTTTCACAATCGAGGATGGCACCATTACTGGATAACCAATCCATGCCTAGAATCAATCCATAGCCCGTGAAGCCCAAAACATAGGCATTACATCTTAACCCAACGCTCAATATAGAAATTTCCAAATCCACACAAATCATTGACAAATAAGCCGAGCCCCAATTGAATTTGAAACAACCAAGGGATCCTGTACTATACTGATGTCTAGGTGCAGAGATACAACTAAAGCAGTAGATAAAAAAGAGTGCGATGAGCCAGAATCAAAGAGTGCACGAACAGTATGATCAAAAAGATAAACTAAACTCTCAACAGAAATATTTCTACCTCGTTCCTGCAGAGGTGCTATGAGAGCGTGAACCTGCCCTCCAGAAGTAGATCCAGTCCTCTGCCCTTGCCCTTGCTTTCTTGGGCAGTCCTTAGCCATGTGTCCTGTCTCGCCGCACTGAAAACAACCACCCATCTTCCTTCTTTTCTTTCTGCAGTCCTTAATCAGATGTCCAGGAATGCCACAAAAATTACACTTTCTCTTGTCACGGGGTTTGTTGTTCTTCCCGCCCTTCTTTGAATCTGTCGCCTTACTCTACAATCCCTCCGCTTTTTTATCCAGAGGTACTTCCACCTTTGCCTCTTTCTTCCATCCTTGTCTTCCTCCTGTAACAGTGCCATGTCCACCAGTCTCTCATAAGTTGCACCCATAGGTATAGGGGACATAGCTAGGCTGTGCAGTGGCTCATTCAACCCTTTAACAAAACGGAGAGCCTTCTTATGGGGAGTGTTCACTAACTCCGGTACGAATCTAGCCAGCTGGTTGAATTGGTTGACGTATTCTTTGACTGGCATACTTCCCTGTTTGAGAGCAAAGAACTTCTCCATCTGTAGGCTTCATTCATCTTGTGAGAGGAATTTCATTTCAAACCTCATTCTGAAATCCTCCTGAGTTTCAACTGGTCTCTCAGCATTAGTAACTACCCACCATTAAAGGCTTCATCTTTGAGCAACCATATGGCTAACTGTATCTTCTGCCTATCGTCCACTTCGAAGATAACAAACAAATCCTTGGTTTCTTTGAGCCGGTTTCTTGCTTCTACAAATGACTCAGTCCCATTAAAGTTCTTTCCACCCATGGCTCGAAAATCTTTACATATCTTTGAGAAAGCATTTGTACGAGGAGGAGGAGGAGGAGGAACAACTGCAACTGGGGGAGGAGGAATGTCTGCTGGGCCTGCATCATTAGCCCTAGCCTCTAGGTATTTTCTGAACCAGCTAGGTACCGATGCGCCCTCTGGAAGGTTAAGATCCCCATACATGCTGAAACGAAAAAGGAAAAGATTCAAAACAAATGATAGAAAGATAGTGCATATGGCTTTGGGGGATTATGCCTTTTAAAATAAAAACAACACTTTCTTTTGAAAATGCTTCTTTAAACTTCTTTTTGAAAATTAGTTTCCAAATTTTTTTATTTGATCTGGCAACCATCAACTCTGATACCAAGTGAAACACCCTACCTTTGTTAAGGTCACTTACAAAGGGAATGCCTTAATTTTGGTGGAGCATTATAGGTAAAAGATACAGATAATTTACAAGACAGACATATAAACAGCGGAAAAACTAAATTTATTTCATAAGTACGTGATTCAGTCAAAACATTACAACAACTGTCTCAAACCAACTTCCAAATCATTACAACAAAATCTCTGTCAGCATGAAATAACAATAAGACAACATAAATCCTCAATAAGAGTGTATCCAAAGCCACAGCCCAAGGAAAGAGAATCCAAGCAATACATCTACTCTCTTCAAGCTGGAAATGGTCCGAACTAAGCTGAAGTATTCCCTCCCTGCGGACCTTGGGGGGGAAGGGGGAACGAAAGAAAAGAAGACGAAAGAAAAATTGGGTAAGACATGAGCCTGGTAAGTCCAGTGATTATTTAGCATGTAAATTGGAAAAAGGGTCATGACATGAATAAACTGAACCTAGGACAGCACCCTAGAAATAAGATAATAAAACTGAATATGCTATCGCACTCATTACTATTTCTCTGCACCCATTTACAAGTGTTTCAACTAGCACCATGTGCTCAAGATAAATGATCTCCTTTATCGATCGGCTCCTACTCGTATATATATTCACTACTTGTGTCATTCGGCCCCGCTTGATTGTAGATACCTGTGCTCGTCCCACCATGGGGTGTATCAAATCCTATGGTGGCAACCCGACACAATTCAAGATGCATAGTGTATAACTACTGATGCCCAGTGCCTGCTTTTTCCACTCTGGAGTACGTGCACGTCCGCACTCCGTCGGAACCTACACTGACGCACCACCCGCCATTGTTTTGACCGCTTATAATCAGCCCAGGAATCGTGCCCCACCCTGCCTAGTTCAGGGTGCCATGATACATCTATATGGGTTACTGCTGAAATGGGTCCCCTTTACTAGGGTTTCCTAATCAACATGTTAAAATGGTTATGTGTTCTCAAATTAACCTAACCCCACCCATCAGTTTAGTTAACATGATGTATTGGCTAAGAGTTGCCTTAATTAACTTAACCCTACCATTCCTATCTTAGCTTTAATTCATTCATTAAAGCACCAACCACTCACATTAGATATGTATTATTGCGGTCGCTGGATGTGCCAGTCGATTCCGGGCAGTCTTACACCGCAACTCAATCAAACCTCGAGTTCTTTTGGGCTTGATGCGCTAACCTCTCACATTAGATCTATATTGTTATGGTTGTTGGATATGCCGGGCGATTCCAGGCAGTCTTACACCGTAACTCAATCTAACATCGGGTTAGGCATGTTCGTCTTTACTTAATTTACATATTTACCCTCCATATTTATATGTAAAGTATCCACAATTATTACTATTTAATTCATGCCCCATTTACGCTCTAAATCATGCTCATAAATTTTAGGTATATCAATTATACCATTTTATGCCACTAATCATTTATATGATCGTGGTTTTTCCCAACGTCACCCCCATTATACATTCGCAAAATTCACATAGAATGTTAGTCTCGCAACTTAGCCTAACTTATATACAAAAGGGGAAAGAAAGGAGCATGTACCATTTCTACAACATAAAATAATAAGGATCTAACTAAACATGTGTCATATAAATTTTGCATAAAACAATGAACTTGCATTTTTGGATCCAATTAACATGAATCTTAAGCATACGAACGGGGACTTACATATAATTACACAAATCCAATTAGGCATGTAGATGTGAACTTGCAATTTGGATCCAAATAACATGAATCTTTAGCATATGAGCGGGGACTTACGTAGAATTACACAAATCCAATTAGGCATGTAGATGTGAACTTGTATTTTGGATCCAATTAACATAGATCTAAACATATGAGAATGTAGATCCAAACATATATATGACTTAGCCTAAAAACTTGCATGTAACATAACATGAAAGAGTCACCAAATTTATATAATACACGATTGGTTTAACATACAACATAATAAGTCCAATAAACCACAATAGTCTCATAGGCATATATGATAAAATCGTTAAAAGAATAGACATGAATCTGCATCACCATTATCTTACAACTAGGCAGAACTCTAGTTTTCACTTTATTACAAATCATAACTTTTAATTTTTCACATCTAAATAATAACAGGACTTACAAACAAAAGAAAATCTTGTTTTCTGCGATCTATTTTCTGAAACTGAAAAACTATCCCTTGACGTAGACTATCGATTCTCTAATTTAGATTTGATTCGCAGCTTCTAACTTGCTTTCTAATTTGCTTCCTAGTTAGAGAAGAATGGTGGCTATGCTAGGTTGACCATGGACAGCATGGTGGCTCCTTGGAATGAAATTGTGTGATTTAGGGTTGAGGGTTGGGGTTGCTTTTACAGAGGTTTAGACTTATGTGAGCCGTTAGATCGACCTAGGAGAAATCAGAACCGTCCAGACTAGATAGAGCTATCTAGAAATCGCCACCTATGCCCTAATAACACAGCAACAAGTCAGAAAATCTCCACTGTTTGGATCTGGGCGAGGGGGTCGACCCCTATAGGGGAGGTCGACACTTATGTCAACACCCCCTGGGGGGAGTCGACCCCTATGGGCGGGAATTTTCCTGTCCAGCTGATTTACGTGATTTTGAAATTTGAACTGTTTTGTTTATTTAATTTTCTGTTTAAACATGAAATCTTTTGAACTCCATAACTTCTTCATACGGAGTCCGATTCGTGCAAACTCGGACTCTTTCTCAAGCAGAATTCCGAGACGAACGCAATGGCGTAACTCGTTTCCCTTAATTCTCACTTTTAAAATTAAGTATTCTTTAATTCGTTACTTTAATAAACATAGAAAATACTGGATGTTACAGGATTTCAACTATTATAAAGTGATAAAAGTGACAAATTGGGTTTTAACTATTTTAGTTTGATAAAAGTGGCCAATTTGGTTTCAACTAAACTTTTTGGCAAAAATGGATATTTTTGTTTCAATAAATCCTTTTGATACAAATGATAATTTTGTTTCACTAACAAGTTTTGACAAAAGGGGTTATTTTTATTTCAATAATCATAATCATGTTTTGGCAAGAACTATATTTTTATTCCAATGATCATGTTTTGACAAGACTATTTTTATTTTAGTTAACTTGTTTGACAAAAATGACTATTTTTATTTTAACTAACTTGGCACTAAAAATGTTATTTTTAAATCTATCCTTTTTATTATAACTAAATTGACAATAATTTTTTTACTTTAAATCCATTCTTTCTAATGAAAACATATTACATAAAAAGGTAATCTTTTTAATATTATTCTTTTTAATGAAAACATATTACATAAAAAGATAATCTTTTAATCCTATTCTTTTTAATGAAAACATATTACATAAAAAGGTAATCTTTTAATTCTATTCTTTTTAAGGAAAACATATTACATATAAAGGTAATCTTTTAAATTTCAATCTTTTGATTGGAACAAATTATCAATAAAAATGTAATCTTTAATGTTTGATCTTTTTATTGACTAACAAAAATGTATATTTTTGTCTAATCCTTTTAATTGAAAAAAGGTATATTTTTGTCTAATCATTTTAAATGAACAAAAAGGTATATTTTTGTCTATCGTTTTAAATGAATAAAAGTGAACATTTTTTGTCTCATTCTTCTTAATGATAAAAAAAGAATGTTTTAGTCTCATTCTATTTAAATGACACAAAAATGAATGTTTGGTTACATTCTTTTAAATTTGACAAAAATGAACATGGTTGTCTACTCCTAATTAAATGACAAAAATGAATGTTTTGGTTCATTCTTTTAAAATGACAAAAATGCTACAATCCAATAAACAAAGGATAATTTTGTTTGAATCTAATTTTATAATTAACATAAATGTTAATTACCCAATCTAATGACAAAAGACAATTTTGTTTGCAACTAAACTTATAATTAACATAAATGTTAATTACCTCCATCTACTAAAACAAACGACAATATTATTTTAATCTAATTTTATAATTAACATGAATGTTAGTTACAACAATCTAATAACAATGATAATTCTATTTGAATCTATTTTATAACAAACATGATACACACAATTCCATTCAGTGATTCATTGCAATGCAACAAAATCAACATTTCGATAAATATATACATGACACCACATGAATCTTATATAGAATGAATATAAATTTCACAATAAAATAAATAAATAATTTTAATTTTAAAATAGAAATCTTACATCGATTTGTCTGAATTTTCAAAGTGCTCCATTTCAGGTCTAGTCGGCTTCATGGCGTAGATCTGGATTTCATGATTCCAATGCAATGGAAATCGTTCGATTCCGATCCTGTTTGAACAAGTTACAGATGTTTAAAGATTTACAAATTTTAAATATATAATTAAATTAATTAAATAATTATTAACCTCCAAACCTTTCTTCCCTGACCATTTACTGTAACCATGAAAACCCACTTCTCAACTTCATCTCTCCTCTGTCGCTCCGCGTACACGCCGCTTGCACCAGATCAGACGGGCCCACATCGAAGCCCGCCACGCCAGCCCCCCACACCACCAATGTCATCGCACTCGCGCCCCCCGACCACCCTGAAAACCCGTTCAAATGCCCCTACTTCGAGTGCAGAATTCCAGAGATCCATCACTTTATTATCGATCTCAACCGTCTAGAATGTTAAGCTCACTAAGATCTTAAATTTCGTTTTTATTATTTCTGAAATGATTGAATGGATTGTGAGATAATGTCGTTCAAATTCGAGAGCTTTCTGGCCCTCAAAATCATGGATGGCGGCTGAGTGCATTAGTGATTAGGGTTTTAGTTTGTTTTCTATTTATAATATTATATTATTAAATGTTCGAATTTATAAATAAACCCGTAAATTTTTCTCAGATCCAATTTCAGCCCAATGAAAGTTGTCGCTAGGAAAATACCCCCGTTTTGGACCCAATGGGCTAGGTCCCTTCAGCCCATTTGATCGTCTTCAGGCTGTTTTATTTAATTTAATATTTAAATCATTTATTTATTTAATTTGATCGCACATTTTAATTAACCGGGGCCACATACGGACTTTAAAAATTCTAGAAAAATTATTTCTAGTTATGATTTGATGATGCGGTCCTAACAAAATTAATTTCATTGAATTCCGAGACCGCTTGAAAAATGGTCATTTTTTGGTCGATCCAATTTGACTTAAATTGACAAAACACATTTTCTTTTGCCACACTCACATATTAATTCTAAAAATTATGCAAATTGAAACCTAGCAATAATTTGACATTCCGGTTCCAACAAAAGTGGTTTCATCGAAAACTGAGATCGTTTGTAAAATGGCTATTTTTAAGGGCCATATATTATATTAAAATATATAAAAATTCTATAGCGTCTTTTCTAAATTTTAAACTGGACATAACTTTTGATTCCCGTTATGAAATTTCAAATTTTCAGATTCTTTGGAAAGATATTTTTAGATAGATTTTAATATTTTTGGTTTCACTAAAATCCGATTTATTTTGCATCCTGTATAATCAGTCAAAGTTCAAATTCAAATTTTCAATCTACCGCGCTATTTCTAATTCCTTTTATAATTAAAATAAAATTTATCCATTCTAACTTTGATTTAAAATGAATTTTTATCGTTATTATTTAAAATAAATTATTTCAATTATTAAAATCCCATTAAAATTTCTAAAATAAAATTTTAAATTGGTTCAGAATTCCGAGTTGTTACACCGGTGAACCAATAGTAGCAAATGAATCTAACGCTAGACAAAAACATGGAAGACCGATAGGTTGAAAAGACTTGTCACCTAGAAAAAGAAATTCTAACGTAAAATCGCCAGTTAGCAAACCTCCCAAAGAGGTTATAAATGATCTTAAGGATAACTCAAAAGAAAATTCCAATTCTCCTAAAATTAGTGAAGGAACTACTATCCTAGAATAAATAATAGAAGCTTCCAAAAATAAAACAGTACCTAATAATAATGAGAACTCAATATTATGTACGAATTATGGAGAATGTGGGATCGAAGTAAAATATTAATTGATGATGTATTCTCATTCGCAGTAGCTATTGAAATAACTGAAAGTCGTGACTGTAATGAGGATAATGATAATGAACCAACTAGCATAAATGAATGACAAAAAAAACATGATTAACCATAGTGGAAAGATGCTATTCAGGTTGAGCTATATTCACTTTGAAAACATAGTGTATTTGGACCAATAAAGAAAACACTAGAAGATGTTACACCAATCAGTTATAAATTGGTATTCATTAGAAAATGAAACGATAAAATGAAATTGTGAGATACAAGCCATGACTTGTTGCACAAGGTGACCTACAGAGACAGGGTTTTGACTTTGAAGAAACATACTCTCCTGTTATGGATGTCATATCATTTCGATATTTAATAATCCTTGTAGTTTCTGAGAAACTTGATGTAAGATTGATAGATGTAGTGACAGCTTATCAATATGGTGAATTGGATATCGAAATTTACATGAAAATCCCGGACGGATATAAATTGCCTGAAGCAAAATCAAAGTCAATGTATTCATTGAAATTGAGACAATCACTATAAGGTTTGAAATGATCCATAAGAATGTGGTATAACCGTCTTAGTGAATATATAGTAAAAGTTGGATATAAAAACAATCTCATTTGTCCAAGTGTCTTTATAAAGAAATCGGTAAAGGAATTTGCTATTTTAGTGGTATATGTTGATGATATAAATCTGATTGGAACTCCAGAAGAGATTAATGAAACAATAGATTACCTGAAGCATGAATTTAAAATGAAAGATCTTCACAAAACTAAATACTATCTTTGTCTACAGATTAAACACTGTAAAAAAGGCATATTAATTCATCAATCAAATTACATTGAGAAAATCTGAAGCATTTTCAAATGGATAAAGAATATCCACTTAGCACACCTATGGTTGTCAGATTACTAGATATTAAAAAGGACCCTTACCGACCAAAAGAAGATGATGAAAATGTAATTAGTCTAGAAGTACCATATCTCAGTGTATTAGTGCATTATTAAATTTAGCCCAATGCACGAGACCAGATATTGCATTTTCAGTCAATTTTCTAGCAAGATATAGTTCTACACCAACTAAAAGACACAGGAATAGCGTAAAACATGTCATAAGATATCCACGTGGAACCGCATACTTAGGCTTCTTTTATTCTAACATAGATAATAATCTGATTCTTGTTGGTTATGCTGATGCAGATTTCCTTTCTGATTCACATAAAGCAAGATAACAAACCTAATGTGTGTTTACTAACAACAATGTAGCTATTTCATGATGATCTACAAAGAAAACATTCCTAGAAATATCATCTAGTCATTCTAAAATACTAGCACTACATGATGCAAGTCAAGAATGTATTTGGTTAAGATCATTAATTGAACATATTTGAAGCACATGTGCTCTACTACCGAAGGATCAACTATTATTTATGAAGACAATGCAGCAAGTGTAGCTCAAATTCAAGTGGGTTATATCAAGGGCGATAGGACAAAGCGCATTTCTTCTAAATTCTTTTTCACACATGAACTACAAAAAGGATATAAGATAGAAGTGATGTAAATCCAGTCTCATGAAAATCCAGCAGATCTATTCACAAAGGCAGTTTCAAAATCAACATTTTAGAAGATGATTTATAAAATTGGTATGAGTCGCTTGCATCACCAAACTATTTGAATAACGCATTATGAATCAGATGGAGCATATAAAATTATGCTATAATGTACTCTTTTCCTTCATTAGTATTTTTCCCACTGGATTTTTGTTAGTAAGGTTTTTAATGTGGCATTATCTTGATCCAAAAGTATCAACCATCATAGTAACATTATAAACATGTTATATAAAGATGAAATAAAATTGTACTCTTTTCCTTGTTTATGATTTTTCCCAAAGGGTTTTCATAGAAAGGTTTTTAATGAGGCAATTAATCTTATCATCTTGCATATGCATATTCGAGAGGGAGTGTTGTAATATATATGATTTTAAGGATGAATACGCTTAATGCAAGAGATATTATTGTAATTGCTAGGACATATGAAGTCTATAAATAGAGAGCTCATGTGTGTTGTAAATATATCTAAATGAATAAAAATGTTCTCTCTTCCTTATTTCTTTTATTCTTCTTTTATTTTGTAACAAGGTTTCTTTTCTTTTTTGCATAAAAATTTCGTATAGCTCAAAAATATTCCCAATAACTACTTCAAAACAATTGTATTGAAGCTAAAGGAATTAAAATGTGTATAGTGTTGAAATTACTCTACAATATCCATGAATAAAAATTCATAATCCTCAAGATCACATTATCTGCACTAATAAAAAAACATAGTTAACATAAACATATAAACAACCTTGATTTCATTAAGTCTTCGAACAACACAATCATACCTTATTACGTGTTAAGTTTATGCGATACAAAATCACTTTTAAAGGAGTAGATTAATACTATAAATGAGAAAATAATAAACATAACCACAAAATAATAATTCATATATCGATGTATATGTTATAATGAAAGAAAGCCTTTATTAACTAAGTGGAGCCACATCGCATATTATTGCACGCATAACGACTTAAGCAAGTAGACGCTATTATAAATAAATGAGCTAATTTTACCAATTAAAGTATGGAAAAGCACAAAAGGAGTTCTGAAAAATTTATGGTTCCTTGATTTTGTTTAATATTAATCACCTTCTCTAAAGACAAAGAAGCCAAACAAACTTTATTCTCAATTAGTGTTATTGATTCAGTTTTTTTTTGGGTTTAATTAGGACAAAATCATGTTACACACATGGAAACCTTGAATGTTCTTTTAGTTCTATAACTTGTGAATATGAAAGTGTATAAGTATAAAGATATGAGTTATTTATAACGTTAAATATACACATTTTAATAAGATTTTTGTATATGTGAATTTCATAGATATGCAACAACTTAAAAATAGTTCAAAGAAACAAATATTTCAGAAAAATAATATTGATTTAACATCAAACAATGATATGTAGGGACATGTAATCTCATTATTTTGCAATGAGCGTAAGGGAAAGCACTTCGCGCATGATAATGGCACACCCTTCACACATGGATTTTTTTGAAGTATTCTGTATTTTATATATATTTGCATGTGAACTGTACAACTATTTCATAATTTATAAACTGTCACTTAAAAGGGAAAAATAGATATACTCAACTGTAAATTGATATATGAATGACATGCATGAATGCAAAGTTTTAAATATAATATAGTCAGAAAAATTAGGAATTACTTCATTGCTCATGACGGTTATTTTATAAGCTAGCATTACTGAAAGAAAAAAAATTGAAAATAAATATAATTTAAACAATGTATCAAACATTACAAGAAAAAACAATTTGTTGATGCTTGCATTGCACTATACTATGGTAGCTACACTGAATTCACTAGTTCAAAATAGCACGGAAGTTATTATGATCACTTTCCTGACATTGGAAGTAGGTTCGTTATCCTGATTATTTCTAGTGCAGATGAAATAACCCCAAAATTACATGAATTAACTTGACAACTTACCACCATCCAAGTAAATATGAATTTGCGTATGTAGTTTCTTTGGTAGCACAAAACTAATATATAAAACAAATCATCTATATTTTGGCCATAAAATCATTTTTTGTACATCTATATTGTTATAAGGAAATATAACTTTAATCTCGTTAAGTGTACATCGCCATATCATCCAGTGTGGTGGAATTCCGGCGACTGGCGCGAGGGGGGAGGGCTCCGATGTCAACGGTGGCCAGGGGGTTAGGGACGACGGGGTATGGGTTCGATTGTGGTTCCCCCTTTTCTTTTTCTTTTTTTTTAAAACGTTGACTATTGTGAGAGGAGAGATCCACAAAGTTACTTTTTAATCCTAACTCCAAATCGAACCCAACGACTATCGCCCCTAGCTAATTACCCCTGTTCCAAACACAATGGGATATGTTTCGTAACCCAATTCGACTATTTCGACCTGTTTTCATCAAAATTTAATTGTAAATTAATATAACGTTCAAATTTAATTTCAACGTACATTTTAATTTACCGGGGCCACATACTGACTCAAAAATTCCTAAAAAATAAATCTGGCTGTGTTTTGATGATCCAGTCCTAACAAAATTAATTTCATTGAATTTGGAGACCGTTTGAAAAACGGTCATTTTTTAGTCGATTAAATTCAAACTGAATTGATCAAACACGTTTAAATTCACCACGCTCACATATTGATTCCAAAAATTATGAAAATTGAAATCTAGCAATAATTTGACATTTTGTATCCAACAAAAGTGGTCTCATCGAAAACGGAGGTCGTTTGCAAAATCTCCACTTTTAAGGGTTATATATTATATAAAATTCCATAGCGATTATTCTGAATTTTCAACTGGCCATAACTTTTTACTCCTTTTATGAAATCTGGTTTTTTCACATTCGTTGGAAAGATATTTTCAAACAAATTCAAATGTTTTTGGTTTTACTAAAATTCGGTTTATTTTGAATCCTGTACGTTCATTTGAAATTTGAAATCAAAATTTCAAACTGTCGCGCCATTTCAAAGTCCTTTCATAATTAAAATAAAAATTTATATTCTAACTTCTATTTAAATTAATTTATACGTTCCAATTCTATTAAAAATAAATTTCTAGTCGTTATTATTTAAAGTTAATAATTTTAAATTCTCAAAATTCATTAAAATTGCCAAAATAAAAATTTTAAATTGGTTCCGATTTTCCAGGTTGTTACAATCTCACCCAGTTAAAATCTTTTCGTCCTTAAAAAGGAACGGAGCTGAAAGTTGTTTAACTAACCGACTCAACTTTCAGTTTGTCTTTCATTTTTCAACTTTTCAATTTCTAAGAATTTTCAAATTCTTCAAAAATTTGGCTAACACCCTAAATTTTTGAAAAATTTCGCCATAACGGGGATACATTAAAAACCTCAACTAGCCACGTAGGGCCCTCATCATCCAAAAAGAAAAAGCAAAACGGCTAGCCGATCGGCTCATAAAATCATCCAAACCCAATAAAGTTGTAAACATGTACCTATTTGTCGGGGCAACAATTTTATTCCTCTTCTCTAGCCTCCTTGTTATGACCTGTTCAATATATACATGCACATATGTATGCAATTTCAATCAGATTATCAATTCATGTAACACCCCGCCTCCGCTAGGGTCACTCGCAAGGGAATGCACTAGCTTTAGAGGGGCATTATTGGTAAACATGCACAGAAATATCACAAGACAGAACATATAAAATAGCGGAAGTAAAATCAAACTTTCATAACATGAATAAATAAGGTCTAATGCCTTTTTACATCAGAGTACATCAAAACCTATCTTGCAATAGTAAAGAAGCATAAAGACTTTTTCATAAATTATTCCCCAAGTAAAAACAGTAAAGTAGCCATAGCCAAGAAAAATCCAAGCCATCCATGATGACCTTCAAGCAGAAGAAGTCCGAACTAAACAACAATATTTCCTCCCTGTAACCTGGGGGGGGGGAACGGAAGAAAAGAGGCGAAACAAAACGGGTCAGTCAAAAAGACTGAGTAAGCCCTATCTACTATCAGCATAAAAACTAGTAAAGTTAACTGACATGAGAAACTGAGATGAACATAAGCATGATGACAAGATAGATAAGCTAAATCAAAATAACATGATGAACTACTGAACTCATATAAACTAAGGTGTCATGATAAATTTCGATGTCAAGATAAAACAAGGTATCCCATCGTCAGGTTCCTATCAAGTATAATATCCCCAAGATATCTATTACGTATAACGTCCCGTGGTATCTATCCTGTACATTTGCTCTGCACCTACCGTACTAGTATCCCCACCGTATTATGTGTTAACCAAGAATGACCCTTACTCAAAAGTCGTGTAATGGTCCATGTCAACCTAATATATCGCATATATAGGTTACTCAACTCGTATGTTTTATTCCATGTAAGTGTTCAGTCCCTTGCCGTAGGCCATACGGGCTTTCCCATGAGATTCTATACTACTTTAACATAGTTCCATAATCCTTAAGATCGTTTTGGACTGTCACCCTATATCTAACTAGGGTCTTTCAACATAAATCATCGTTTGTACAACTAGGACTTATGCTACCTAGGACTACTAGGGATTATGCTTACCTATTGCACGTTTTCGTATCTCGGTTTTGGTTCAACCACCCAGGGCCACTAGGATTTACGCTAACCGTCAACCGCGCCCTTTTTCCCACGCATTCATCGTGAATCGTTTTTCCATGACTGTATGCACATGTATCACATCGTGCCATCCGAGTCCTGTCACAGGGCATACCAAGAAATACAGGACTCGGTCGGGAGCTTTTGATTTATCTGCCGATGCAGATGCTAAGGTCTGTTTTTCTTATACGTGGCTATGGTCCCACGAGACCACTCCCTCAACTAGTGAAAGACAAGACAGGATAGATCCTGTATGAGAACACAACACTGGCCAACCCACATCCAAGCCTTACCGCAACCATAATTAGATAGCAATTATGGTCTTTTGGGTGTTCTCTGCCTTTCCGTACGTACACGCTTGACCAAAGATGGTAGGTAGCCTGACGAAATGCTATCTAGGGTACGACCGTGTATCGTCGACTATCCCCTATCCATCCCCGTCTTTAGGTCGCTCGTATAGCAACCAAGGCATACTCTTGGTTCTTCTAACGCAGACCTTAACCTCTCATGAGCCTAGTATAATCACCTGGCAGCTCATAGAGGGATACCAAGAATACCCTCACGTTCCCCGAAGCCGCTGCTTCGTTACCCAGTTCGCTGGAGCCTTTATCTAAATCAGATACTTGCTCCTACTCGTATACTTAAACGATGACCTACCGTTTCAGGTTACTCATCTATTTATGAACTGGTCTAAATTTCCTTGACTAAGAATCATTACTTAGTTATTCTTCAACTAAGGTTTACCACTTAGCCTTATTCCCGTTATCCTTGTTAACTACGGTTATCCACCTAATCCTTAGAACTAGGGTTTACATAATGGATTAAGTGTCACTTAAGTTCATGACTTAACCCGTCTACAAATCATGTCAAAATTGGCTAAGTATCCAAGTTCAAGACTTAACCCTACAAACCATGCTCAAGTTGGTTAAGTATATTAAGCAATTCACGACTTAACCTCGTCCAATTATCATTCTAGATTGGTTAAGTATATATTAACTTGACCCTATCAATTTACTTAGTCAAATCGGTCAAGCGTATTCAAGCGATTCGTGACTTAGCCTTATCATGTTTTCACATTATATTGGTTAAGTATTGGTTAACTTAACCACAATAAATTAACGAGTTAGATTGGTTAAGTATAGGTCACTTAACCACATCAATTCATCATGTTTAGATTAGTTAAGTGTTTAACTTAACCCCATTAAACTACCAAGTGGGATTAATTAAGTCTAGGCTAACTTAACCCCATCCGATTACCATGTTTAGATTAGATGAGTCTAATCTTAACCCCATCCATTAACTGTATTCTTCGGTTAAGTGTCATTATGAAAACTTACTTAACCTTACCAAATTATCGTGTTGGATTGATTAAGTGTTGGTTAACTTAACCCCGTCCACTAGTCGTATAAAAATGGTTAAGTGTCATTAGGCAAATCAAGTTACTTAACCTACCCAACCTTGTCATGTTTTTTTAAGTATCATTAGCCTAATCAATTTACTTAACCCATTTGTCCATGTCATATTTGGTTAAGCGTTATTAGTCAACTTAACCCTATTATGTGGCATTAATTATTTAATGCACCTCAACCTCTCACATTAGACTTTGTTGTGGTCACTAGTTAAGCCGGTCGGTTCCGGGTAGCTTTACACCACAACTTGGTCTAACCTCGGGTTCAAGCAACACATGACCAACTTCTCACATTGGGTCCTATTGTTTGCAACTACTAGTTAGGCCGGTCGGTTCCGGGTAGTTTTACGTTGCAAACTCGACTCAACCTCGAGTTGGCCACACTTATATTATCTAAGAGTCATGTCCATTATGTTTCCAACACATATTACAAGTTTTCAAGCAATTGGGTAGACCTAACTTAATAGGTAAATTCCCAATGGGTAGACCTAACTTAATAGGTAAATTCCCAAGCTTATGTTTTCAAGCATACTTACATGTCAACTTCCATGTTATATTTCAAGTCATGTTTTCAAGTATAAACACATGTCATATTTAACGTTACATGTTGCCATGTTTATACCCATTTACCCAAATCATGTTCATGTCATTATATTTTCCCATAATGTGACCCCAACGCTTTTAAACTCGCATAATGGATTCAAAGAAGGAACTTGTCAAAGGCATGACAAAAGGGGGTATAAAGCCACTAGTTGAACATGGTGGCAAATGAGACATAATGTGTTCATTAACTTGCATGTTACATTCTTAAGCCTCAAAAACATGCATAACGTTCAAACTTGGCAAATAAGCGAATCATGATGATAAATGACATAGAAAGATGGCTAGAAGTTCGCATATGACATTACATGCAAGCTATCATAAGGGGTATGATAGTTCTCGTGTTGCCAAAATGCAACATTTAACATAAAGGCCAAAGCTTTATGACCACAAGATCAAGATGAAGACTTCATAAACTTGCATGACATGATAGCATGTATTATACTCAATGATCAAACCCAAGCTTGCAACATGAACATTTAACTTCATAGTTAATATCTAAGAGTAGGGAAAGGGCTTACATTGCTATGAAGGCACAAAAGACATGACAAAGCCCTTATGCAATCAAATAGACCCAAAATGCAAGCTCTAACATAAAAACCCTTGAGCCAAAATGATCAAAACCATTGCTTTATGATGCAAATATAGAAACTTGACTTGAATGCAAGCTAATGACACTCATACAAGCTTGAAAACACTTGTATGCATGGAAAATCTCTCATAGAAACAATTTAGAAATTTTATGAAGAGAGTGGAGGCCATGAGAGATAAAATTTTGCCATAGTTTAGTTGTATGAATGAATAATGATGATTTAGGGTTAGGTTAGGGTCTTATTTATAGATTAGGCAAGTGTTTTAGGCCATAGGATTAAACCCTAGTTGCAATCTCAGCCCTTAAAACCGAATCTGGCCCTTAAGCTCAACACAATCTCAAAATGGTGCACCAGGCAGAACTGCCCGGCTGGACCAAGTCGACAGCCAAGTCGACAGGGCTGTCGACTTGGGTCCAACCAAGTCGACTCCCAAGTTGACAGGGCTGTCGACTTGGGTGCTCTGGCGGGAATTTTCCCGCATGGCCCAAACTGGCCCAAATTTTCAAATTCAAACTTGAATTTGAAATCTGTTTTTTACTTTGAAATTTTCTGAAAACTTCGTCGGATCATAACTTGGTCATACGGACTCCGATTTTCGAAAACTCGGACTCTATTTCGCGTATTTTTCCGAGACGAACGCAATGGCATAGCCCGTTTCCCTTGATTTAGAATTTAAAATTAAATTCTGCCTTGATTCTCGTTTTATCATGTTATCGAAATACAGGTTGTTACATTCTCCCCACCTTTTAGGATTTCGTCCCCGAAATCTCCAAGTTAGGAAGAACATATCCTACCATCCATCATCCATCTACTCAAAACATCATCCACAAGCAACCATTGTCCTTAGATGATTTCTAATGCTGTATGAATACATGCAAAAGGTGTGTGTATATGCACTTATCTAATGTAAATGATCAGGCCTGAGTGATCTAATGCAGAATATGTATAGTGCCATGAATCCAACATGTATGCAAATAGTCCTAGTCATATAGATACTATATGCGTGCACAATCATTCATTCATATGCAACAACCGCATGATAATACATTCGATTTCATCCATAAACAAGTATAAATACTCGTGCATATGCAATATGAAATGTGACCGAGTCGAGCTAGTATCTACTGTGTATTCGCGCATCCACGAGCAACCACTTGCAACCACTTGCAACCATATCAATCATAACATGTTTCAAATACATGGTTACATCCATAGGGTTCTACCTAGGATTCCCTGAAACAGGGTCGAGAAGATAAACAAGACAAACTCCTTACGGGGTTTGTAACAGAAAATAGGACCAAGAAGATGTCCACAAAAGATAGCCTACAAGTAAGCTCTACAGAAAACAGGGATCAAGGATATACTCCCAAAAAGAGATATCATGCGCGTATCTAGTCTTTGACCATCAAAGTCGTATTTCCTCGAGCTTAATTCCATTGTGCCTTGACCGTCTTTTAACTTCGCGATTTCGTAGCTTCTTATTTCCTGTTTCCATAACATGAGCTAGAACTCCTTTCTTCGTCGCCTCTCGTTCCACTTGCACTTATCCTTTTCCTAGAATACTTGACGCAAACATGACTGCGTACTCATGATCTCATGCAAGCTTTCCAAAATTCACTAGTGAATCTTGGATCTCGTTCATATACTATAAGGTATTCCATGTAGAAGAACTTTCTCTTGAAAGTAAACAGATGTCAACCAGGTTATCATGCGCACTTACTAGGATGACCTGTATAACCCACGCATAAATGAAGTAAACCATCCGTCTTATTGGCGAACACCACTCGATCGGGCTTCAAATTTCCAATAAAGGCATCAAGGGATTCTAAGTAACTAGTCATGACAGAACCTCAAAAAGGTTACACGGTACTTCGAGGGCATTACCAAGGCTAGTCAAAAGGTCTAACTACCCTCCTATCAAAACCGAGAGTGGCACCCCCTACTGGATAACCACTTCATCCCTAGAATCCATCCATAGCTTATAAACATAAGCATTATTTCCAAATTCAACACTTGGCATAGACATCCTCAAATCCAAACAAGTCATGTATAAATGGACTGATTCTCCAATAGGACTTTGAGACAAAAATGGGATTCTCTATTACGCTAGTACTTAAGGTGCAGAGACTCAACTACCGAAGCGGACTTAAATGATGCGGGGATCAAAACAAAGTCTTGGCGGGATGATAGAAAAGAATAACTAGATCTTCAACAAGGATGTTATCCCCCTACTCAGGTACTCTAGTGAGGGTATACAATTGTCTTCACGATGATCATGTCCTTGTCCCACAATACTTAACTATCCGTCCCGTTTCACCATACCAAAGATACTTTTTCGTTATGGGTTGAGCCATACCAACAAGTTGCTCATCCTTAAGCTCGTATCCTTTATCCTCTTTCTCACTATCCTTTCTTATAACGCGGCCACTGGTCTCTCGAGAACCACCTCCATCGCATGGAAAGCACTTTCGTAGATAGAAAAGACTAGTCGCAGTTAAAACCACTGTGACTACAGATGGAGGAAAGAAAGGAGAAGAGATTCAATTAAGGAAACAAGGATAGTGCTAATGGCCTTTAGGGAATAGCCTTTTTCTTTTAAAAGAAAATTTTCTTGAAAAATACTTCTTTGTAAACGGTTTTCAAATAGTTTTCAGAAGGTCTTTAAAAAACTTTTGCCCAGTCTGGTAACCTTCTGCTCTGATACCACGTGTAACAACCCGCCTCCGCTAGGGTCACTCGCAAGGGAATGCACTAGCTTTAGAGGGGCATTATTGGTAAACATGTACAGAAATATCACAAGACAGAACATATAAAATAGCGGAAGTAAAATCAAACTTTCATAACATGAATAAATAAGGTCTAAAGCCTTTTTACATCAGAGTACATCAAAACCTGTCTTGCAATAGTAAAGAAGCATAAAGACTTTTTCATAAATTATTCCCCAAGTAAAAACAGTAAAGTAGCCATAGCCAAGAAAAGTCCAAGCCATCCATGATGACCTTCAAGCAGAAGAAGTCCGAACTAAACAACAATATTTCCTCCCTGTAACCTAGGGGGGGAACGGAAGAAAAGAGGCGAAACAAAACGGGTCAATCAAAAAGACTGAGTAAGCCCTATCTACTATCAGCATAAAAACTAGTAAAGTTAACTGACATGAGAAACTGAGATGAACATAAGCATGATGACAAGATAGATAAGCTAAATCAAAATAACATGATGAACTACTGAACTCATATAAACTAAGGTGTCATGATAAATTTCGATGTCAAGATAAAACAACGTATCCCATCGTCAGGTTCCTATCAAGTATAATATCCCCAAGATATCTATTACGTATAACGTCCCGTGGTATCTATCCTGTACATTTGCTCTGCACCTACCGTACTAGTATCCCCACCGTATTATGTGTTAACCATGAATGACCCTTACTCAAAAGTCGTGTAATGGTCCATGTCAACCTAATATATCGCATATATAGGTTACTCAACTCGTATGTTTTATTCCATGTAAGTGTTCAGTCCCTTGCCGTAGGCCATACGGGCTTTCCCATGAGATTTTATACTACTTTAACATAGTTCCATAATCCTTAAGATCGTTTTGGACTGTCACCCTATATCTAACTAGGGTCTTTCAACATAAATCATCGTTTGTACAACCAGGACTTATGCTACCTAGGACTACTAGGGATTATGCTTACCTACTGCACGTTTTCGTATCACGGTTTTGGTTCAACCACCCAGGGCCACTAGGATTTACGCTAACCGTCAACCGCGCCCTTTTTCCCACGCATTCATCGTGAATCGTTTTTCCATGACTGTATGCACATGTATCACATCGTGCCATCTGAGTCCTGTCACAGGGCAGACCAAGAAATACAGGACTCGGTCAGGAGCTTTTGATTTATCTGCCGATGCAGATGCTAAGGTCTGTTTTTCTTATACGTGGCTATGGTCCCACGAGACCACTCCCTCAACTAGTGAAAGACAAGACAGGATAGATCCTGTATGAGAACACAACACTGGCCAACCCACATCCAAGCCTTACCGCAACCATAATTAGATAGCAATTATGGTCTTTTGGGTGTTCTCTGCCTTTCCGTACGTACACGCTTGACAAAAGATGGTAGGTAGCCTGACGAAATGCTATCTAGGGTACGACCGTGTATCGTCGACTATCCCCTATCCATCCCCGTCTTTATGTCGCTCGTATAGCAACCAAGGCATACTCTTGGTTCTTCTAACGCAGACCTTAACCTCTCATGAGCCTAGTATAATCACCTGGCAGCTCATAGAGGGATACCAAGAATACCCTCACGTTCCCCGAAGCCGCTGCTTCGTTACCCAGTTCGCTGGAGCCTTTATCTAAATCAGATACTTGCTCCTACTCGTATACTTAAACGATGACCTACCGTTTCAGGTTACTCATCTATTTATGAACTGGTCTAAATTTCCTTGACTAAGAATCATTACTTAGTTATTCTTCAACTAAGATTTACCACTTAGCCTTATTCCCGTTATCCTTGTTAACTACGGTTATCCACCTAATCCTCAGAACTAGGGTTTACATAATGGATTAAGTGTCACTTAAGTTCATGACTTAACCCGTCTACAAATCACGTCAAAATTGGCTAAGTATCCAAGTTCAAGACTTAACCCTACAAACCATGCTCAAGTTGGTTAAGTATATTAAGCAATTCACGACTTAACCTCGTCCAATTATCATTCTAGATTGGTTAAGTATATATTAACTTGACCCTATCAATTTACTTAGTCAAATCGGTCAAGCGTATTCAAGCGATTCGTGACTTAGCCTTATCATGTTTTCACATTATATTGGTTAAGTATTGGTTAACTTAACCACAATAAATTAACGAGTTAGATTGGTTAAGTATAGGTCACTTAACCACATCAATTCATCATGTTTAGATTAGTTAAGTGTTTAACTTAACCCCATTAAACTACCAAGTGGGATTAATTAAGTCTAGGCTAACTTAACCCCATCCGATTATCATGTTTAGATTAGATGAGTCTAATCTTAACCCCATCCATGTTCAATATTTGATTCAATTTGGTTATATTTACCGTTCATTCAAATAATGGTTTTATTAGTGGAATTAATAATCATCCATCATAATCAGCAATCAATTAGTTGATTAAATTTTCAAATTTATAATTTTGATATATATATATATATATATTCAAAATCATATTTTTAATGCCAATTCACAACAATAAACCCCATCTAGTTCTGATTCTCACACTAGTCAATTGGAAATATATAGAAATCCCACTTTCGAACCTCGAACATAAACTGTGATGATGATGCATCAATCACCAGAACCATCTCGGAGTGACTACAGTGTGATTCTATATCTATCCAATATATTAAAACTTTGAATGTACATTTGCAAGGCGTATGTGCAAAATCTTTATATACTTGATTATCCAAAATCAATTTAAATATAATATTCAAATACGTATCATAAGGTTTAAATTTTCAAAATAAAATTTGTTTTCATTTTTATCTTAAAAACAAACTCTTTACACTCGTTCTAGCATACTACTGATCCTATCTCTAACGAGTCATTCTCATTGGATATTATGAATCCAATCTCTGATGAATTCTTTCGTTTGGTTCTAATATGCCTTGTTCTCGAGCTCTGTAAACCAAAGCTCTGATACCAAATTATGACGACCCGAACTTCCCCGGTCTCCGAAAAGAAGAGAAAGAACGGATTGTCTAAGAACACGACAAATCAGAACATAAATAGAAGAGCATTTCGTTGCTTATTACAACAATTTACATCAAAGTACAGAATATACAGAGTATGAACAAATATTATACATCAGAAAAATATCAGAGATTTATGCAGCAGAAAAATAATACATAACACAATTGAAACAATACACCGATATAGAGCCTTCTAAATATATCTCCAGTTGTAAACCAGGATCCTGTAAGAAAAAATCTGCAAACCCAAAACTACTAGCTGCCCGTGTGGAAAATAGGGGCACCAAGTGTTTAGGTTAAAACAATAAACTCCAGGTCAGTCATGTGACTGGTGTGAGAACTAAAACAGTTGTTTAAAACTTTACTTAAAAATAGAGTAAATTAAGGGACCACGCCGTATAACATGGAACAGGTTTCCTCCCAGGAATACCAGTGCATAAAACAAACAACGCAATGCTTTTTGGAAAAATGAAGCTATTATAAGACCCAGGCCCCATCACACAATTAAACACAAGCCGGAGGATAGGATTTTTCATTATAATAACCAAACATGCTTGGTACGTTTAAAACAAATCATTAGATACTATTATAAGTGCATAGTATATAAAACAACTTCAAATATAAATGTATCAATCTTAGGCGGCATGGGTACCTGTTTGCGAAAAAATTAAACAATTGTAAACAACTGTAAAATCCGTTCGGCTTTCCTAAACAACAAGGATTGTTGTAGAGGGTGTCGAACTCTGGGACCAAAAATATTTTAACTAATAAATTCAATCAATTTATCCCAGGATTTTGATTGACTGAAAACACAGAAAATAACAGCAATTAAATAAAAAGAGATTTATATAGTAAGAGAAAGTATTTAGGGGATAATGACACAGATTAGATTCATACTCATCAATAGCCAACAAATAAATATAGATCTAATTCATGTTTTTGTCACTAACATGAATCAACGATAATTAGGTTCTTAGAAACAAATAAGTAAATAACGACAAGCATAACCTATGCAGGAGCTGAGCTCTTAAACAACCATAGGCTATCAGGACAGATTCACCAATTAATTTCTAAAACCCTAAGATTAGATCTAAATCTGATAATTGTTAGATCGAACACGAATATACCCTGTGAAGGAGCATAGCTCTTAAATGACACAGAATATGAAGGTTCAGATCTAACCCTTGATTCAAATCCAGATCTACATATATAAAGTCCTCATCTATTGGCTATGTGATTCATGTTGAATCATATCTATTAGCGTCATCACCCCCTAATCAAAGGGGATTAGCTAGACATAGCTAAAGAAGAAGATAAAAAGAAAATAACGGACATTAACATAAATAAAATAAAATAACATCTAAGAGAAAGGGAGAAGAGTTTTATTCCAAGAAGAGAATTACAGAATAAAACTAAGTGTGTTTTTACATGAATAAGATACAAGGTATTTATAGTTGTATTGGCCAAGGCTAAGAGGCTCATTACACAATGTGGGACAAAATCCCTTTTTCAAAATAACCAAGTAGCTAAGTGTGAATGCATGTGAATGGAAGGCCTTTCAAATGAGCCAATGTGAACACAGCATGAGAGAGATGCCTTGCAAATGAGCTAATGTGAATGCGTATGAATAGATTTTGAATTGTAATAGCTTGTGGGCATCAAATGGCATCAATTTCTTATTGTTTTGAGCATGAGTAGGAACTCCATAACATCTGCGACAATCTATCTTTATGAAAAGGCATTGAATCATTAAAATATGCGGCAGAAGGTGGTTGAACAATAACATTTCTTCAAGCTTTAATCTAGCTCTCAAAATCAACACTTTTCATACACCAATTCTTCAAGCTTTTCAATAACGAAGTGCATTAATCCATTTATCATAAATAATCTGAAAACACAACTATAAATACACAGTATCAATTATTTTAAATGTAAAATAAGATAAATAAGCGGATAAAATATACACATTTACGTGTATATCAAATACCCCCACACTTATCTTTTTATTCGTCCTCGAATAAACTAAACTAAGATATGTCACACTTTTATAGGAAACACGATTGCATTTAGCGTACGCGACATGCCTTTAAACCCCTAGGTGTCCCTAGTAGGACGAGTGTTGTCTCGTGAGGGTTTTCAGCGGATACTACCCACAAAATCCAAAGCGTCTTATGTACGCGGATTAATCAAACAATATATTTAAGGTCTTTCACATTCCAAGGACTTTACCTAATTCCAATAATAATGGTTCAATCCCAAATTGTCCATCCCATTGTTGGTGCAAAAATGAATAAAAAATTTCAAGCTGAATCGTAATTCCTTGATAACACTGTAATTGTCTTGAAGGTTAAGAGTGTGGTGTCAACCAAAGTTTTACATATCGACAATGTGCACCCAATCATTTATTCAACTTTTTTTTTGAATAATTTTTCACCAGTGTATCTGTAATGTATTGGATGTGAGTTATGCATAGATGAAGGAGAATTTTGTAAGTTCTAAAAATATTCTAGATAAGAGGGCAAGTGTATTAGTTAAACTTCAGGCTACAAAAGATAAAGTAATACTAAGGCACATATGAACATTTTTATTTCCTTTCATCTCCTCTGCTACAATCCTCGCTTCCAAGTACCGTATGATGGATATGGATGGAATGGAACTGAATGCTTTATAGTCAAGAATGATGAATGACTATTTTATTCAGAGAGACTCCCTCTTTATTTCATTTTTTTCTTTTTTTTATATTTTTTTCTTCTTCTTTTTCTTTTCCATGATGAATGATGAATGGGGATGGAATGGAATGATGCCGTACATTATTTCATTTGATTCCTCCTCTACTAAACCAACACTTCATGAAAAGAAAGTTTTGTGCCCTTGTTACTCTACCTCTATAACCCAAATTCAACACACAAGTCTGGATTGATGTTATACAAAAAGATGAAAGGAATGATAAGCAAAGTTTCGTAAGATAGATAACCCATATAAAATAAGATGTGGTATATGGTTATCCTAACTTGAAACAAGTACGGAGTGGGTGGTGTAATATTGGTATAAAAAGTGACGTTTTTGACCTTTAAACAAAGGTTCATGAGCATACCAGTATAAGACAAACTTGTCGAAACAAGGATGTAAATCGACTAAAAACTTGGGATTGAATAATGTGGGGTATCGAAGAAGAACGCTACAGTGAGTCATTTCTCCTTAAGTGGACCAAGTGGATTTAGAACTTACGAATTTGAAATTTTGAGTGGAAAAGAAAATATTATGCATGAAAACGAATTCAGAAAATCCAACAAATATAAGTGCAAAATCATTATTATTTGATTTTTTTTTGATTTTTTTTACTTGCACATTCTAACATGTATAACAAGGGTTGACACGCTTACTCCAGAACACGACTAATGTCTGCACAGTCTCAAGCTAGCATCTTAAAAAGACACATTACGACTCAATGAATAGATAATGTTCATTACCATCACCCAACAATTCAACTTATCAAACAAGAACCAAGGTGTTATTTATGAATTTAAGTTAATCCTTGTTCAATGAATGACCTAGTTCATAAAATTTGATTGCTAATGTAATGTTAATCCCCCCACACTTGAGTGTGACTGTGTCCTCACAGTAGTTAATCAGACATATCTTAGTGAAAGGGAAAAACAAATAAGAGAATATTTACATATGTACAAAAGAGGGTTAGTGTGTCTTACCGAATGTAATGTGGCTTATGGAGGACTATGACCTCTTCCTCTTGGTTGGGTATTGGTTCCAAGTAAGGTTTAAGGCGTTGAACATTAACCTTATAGGATGATCCATCGGTTGGATTCTCAATTTCTACCGCACCATACAGAAAAATAGTCCGTACAGTGTAAGGTCCTATCCATCTAGATTTTAACTTACCCGGAAATAAATGCAGTTTTGAGTCATACAACAGAACTTTTTGATTTAGCATGAAAGTTTTACGTAAAATTGATTTATCATGAAAAACTTTTGTTCTGTCCTTGTAAATTCGTTCATTTTCATAGGCATCATTTCGAATTTCATTAAGTTGAAGCTTCCTATGTTCACCTGCGTGCTCTAAATCAAGATTCAAAGTTTTTATTGCCCATAGCGCCCTATGTTCTAGTTCAACTGGTAAGTGACATGGCTTACCAAAAATCAATCGATAAGGGGGCATTCCTAAGTTTGTTTTAAAAACAGTGCGGTAAGCCCAAAGAGCGTCGGTTAATTTTTGGGACCAATCTTTACGATTTCGATTCACAGTTTTCTCAAGGATTTGTTTAATCTGCCAATTCGATACTTCAACTTGCCCACAAGTTTGAGGATGGTAAGGAGTGGATAACTTGTGGGTTATCGAATACTTTCTCATGAGGGCTTCAAAAGAACGATTACAGAAGTGTGTTCCATTATCACTGATTATTGTGCGAGGTGTGCCAAACCTAGAGAAGATATTTTCTTTCAAGAAGCGCACAACAACCTTGTTATTGTTTGTTTTGCATGGAACTGCTTCGACCTATTTAGAAACATAATCAACAACTAAGTTCCCAAAAGAATTAGGGAAGGGTCCCATGAAGTCTATACCCCAAACATCAAAAATTTCGACCTCTAGAATGGTGTAGAGGCATCATATTCCATTTAGAAATTTTCCCTAAGAATTGACATCGATCACAAGTTTTGCAAAATTCGTATGTATCTTTGAAAAGGTTGGGCTAGTAGAAACCCGATTGGAGAACCTTTTCGGTTGTCTTTTTGGGACCGAAGTACCACCATAGGCTTGGTCATGACAGAAAGAGAGGACACTGTGATTTTCAGTGTCAGGAACACGTCTTCGAATGATTTGGTCGGAATAATACTTGAAAAGATAGGGGTCGTCCCAATAAAAATGTTTCACTTGGGAAAAGAATTTGTGTTTATCCTGCTTAGACAAAAAAGAAGGGGTCTGCTTGGTGACTAAGTAGTTGACAATGTCAGCAAACTAAGGATCAGTGGATAGAGAAAATAGCTGTTCATCGGGGAAATTCTCGTTGATCGGAAGAGAAGAAGACGGGGCATTTGGAGGATGAGACAAGTGGTCCGCAATAACATTGTCAGATCCTTTTTGTCTATAATGGTAATGTCAAATTCTTGAAGTAGAAGGATCCAACGAATAAGACGAGCCTTAGCATCCTTTTTAGAGAAAAGGTACCTAAGTGCGGAATGGTTGGTATAAACGGGGATGTGTGAGCCAACTAGATATGGTGTGAATTTTTCTAGAGCGAAAACGACTGCCAAGGGTTCTTTTTCAGTGGTCGTATAGTTGATTTGAGCGTCGTTCAGAGTCTTACTCGCGTAGTAAATGACAAGAAGAATTTTATCGATGCGTTGTCCTAAGACAGCGCCAACAACGAAATTCGAGGCATCACACATGATTTCAAAAGGCAGCTTCCAGTTGGGAGAGCAGATGATCGGAGCAGAGACAAGTTCATTTTTAAGATGCTCAAAAGATGAAATGCAATCAGAATTGAAGTCGAAAGGAACATCCTTACCAAGAAGATTGGTCAAAGGTCTAGTGATTTTGCTAAAATCTTGTATAAAGCGACGGTAAAAACCAACATGACCTAAAAAGGATCGGATGTCCTTAACGGATTTGGGAATGGGAAGATTCAAGATAACTTCGATTTTGGATTTGTCTACTTCAATTCCTTTATTAGAGATGACATGTCCTAAAACAATGCCATGTTTGACCATGAAGTGACACTTTTCCCAATTAAGCGTTAAGTGTTTATCTTTGCAACGGTTAAGAACAAGATCCAGGTGATGTAAGCACTCAGTGTTGGAATCCCCAAATATGGAAAAATCATCCATGAACACTTCCAAAAATCGCTCAATCATATCAGAAAAAATGCTAATCATGCACCTATGAAAGGTTGCAGGTGCATTACAGAGGCCAAAAGGCATACGACGGTATGCAAATGTACCAAATGGACAAGTGAAAGTGGTTTTCTCTTGGTCCTCAAGAGCGATAGGGATTTGATTATAGCCCGAGTACCCATCAAGGAAACAATAGTACTCATGACCAGCTAGTCGTTCTAACATTTGATCGATAAATGGAAGAGGGAAATGATCCTTATGTGTTGCAGCGTTAAGTTTCCTATAGTCAATGCAAACACGCCAACCGGTCTGGGTGCGGGTTGGAATAAGCTCGTTTGCTTCATTTTGGATCACGGTAATCCCTGATTTCTTAGGTACGACATGAATCGGACTAACCCATTGACTATCAGAAATTGGGTAGATGATTCCATTGTCAATACATTTAAGGATTTCAGCACGAACTGCTTCTTTCATGATGGGGTTTAGTCGACGCTGGGGATCACGAGTGGGTTTGGCATCATCTATAAGGTGGATTCGATGTTAGACTATCGAAGGACTAATCCCCTTAATATCAACCATGGACCAACCAATTGCTTCCTTATTTTTCTTAAGAATGAGGAGCAATTGTTCCTGCTCTAAAGTAAGGTCAGAAGCGATGATGACAGGAAAAGTTTCATTGTCTCCTATGTAAACATACTTACGATGACTGGGCAGCATTTTGAGTTCAGATTTTGGGGACGACTCAACCGAAGAAATTGGTTGAGGAATAGGTTCAATTGTGCGCGGCTCAACAGGAATTGAATCAGAGACATTTTTGGGAATATCTTGAAATAATTTTTCGTAATTTGATTCAATTTCGTTGTTCAGATGATAGAGCTCAGGATCATTGTCATGGACCGCATGGATTTCAGAAAATTGATCCACATAAGAGTTAGGAGAGTTTTCGGTTCTAAAGATGTTTAGCTCGACGGTCATGTTACTGAAAGAAAGTTTCATAGACCCATTTCTACAGTTGATAAGAGTATTAGATGTTGCTAAGAAGGGTCGTCCTAGAACCAAAGGGATATGGTTTGCAGGATTACTTACCTGTTGAGTTTCTAGGACAAGGAAATCAACTGGAAAGATGAATTTGCCTATTTTGATCAATACATCCTCAATTTCGCCTATAGGTTTCTTAATTGAACGATCAACAAGCTGAAGGGTAACCTTGGTGGGTTTCAGTTCTCCTAGCCCTAATTGGCGATAGACGGAATATGGAAGCAAGTTAACACTTGCACCTAAGTCTAGCAGGCATCTATCGATTTTCTTGTCCCCAATAGTACATGATATTGTGGGGCAGCCAGGATCTTTGTATTTCACTGGCATTGATTGGGACAAGACTTCGCTTAGAGTTGCCGCTAGAAACACTTTCTTAGGTACATATGTATGACGTTTTTGAGTGCACAAATCTTTTAGAAATTTCGCGTATTGTGGAACTTGTTGTATAATATCTAAAAGAGGAATGTTCACTTTAACTTGCTTAAATATTTCAAGGATCTTTTCTAGTTGGTCTGTCTTTTTCCTAAGTCAGAGTCTATGAGGAAATGGAGCAGACAACTCAGTAGGTTGGGACACTTGAGTTTGAGGATGACCCTTGTCGGAAGTTTGAGGATGACCCTTGTCAGAAATGGGCTCAATGTTTTGATCTGAGTTGGTCGAATTTTCGGTCAGAGTTGGAAGATTGTCCGGTAAATTGCTTGGGTTGACCACATGGTTGTCAATCTTTTTGCCAGATCTAAGAGTCGTGACCGCATTCAAGTGACTAATGTTTGAATCTTGAATGATGTGAATTTGGTTGGAGTTAGGATTTTGACGGTTGGGGTTTGGAATGGGTTGATTCGGGAAAGTGCCTCTTTCCCGTTAGCTTACGGAAGTAGCTAACTGACTCATTTGCAATTCAAGTTTAGCGATCGATTGACTCGTGTTTTGCATGTGCGAAGTCAATAAATTTTGAAGATTGCTATTTGATTGGAGATTTTGAGTCGTCGCTTTAGTCAATTCTTCGAGAGTTTTCTTAAGTGATGTAAATCATTTATCGTCTTGGGGAACAAAAGATTGTTGCGCTTGATTTTGAGAAGGTGGCACAGGATGTTGGAATTGAGTTTGTTAAAAGTGAGGTTTTGAAGGATTATTCGAAAATGATTGATAAGGAGGTCCAACCGCATTCGAATTTGCATGGTTTTGGGCCCAAGAGAAGTTAGGATGGTTTCTCCAACCTGTATTGTAAGTTGGGGAGAATGGGTCATTTCTAGCTTTGTTAAATGCGTTGAGTTGTTCCAATGAATGTGGGCATTGATCGGCTATGTGGTTAGGATCGTTACATTTGTAACATGAGGTCTGAGACGCTTGAGCTTGATTTATTTTAGTTGATGAAAGGACATTATCGAATTTGGATATCATCGCGTCTATTTTTGCTTCTAGGGCTAAATCCTACCGAATGAGCGTTAGATCGGGAATAAATCGATTTCTCGTTAGATCTTTCCAAATGAGATGATTTTTCGGCCAAATTTTCGAGAAATTGCCAAGCGGCATTGTGATCTTGGGCTAGAAAAATCCCTTGGCACATTGATTCGAGCATGGTTCGAGAGTTATTTTCAAGTCCATCGTATAAAATTTGACAAAGAGTCCATTTTTCGAAATTGTGATGTGGACATTTGACTAGAAGCTCATTAAATCTTTCAAAATATTTTGCAAAGGATTCACCCCCAAATTGATGAAAATTGACGATTTCGTTTCGAATTTTGGATGTTTTTTCCAGAGGGTAAAATTTCTTTAGAAAAATGTTCACGAATTCACCCCAAGTTCCAATAGTATTTGAAGGCAAGCTATATAACCATTTCTCAGCATAATCGGTAAGTGCAAAAGGAATTAACCTAAGTTTGATTCCATCGTCACTTAATTGTTGAAATTTCATGGTTGCACAAATTTGTTCAAATTTGGTTAAGAAAATATAAGGATCATCACATTCTAGATTGCCGAACTTTGGAAGAGTATTTATGTGATTCGAATGAATTTCAAAGTAGTTACCTGTTGGGGCGGACAATATGATGCAAGAGGGAATAGAAACCCGATCGGGGAAGTATCTATCCATAAGAGATCGAGGGGGGTTTTCTTCAGCCATGGTTAAAGGAATGTTTGTTCGAACTAAATGATTATCGGAAGGATCACGAGTCCAATTACGCATGCACTAGCGAGAAGAATAAGGGAAGATGAGAGAAAAAAAATTTGAGCAGCAAATAGAATTTTTTTACAAAACGAGAATTGTTTTGAAATTCTTTTTTTTTTAAATAAAGATGAACCTAATGCAAATTACTTATTTACAATTTCTAGAATAATATAATGACAGTTTGATTTATTTCAACAAAAGATTTCTCAGCCAGTTAACGGACAGGATTTATCGGTGCACCAGGAATCACCCTAGCAATGCAGCCGAAGGTTTTAGTACCTTCAGAGGAACAACCGATATAATATTTACGGATCACCGTAATACACATAAACGGTTATTACTCTGCCATAGTCTAGACACCGAGAAATAATCCGTTAGAACTAAACCAATTTGTCAAAATATAATGAAGTCCTTAGAAAATAAAAACAAAACTAAGATGAACGCGATTTTTTTTTTCAGTCACAGAATGAACAATCTCAGAACAGTCAATTGCAGAAATAAATAAAATAAACAAAATTTTTTACGAGCAAGCCGATGCCCTGCAGAAGATTTTTACAAGCAATGTCTATATATATTTTTTATTTGCAGCAGCGGTCCCTGTACAGTTAGAAAATACTCACCTTGATCGGCAGTCCGTCCAGTGCAGTTGAATCGCGCTAGCGCGTTCACACCCCACTTAGTGTGCAACCGCTCAAATTACCGCTATAACTGTTTTCGAAAAATCTTCTCCCTTTTTTTTAATGAAAATTAGAATAAAAATAAAATGGAAAAAAAACTAAACTACCAAACCCTAATTAAACAAAAAAAACAATTTTTTTTTAAAACGATAACCAAAAGAAGGATTAGTCAATTTTTTTTAGAGAAAAGACTACAACCAAAATCAAAAACTAAAGTAATAAATTAAACATGACAAAAAAAGGATCAAAAATAAAAAGGGTCTCAATGGAAACCCACTCCCGGCCCACAATAGCCCAGTTAAACCACACGCAGACCCCTTAATTACAATCTCCCATCCGAGATTTCCAAACCAAAAGAAACAAAATTCCAAATTTCAAAGTTTGCATCAAAACCCAAATGCAAAAATTCCAAATTCCTAAGTAATCAATTAATCAGCGCGTTAAGATTGAACCTCACGTTCGCGATTTGGTTTTTCTTCGTGACTTGGTTTGTGAATTTGGTTGGGGTGGGAAGTTAAAGAGCAATAATTTGGAGATGATAGCGATGAGGTCATGGTTGTTCGAATAGGTCGGAGATTTGGTGTTTTCAGGTGCGGTTTCCGAGTTGTGGTTATGCTGGAGATTGATGATGATTCGGTTGCGATGATGATTTTGGGGGTGAGAGTGATTGCTTGATGTTGCGTTTGGGGTGAAAATTTGCGATGATGGTTCGGTATTGAGTTCGAATTGATTTGAGAGAAGTCAACGGTATGTCGATGGCGATTTGGGGTTTGAGCAGGGTTCAAATTGGGGTTTCAGGATTTGGTGTGGTTCACGATTTCAGTGTTTGGCAGGGGAAGTTGTTGGTTGCGGTATGGCTTTGGAACTGGTGATAGAGGTGAATTTGTTGAGCGGTGTAACTTGTGGATGGGTGGATCTATACTGCAGTGGAAAAGAACATGGGTTGAGGGTTGTGTGGTAGTTGAAGGCAGTTTTGGATGGTGTTCGGTCTGTAATTGCGTGAGGACTAGGGGGTAGGAGTGGAATTGCCGTGGTTTGTTAAAGTTGAAAGTATGGGCCTGCGGTGGCTTTGTCATGTTGATGGAGGACTGTGGTGGTATTGTAGACAGAAGGCAATTGATCAGTTTTTTTTAATTGTGGATGGTCTGAGTTGTGAAATTGTGTTGAGAAATGTGCAAAAGAGGAAAAGTTGCAAGAGAGGAGTGACAAAATACAAAACGAGAAGGAATCAGAAAAGATTTTTTTCATTTGGAAAAGAAATTGTAAAAAAAAGAGTATAGGAAAGAAATTGGAAACGGAACGGCAGTAAACACACAAAAAAGGAAAGACCCAACAATGACAAAAATTGCAAAGATATTTATTTATTTGTTTTTTTTACTATTTTAGAAAACAAAAGGGAACAAAATAAAATAAAAATATTTTTGTGTTTTTTTTATGAAGGAAAACTAAAGAAAAAAAACTATAACCCGAAGGATTATTAATAAAAATTATTTTGGTCCCCGGCAACGGCGCCAAAATTTGTTTGCAAACAAATTAAACAATTGTAAACAACTGTAAAATCCGTTCGGCTTTCCTAAACAACAAGGATTGTTGTAGAAGGTGTCGAACTCTGGGACCAAAAATATTTTAATTAATAAATCCAATCAAGTTATTCCAGGATTTTGATTGATAGAAAACACAGAAAATAATAGCAATTAAATAAAAAGAGATTTATATAGAAAGAGAAAGCAGTTAGGGGATAATGACATAGATTAGATTCATACTCATCAATAGCCAACAAATAAATATATATCTAATTCATGTTTCTGTCACTAACATAAATCAACGATAATTAGGTTCTTAGAAACAAATAAGTAAATAACGACAAGCATAGCCTATGCAGGAGCTGAGCTCTTAAACAACCATAGGCTATCAGGACAGATTCACGAATTAATTTCTAAAACCCTAAGATTAGATCTAAATCTGATAATTGTTAGATCGAACACGAATATACCCTGTGAAGGAGCATAGCTCTTAAACGACACAGAATATGAAGGTTCAGATCTAAACCTTGATTCAGATCCAGATCTACATATATAAAGTCCTCATCTATTGGCTATGTGATTCATGTTGAATCATATCTATTAACGTCGTCACCTCCTAATCAAAGGGGATTAGCTAGACATAGCTAAAGAAGAAGAGAAAAAGAAAATAGCAGACATTAACATAAATAAAATAAAATAACAACTAAAAGAAAGGGAGAAGAGTTTTATTCCAAGAAGAGAATTACAGAATAAAACTAAGTTTGTTTTTACATGAATAAGATACAAGGTATTTATAGTTGTATTGGCCAAGGCTAAGAGTCTCATTACACAATGTGGGACAAAATCCCTTTTTCAAAATAACCAAGTAGCTAAGTGTGAATTCATGTGAATGGAAGGCCTTCCAAATGAGCCAATGTGAATGCAGCATGAGAGAGATGCCTTGCAAATGAGCTAATGTGAACGCGTATGAATAGATTTGCATTTGTAATAGCTTGTGGGCATCAAATGGCATCAATTTCTTATTGTTTTGAGCATGAGTAGGAACTCCATAACATATGTGACAAGCTATCTTTATGAAAAGGCATTGAATCATTAAAATATGCGGTAGAAGGTGGTTGAACAATAACATTTCTTCAAGCTTTAATCTAGCTCTCAAAATCAACACTCTTAATACAACAATTCTTCAAGCTTTTCAATAACGAAGTGCATTAATCCATTTATCATAAGTAATCTGAAAACACAACTATAAATACACAGTATCAATTATTTTAAATGTAAAATAAGATAAATAAGCGGATAAAATATACACATTTACGTGTATATCAGTACCGTATATCATGTCGTCAACACTAGGCTCTATAATCAAAACCGAAATGTCACGTATTGGAAGTTGGATTTCCGTCTGTGAACCAAGGCTAGGGATCGTCCTTCCGCTTTGAGAACCTCTAGCCAATGTCTCAGGACTACACACTTTGGGCAACCCAAGGTAACATGCAGGGCCGGTCCAAACTAAGTGCGTGGTGGATTCATAATTCCTGAATATGCATTTCCCTGCCCTATGGGGCATAAATGAGCCAGATGACTCACTATCCATCGGCTCTGTAGTAACTGATATATCTGAGGCGCCTCTCTTTCCATCATCCACATAAGTAAAAATGTATGAACTCCATACTATGACACCACTCCTTGCTAGAAGGAAACACACTGCCCTCCATGTTGTCCTTTCCCGTTTCTGGTTCATACTGAGGTGTGAGGATCGCGAATTAACACTACACAAAGCTATGCTATATTAAAGTCATGCTTTGATCATCAACCACAAGATTCTACTTATCAACAGAAGCCTTGATCATTTGCATCTCAGCATGCCACATAGGCAATTCACGCCATGCGACTGATGTCTATCGATATATAACCACTAAGCTCGTACATCTCAGAGAAGGGCATTAAGCAAGAGAATAAATTCTCCACTGTCAAACATATATATACTTAATAGAGATCAATCAACATAGAATAAAATCCAATGTCAGACACACATCCATTTATAAGTTCGTTCTAGGTCTGAACGAAACCGGAAGCACCTTATTCCTCGTCCCATATGTCTACTATAGGAGAGAGGTCCTCACATATCCGGTCGATCTCCAAGTACGTCTGGACGATCACCACTTATTACCTTGTCTTGGGTGTACAGCCTAATCAAGACATCGGTAATCATCCAAACGATATGAAGACCTTTGGTCATCAACCACCGTCTTCATCATCGACTTATCGTCGAATCAGTTATTCAGAATGGGTATAAACCCGGCCTTTTCAAATAACTCGTGCATATAATAAACAAGTGCTATAAAACGCAACATACGCCTCATTCCAATTTTGAATATTCTTTTATTTAAATATTCATATCCTTTGGGAAAAGTTCCCATTAATTTTATCAAAGATAAATTCTTTAAATTTATTCTTTAATCTTCCATTAGATATCAATTCAAACCAATTTAAGGTTTATCTAAACTAGTCGGGATTAGCGGACCTTACCGAAGTAATCATTTATTATATTTCCCAATCCCAACCTGTTCATCCCATAGGGCAAAACTGGTAATACCCCATATCTAACACCATGGTGTTATCGATAAAATTATTTACCATTTCACGTTCAAATCTAATTAAAGATTTAACTATCGCTAGGAGCAAAACTGGTGATACTCCAATCTCGATCATTTCCCAAATTTGATAATTTAAAATATCAATTCTTATTTCATTATAATTAAAGATTCATTAAAACTCCGCTTAGTTTTAATCTTCCCAAAAATCAATATTAATGATTATTTAACTTTGGAAACACAAACATGCCACATCGACAATCCACACCGTATTATTGATTCTGCCGATATATAACCTCTATGCTCGTACGTCTTAGAGAAGGGTGTTAAGCAATAGAATAACTTCTCCGCCACCAAAAAGATATATATTTAGCAGAGATCAACCATGCATTTCGAAATACAATGTTGGGACTTGGGCATGTAATCCATTCTTTAACTGGGTTAAAGAACAAATGTCATTTTAAAACACAGTTCACAGTAAACCCAAATCACATTCCATTAATTATGGAATCTTCACGGAAAAAAGATCAATATATACAATCGATATCAATTTCCGTATCTGACTAATAATATAAATGGAAAAATGAAAAGCCTTTTAAATTCCACATATATTGACAGTCTTCCTCCATAGAAGCTCATTTAGATTATTATCAAATTAAATTCCATTCAATTCCAATTTAACATATTAAATTGGAAAACTTTACTTTGGAAAATTCTCGTTAAATCTTAATAAAAAGATTTATAAATTCCAAATCACATTTCACTACAAATCGGGTCAAAGAACGAATGTCGTTTAAAACATAGTTCACAATAAACCGAATTCACATTCCATTTTATTCCAATTAAATGTAAATTAAATGGAAACACTAATAACTTAATTAAAAGATTTATCCTTTTCACACGGGGTTTAAGAACAGTGTTATTTAAGACACCATTCACGATAAACCCAAAATCCAATTCTTTTATTCAATTCCAATTGAATATTAATTGAATGGAAAACTTCACTAAATCTTAATTAGAACATTTATTCTTTTCTCAGCCGGGCTTAAGAACAGTGTTAATGAAGACACCATTCACGACAAACCAAAAATCCAATTTAATATTAAATACAAGGCTCTGAGTAGAAATTATATTGCATTATATTCAATATCAAATCCTGAGATCAACAAATATCGTATTGGGAATAACAATATATATATCTTCCAAATTCCTCCACAATATCGGTATAATCACGGAATCCAATATCGAAATATTTCGAAGATAATTTCGATTCAAATCCATTCCAATCCGTATATTGGAAATTCTAGTTATTTTTAAAACCATTTCAAAACGTATTTTATAATCGTTTATAAATTCGTTTTAAAACGATTCCAACTTATTTTTCAATTTCAAATCAAAATTGAATTTCCTTTATCATTATAATATATAAGTGATGATATTTTCACAATATCAGATTTTGAAATAATTTCGTTTTCGATATTCATTATAAAAATGAATAAAATCGATATAAATATCATTCACATCAAAATGACGTTGATTTAATCAACACGACTTTATATATTTAAATATTTTTGTGTCCATCCCAAATCGGACATCAAAATAATATTTTGATCCATTACTGAATATTATTTTAAAATATTATTTATTTTAAAATATTCATTACTCGTCATTTTAAAATATTCTTTAATTTAAAATATTCGTGCTTTCCGAATTGGAATCAGACACAGTCAAGTACCATATACTTTTATTTATATGGATTTCAGACACACATGTACACAACAATAATCAAACACAGTCAACCATCATCTAGAGTTTATCACACAACTGCATAAGCATTAAATATAAATAATTAACGCTTACAACAGTCTGCCAATCAATCAATAGATATACAACTAAATATTGGGATTAGTGTATATCCAATATCATCCCAATACCCGTGTAGGGTTTTCAAACAACAAACACCGATTATTATTTGTGCAGTTGGGCGATGTGTAAAATATATCGTCCCAATCAATATCAGTCAAATGTGTGTACATAAACAAATCATCCGATTTGTAAACGAATATTCATTTTATTCATATACACGTTCAAAAATATAATTTTAACTATAAAATATTTATTTCAACTCATGAATATTTTATACAGTTCATTTATTCAATAAAAATGATATTTTTTATTGTTCTAATAATTTTAGAAAATTTCGATAGCATAACTGCGCGATACTAGAACCGAAATAAGGTCTAGCCTTATCCCTCGCCTAATAATGGCCCGCGCCTTGTGCAAACCAAATTCTAATCAATTCATTCAATCAAACAACCAAATTCAAACAAATAATCCAATCAACCAAACAAACATGGTTTCAAAGAAAGGTTTCAGGTACTACTAAGCAACGTCTGCATCCTAGTATATATATATTTATATATATTTACCTAAAAAATAAATTAAAGTGAGAAGTTCTTACCTTTGGGATCCACTACTCCAGTTTTATTTCTGAATTTCTGAACCATTTGGATTTGCCCAAAACTCCAACGCAATCTTTTTCATGCTGTTCATAGTAAAAATAACATATTTAATATGATGTTTATATATTTAAAAACCCATTTTTATTTCGCTACATATATAAAAATCATAATTTTAATTTGCTACTATGTAAAAATCATATTTTTCTGTAAATAAAAATCATATTTTTCTATAAACAAAAATCATATTTTTCTATAAAAAAATCATATTTTTCTATAAACAAAAATCATATTTTTCTATTTTTAAAAATCATATTTTTCTTTTTTTAAAAAATCATACTTTTCTATTTTTAAAAATCATAATTTTCTATTTCTAAAAATCATACTTTTCTATTTTTAAAAACCATACTTTTCTATTTTTTAAAATTATACTTTTCTATTTTTAAAAATCATGCTTTGTATAATAAAAATCACTTCTTTTTATAAATAAAAATCAAATTTTTATCCTAATTAAAAATCAAAATTTTTATTACACTATGTATATAGTTAAAAATCAATTTTTTATTACAACAACATATATATAACTTCAATTCTTTTTTTTTTAATACAATGTCATTTACTTTATATAAAATAAAATAAAAAAGGGAGAAACTCACTTTTTGTGTACGGAGGGGGAGGAGGAAAGAAAGGTGGCGGGTGGTGCACCAGTGGGCGACCGATCAGAGGTGGCATGGGGAGCAGGCGAGGAGGAGGCGCAGGGGGTCGCGGTGGTGCGGGCAAGGCTTGAGGCGGCAGATTCATCGATTTGGGGGTTTTCTGTTTTAGGTGCTGGCGGTTTTTTTGATAGAAGAGGGGAGGAGGAGAGAGGGGAGGAGGTCAATGGGGTGCGGTGGAGTTCCAACGAATGGCGCGAGGGGAGGCTCCGACGTCAACGGTGGCCGGGGGGTAGGGTGACGGGGTCTGGGTTCGATCGTGGTTCCCCCTTTTCATTTCTTTTTTTTATTTTAAAATGTTGACTGTTGTGAGAGGAGCGAGAGTGAGTGGTATATAAATATATATATATTTTTTATTTAATTTAATTTTAGATCCACAAAGTTACTATTTAATCCTAACTCCAAATCGAACCCAACGACTGTTGCCCCTAGCTAATTACCCCCGTTCCGAACACAATGGGATATATTTCGTAACCCAATTCGACTGTTTCGATCAGTTTTCATCAAAATTTAATTATAAATTAATATAACGTTCAAAATTGAATTCAACGTACATTTTAATTTACCGGAGCCACATACTGACTCTAAAGAATTCTAAAAAAATAAATCTGGCTATGTTTTGATGATCCGGTCCTAACAAAACTAATTTCATCGAATTTGGATGCCGTTTGAAAAACGGTCATTTTTCGGTCGATTAAATTCAAACTGAATTGACCAAACACATTTAAATTCACCACGCTCACATATTGACTCCAAAAATTTTGAAAATTGGAATGTAGCAATAATTTGACATTCCGGATCCAACAAAAGTGATCTCGTCAAAAGCGGAGGTCATTTGCAAAATTACCACTTTTAAGGTCTATATATTATATAAAATTCCATTGCGACTATTCTGAATTTTCAGCTGGCCATAACTTTTTATTTCCATTATGAAATCTGGATTTTTCACATCCGTTGGAAAGATATTTTCAAACAGATTCAAATATTTCTGGTGTTACTAAAATCCGGTTTATTTTGAATCTTGTACATTCATTTGAAATTTGAAATCGAAATTTCAAATTGCCGCGCCATTTCCAATTCCTTTTATAATTAAAATAAAAAATTATATTCGAACTTCGATTTAGATAAATTTATATGTTCTAATTCTATTCAAAATAAATTTCTAGTCGTTATTATTTAAAATAAATCATTTTAAATTTTCAAAATTCATTAAAATTGCTAAAAAAAAATTTTAAAATTGGTTCAGTATTTCCGGGTTGTTACAATCTCCCCCAATTAAAATCTTTTCGTCCTCGAAAAGGAACGAAGCTGAAAGTTGTTTAACTAACCAACTCAACTTTCAGTTTAGCTTTCATTCTTCAACTTTTCAATTTCTAATAATTTTCAAATTCTTCAAAAATTTGGCTAACACCCTAAATTTTTGAATTTTTTTGCCATAACCTCCTTTGTACGGGGAGACATTTAAAACCTCAACTAGCCACGCAGGGCCCTAATCATCCAAAAAGAAAAAGAAAAAGCCAAGCGGTTAGCCAATTGGCTCATAAAATCATCCAAACCCAATAAATTTGTAATCATGTACCTATTTGTCGGGCATACAAGTTTATTCCTCTTCTCTAGCCTCCTTGCTTGACCTGTTCAATATATACATGCACATATCTATGCAATTTCAGTCAAAATTTCAATTCAGTTCAATATTTGATTCAATTTAGCTATATTTACCGTTCATTCACATAATGGTTTTATTAGTGGAATGAATAATCATCCATCACAATCAGCAATCAATTAGTTGATTAAATTTTCAAATTCATAATATATATATATATATATATATATATATTCAAAATCATATTTTTGATGCCAATTCATAACAATAAACCCTATTTAGTTTTGGTTCTCACACCAGTTAATTGGAAATGTATAGAAATCCCACTTTCGAACCTTGAACATAAACTCTGATGATGATGCATCAATTGTCAGAATCATCTCCGAGTGACTAGAGTGTGATTTTATATCTATCCACTATATTAAAACTTCAAATATATGTTTCCAAGGCGTATTTGCAAAATCTTTATATACTTGATTGTCCAAAATCAATTTAAATTTAATATTCAAATACGTATCATAGGGTTTAAATTTTGAAAACAATTTTTTTTCATTTTTATCTTAAAAATACACTCTTTTTAACCACCCGAATTCCGACGGACCGATTTTTTTCAAAAACCCAATCCATCAAAACCCAAGTTGGTTGCTCTGGCATCCTGCAGAAAAGACAGAGACAAGAAATACGTCAGAGTTCGGAAAACACCTCACAGCGGAAGGAATAAAATATAATATATATAAACATAGCTTTACCTTAATTACAATACTGCTAAATCAGTATCTCCAAAGCTATAACTCTCTGTCATGAATCTAACCTGCGAATGTTATGAGGAGGGGGTCAGAACATAAGTTCTATGTGAATGAGTTTAAACTACACTTCTTGAATAATCCTACATATACCGTTCAATTACATTTTATTGTTTATTAGGTTATTTGTGTCGTTAGCACTCAAGGCTTACATACACGTCGCACCCATCTACTCCTAATAGATTAACCTAATATAATGTATATGTAGCTACCCCCAAACTGAGGTACACCCCGTGGTACCCCACTCGCATGGTCCCTACCGCATCCTCGCAGTGATATACGCAGTCCCCCGTCCTAGGTCATAGTAAGGTATATTCCTCTTATATATATAATACAACAATACACCCACTTAGGATCACTCTAATTTGACTGCCGTTATCGAATAATGCCCACCAGTCTACGATACACCAACAAGAGCAGACATGGTTATATCTAGACTCTTCCACGTATGTATTCTCTATCGTATTCGATATCTAACCCGCACACCCATCGTGTGTGCATGCCCGAGTTCCGTGGCAGGGCTACACAAGAAACACGGAACTCGGTCGGGAGCTTTCCTTATATTTGTGCAAGGCCCACCTTTAAGAGCCTCCCATACAAATATCCTTAGGGTCTATTTTCTATGGTGGTTATGGCCCCACCTCGGCCCCTCCCATAACTAATAAAGACTACGAGAGCTAAGCGACAAGCCCCTAAGCAACCAATCTAAACATTCATGTGGCGTCTCCCCTCAACCACAGTCCCACGATAGTGAATGGTTAATGGTATATTGGGTCTAGCTCTAGTCTTTTCGCATCCTACTGGCTGTGGTAACAGGCACTCGACAACCTACTATCCTTGTCGGTCCTAACCCTCCACCTCCGTTGAGGCAGCCGTCGAATCACCTTTTCCGTCACCGCAAATAGCATTCTGACTGCCCAGCTATTCTTGCAGTCAAGGCCCACCCACCTAGTAGTTACGCGCAGACCCAACCTCTGCGGGCACAGCCTGAAACATCTACTACCACACAGAGGACTACTAGGAGCACCTTTAATGTCTCAGGAAGCCGCATGCTTCCCCTTCCAGTCCGTTGGAGCTGCCAAAATAACGAATGTGCACTCCCCTCGCGTCTTATGACACTGTGATGATTTACCTTGTTGGGTTATTCATCCTACAACGTACGGATTGCCTCTAGCACCTTGATTTTTTATGTCATTAGACCCTACGTCTAATCAATTCTTACGCGCTTATGTTACCTCGTCAGTTTTTCTTATTTAACTTGGTTATGCTTATTCATATTGACTTCCTTTTCAAGTTTACCAGGTTACCCTCGCTTATTAATTCAATTTATACTTAACCCATTTAAGTCCATTAATAAGACCACAACATGTTGTTTTCCAACTTCATAAATTATTCCCTTTTAGGGTTACAACAACATGTTATACATAATTCATAGTTAAGCATGTCTTATCCACATTTATACTGATTAGGAGAATAATCCCCTAAACACCAACCCCAAAGACCGAAATCAACATCAGACTGGCACCCAGTAAATTACTCAACCCAACCAACATATACGATTCTAATTTACTTCTTTTCCATTCATATAACTTATATCATCTTAAATTTCACACTTCTCCTTCCCAAACAACTTAATTTATAATTAAGTATATCTTCACATATAAGTTACCTTATTTTCCTCTATCGTTTCTTATAACTTACCTTATCCAATAAGTTATACTTTCCACTTGTCCCTAGGACAAGTCTAACCTATTATCCTTCATTTTCTTATTCAAATTCATTCATAATAGGTTATTTACCATTCCCCGCTTTTGTCATTAATTTAGATTTACTTAACCCTTTCCATTTATTTAACCCGTTACCTAAACTTTACCCAATTCAATTAATTTTTGATGCCATAACGGGTCCCCTTTGGTTAAGCATTATTTATTTATGTCTTACATGTCACTCATGTCCCACTTAATCTCTTTTATTATTGTTTCCATGTCTTACACATGCTTTACTACGGTTAACTCCACCTTAGTCATATTTTACTTCACGTATCTCACTACAGTTAAGTGCACATTTACATGTTTTACATGTCTTGTCTTACAACGGTTAAGTCCATATTTACATGTTTTACATGTCTTGTCTTACTACGGTTAAGTCCATATTTACATGTCATATTTTACATGTCACCCACTTAACCCTCTAACCATACCCATGTCACCCACATGTCTTATTATGGTTAGTATTCCTTAATTCATTTATTGTGACGAACGGTGCGTGACATCTCACATTAGACCAAACACTTTGTGGCTGCTGGATTTGTCGGGCGGTTCCGGGCAGTCTTACACCACAAAGCGGGTCTAATCTCGTGTCACCAACTGTTACACCTACAATTCATGCCTTTGACATCTCACATTAGACGTCCAATTGTGGTAGCTAGATTTGCCGGGCGATTCCGGGCAGTCTTACACCACAATTGCGCCTAACCTCGTGTCAAATGTTCAATAACATCGTACTTCACCCAAATCCCAATTTTCATGTTATTTGTTTCCAATTCAACATATAGTCATGTTTACTATTAATTAGCCTTAATTACAAATTTCCAATTATAGGCAATTTCTTCAATTCCATGTAATCCATACCCAAATATGCCAATTTCTTTTATATTCCAATTATCCAAAATATCCAATAATACTCAAGTTCATAAAATCAATATTTTTCCAATATATTTCCCAACGTTCCCATGTTCATACATATAACCTAATTCACCTTTTAGGCTTATCTTGCCAATAAATTTCACCAATGCATGTTATACAATTACATGTTGTTAATATTAAATTGTACCAATTCCATATCCAATTTCAATCATGCCAAACTACATAAATTTAAAATTACCATACAATTATGTCCATAATTCTATTCAAATCATACATAAATCCTTCCAACCCATATTATGCCCAAACAACCCCTTTTTTGCCGTTTTACTTTCTCGTTCTCGTTTACAACGCATAAATTCATGATAGATGTAGGCTCGAGATAGCCTAGCTATAAAAATAAAAAGGGGAAAGAATAAAAAGGAGAGAACTCAATCGTAAGCATAAATGAAATAACTGATCTTATTAAATTATCAGCATATTCATTATGGGAATGGCAAACGATAGAAGTACAATTATACAACAACTGTATTTTAAACCACTCACCTTGACTGGATTGGAGAAATAAACAATTGGTTGTTGAGGTAGAACGTTGATTTAGGCTTCTTATTTGATTATTGACGCAGAACGTGAATTGTTGTTGAAGAAACATGTTACTTGATTTGATTAAACTCCAAAATTGATGAAGAACTTGCAATTTAATTTAGAGTTTAGAGGCGGCGGCTATGTTGGGTTGAAGTTTAGTGGCATGGAGGCGTCTTATAAGAGATAGAATGATTTTTAGGTTAGGTTAGGTGTTCTTTTACAGATGGGTTAGAGCAACTAGGACCTTAGGATTAAATAAAAACTCATCTAAACCATCCACCTTACCCTAGAAAAGAACCATCCAGAACAACCCTTTTCACACTTAGTGCTCCTTTAAATAAAATAAAAAAAAGAAACCGCTTTATTTCTTTCTAATTAATGCATTACATACTATTTTTAACATATAGCAACCTCTTTCCTTCATGCATTCAATTATTATTTTTATTCATTTATTTATTTGCACTTATACGTGAACCTTTATTTGCTATATTCTTCTCCTAATCTATTAATTGATTTCTTTCTCTTTTTGAAAAGAAACCGCATGTCCTTAAACCATTTTCTTTTATTTATTTACATCTAATCACATGTGCATGCGTCTCTGATTTGAATGTCATTTAATAACATTAACCTTCTTCCAATTGTGGCTTGCTTGTGGCCTTATTACTTTACTTTTTAAACGTTTAAATTTCAAAAGTTGATCCCCTTCACATTTAATTGCTCCATTTTAATGTTTACAACCTTTTTCTATGCATGCTTTAATTACACGTTTGACATGTTTTGCATTCCATATTCTCTTTCTTTTATGTGCATCACATTAATTTATTTTTATTCAGGTTCATGCATCATTCATTTAGTTAATGTAATAATTTCACATATCCTCTTTCTCTTATAGCATTAATTTCAAATAACATTTATACATATATGCCCCCTTTTTGTTTGTCTCTATGTTTGCGCGCAACTTCAAATTTGGATCATGTCCATACGCATCCATCTCTTATCCATATACTAATTTTTATATGCGAACAATTGTCTATTTTATTTGGAAATTATCTTCCTTAATCAATTAATGTTTTATTTCCATTCTTTCAATTAAACCTCCAATTAACTTATCCCTTTCGCACTGAACCAATTTGCTAAGCCACTATTTAGCCGCTCCTTAAAACAAAAAAAAAGAATATATGGCACTGGTGGGGATTGAACTCACAACCTCTTATGTACAAGTCTCATGTATTAACCAAATGAGCTACTAAATCTTTTGTTAACAAGAATTAGGACCAAGCAACATATTATTCTTTTCCCATTGCTCTTTTTCATGTTTTGTTGCATTTCTTAAATTAAGGATAACTTCTTCGTTTTAAATCAGTTTTCTACAAACTATAGGTCTAAATTGACCAGAAAATCGCCACGAATGTAATGACTCTAATTTCATGACCAAATTCTAGAGTCTCTTTAAATTATCCTTTTTATTTCTTTTTAAATTTTTGCATGTATTTCTTCGCATTTCACTGTATTTCTTCTTATTTCAAATATTGCATGTAATTTCTTTATTTCACTGCATAAACTTCTTACATGCAATTACATTAATATTATTTAATCTTTCCTTTAAATATATCCATGAATATATACATATATCTCATTTTTAATTATATTAAAAATGCGGGGTGTTACATTCTCCCACCCTTAAGGAATTTCATCCTCGAAATTCGATAGGGGTAAAATATATAATTCCTCGCATAATATCAAACCATCAAGTGTGCATCCAATTTTTTTTGCAAACATTGTGCACATGAGCAAAGTGAAATACATCATAGTAATGCATGTATGCCTAATTTGGTACCACCTATATGTATGCAAACTTTCAAAAAAAAATTCTTCAAAACATGATGCTCACATCCTAAATATACTTGCAGTTATATATGAATGCAATATTTTTGAAAAACCAAAACCTTTTTCATCCAAATTTTCCCATATTCTTATAGAATAAGAGCATAGTTCATCCAATTGTTGCATCCAAAATCCTACCAACCATTATTAAATTCGAAATTTAGAAAAATCTAGTTTTCCAAATTCGATTTCTCATGTTACAAAAAGGTATAAAACGGAAGAATTTACATATTCCGTTTTTCTTTTATGTACCTTTTCTGGTTGCACTTGGATTTTTACATAGTTATTCTATAAAAAGTTCCTATTTTCCTATCCAAGTACAATTACATAAGAAACTTTTTTTTTCAACTTATCTTTTTCGAGCAACAATTCTAGTCTTTATAATGCTTATGTATTCTACGGGAAATTATTTTTATTATTCTAGGATAGTCCTTATTATTCACTTCCTAGCCTCAAACTCGTTCTTTCTAGACACTAATCCTTACCTACTCCATTCGTTTTAAAACATGGTTTGGTCTCTTTTTTTATCCCAAAAATTAAAAATGGTAAAACTTTATTTTCTTTACCAAAACTTGCTTTTGCAAGACCATAAAAACACGCCGTAACAAAAATGCAAAACATTTTTTTTTTTCAAACATAAAAAACTGGAGTAAACAAGGACAACTATTTCTTAGTCGGGTTTCCAAATTACCTAGGCTTTCCTAGACACATCCACGAAATCATTTCTTCCAACTATATATATTGCTAATCCATTTTCCACTTTATAAGGTTTCCCTACTAAACCCACTAATCTCAGTTACTATTGTATGGGATACATCTTTCTTAACACCAATCATTTTGTACACTTTCCACCCAACATACCTAAGGGCCTCAGATTTCCTTGCTCATTCTTTTAGCGTACAAAACAGTTATCCCAATTCTGTCCATATTTTACTCTTTCTATTAGTGGGCTTCTTTATAGATCTAGGTTTATATATATAATATATTTATATTTTTGAAAATACAAATACGCTCTCTCATATCTATATAGGAATCATAAACCTATGCTCTGATACCAAATGTAACAACCCAAATTCCGACGGACCGATTTTTTTTCAAAAACCCAATCCATCAAAACCCGAGTTGGTTGCTCTGGTATCCAGCCGAAAAGACACAGACAAGAAATATGTCAGAGTTCGGAAAACACCTCACAGCGAAAGGAATAAAATATAATATATATAAACATAGCTTTACCTTAATTACAATACTGCTAAATCAGTATCTCCAAAGCTATAAATCTCTGTCATGAATCTAACCTGCGAATGTTATGAGGAGGGGGTCAGAACAAAAGTTCTGTGTGAATGAGTTTAAACTACACTTCTTGAATAATCCTACATATACCGTTCAATTACATTTTATTGTTTATTAGGTTATTTGTGTCGTTAGCGGTCAAGGCTTGCACACACGTCGCACCCATCTACTCCTAGTAGATTAACCTAATATAATGTATATGTAGCTACCCCTAAACTGAGGTACACCCCATGGTACCCCATTCGCATGGTCCCCACCGTATCCTCGCAGTGATATATGCAGTCCCCCGTCTTATGTCATAGTAATGTATATTCCTCTTATATATAATACAACAATACGCCCACATAGGATCACTCTAATTTGACTGCCGTTATCGAATAATGCCCACCAGTCTACGATACACCACCCAGAGAAGACATGGTTATATCTAGACTCTTCCACGTATGTATTCTCTATCGTATTCGATATCTAACCCGCACACCCATCATGTGTGCGTGCCTGAGTTCCGTGGCAGGGCTACACAAGAAACACGGATCTCGGTCGGGAGCTTTCCTTATATTTGTGCAAGGCCCGCCTTTAAGAGCCTCCCACACAAATATCCCTAGGGTCTGTTTTCTATGGTGGCTTTGGCCCCCCCTCGACCCCTCACATAACTAATAAAGACTACGAGAGCTAAGCGACAAGCCCCTAAGCAACCAATCTAAACATCCATGTGGCGTCTCCCCTCAACCACCGTCCCACGATAGTGAATGGTTAATGGTATATTGGGTCTAGCTCTAGTCTTTCCGCATCCTACTGGCTGTGGTAACAGGCACTCGATGACCTACTATCCTTGTTGGTCCTGACGCTCCACCTCCGTTGAGGCAGCCGTCGAATCACCTTTTCCGTCACCGTGAACAGCATTCTGACTGCCTAGCTATTCTTGCAGTCAAGGCCCACCCACCTAGTAGTTACGCGCAGACCCAACCTCTGCGGGCACATCCTGAAACATCTGCCACCACACAGAGGACTACTAGGAGCACCTTTAACATCTCAGGAAGCCGCGTGCTTCCCCTTCTAGTCCGTTGGAACCGCAAAAATAACGAATGTGCGCTCCCCTCGTGTCTTATGACACCGTGATGATTTACCTTGTTGGGTTATTCATCCTACAACGTACGGATTTCCCCAAGCACCTTGATTTTATATGTCGTTAGACCCTACGTCTAATCAATTCTTACGCGCTTGTGTTACCTCGTCAGTTTTTCTTATTTAACTTGGTTATGCTTATTCATATTGACTTCCTTTTCAAGTTTACCAAGTTACCCTTGCTTATTAATTCAATTTATACTTAACCCATTTAAGTCCATTAATAAGACCACAACATGTTGTTTTCCAACTTCATGAATTATTCCCTTTTAGGGTTACAACAACATGTTATACATAATTCATAGTTAAGTATGTCTTATCCACATATATACTAATTAGGAGAATAATCCCCTAAACACCGGCCCCGAAGACCGAAATCAACATCAGACTGACACCCAGAGAATTACTCAACCAAACCAACATATATGATTCTAATTTACTTCTTTTCCATTCATATAACTTATATCATCTTAAATTTCACACTTCTCCTTCCCAAACTGCTTAATTTATAATTAAGTATATCTTCACATATAAGTTACCTTATTTTCCTCTATCGTTTCTTATAACTTACCTTATCCCATAAGTTATACTTTCCACTTGTCCCTAGGACAAGTCTAACCTATTTTCCTTCCTTATCTTATTCAAATTCATTCATAATAGGTTATTTAACATTCCCCACTTTTGTCATTAATTTAGATTTACTTAACCATTTCCATGTATTTAACCCATTACCTAAACTTTACCCAATTTGATTAATTTGTGATGCCATAATGGGTCCCCTTTGGTTAAGCATTATTTATTTATGTCTTACAGGTCGCCCATGTCCCACTTAACCTCTTTTATTATTGTTTCCATGTCTTACACATGCTTTACTACGGTTAAGTCCACCTTAGTCATGTTTTACTTCATGTATCTCACTACAGTTAAGTCCACATTTACATGTTTTACATGTCTTTTCTTACTACGATTAAGTCCATATTTACATGTTTTACATGTCTTGTCTTATTACGGTTAAGTCCATATTTACATGCCATATTTTACATGTCACCCACATGTCTTATTATGGTTAGTATTCCTTAATTCATTCATTATGATGAACGGTGCATGACCTCCCATATTAGACCGAACACTTTGTGGCTGCTGGATTTGTCGGGCGGTTCCGGGCAGTCTTACACCACAAAGCGGGTCTAACCTCGTGTCACCAACGGTTACACCTACAATTCATGCCTTTGACCTCTCACATTAGACGTCCAATTGTGGCAGCTAGATTTGTCGGGTGGTTCCGGGCAGTCTTTCACCACAATTGCGCCTAACCTCGTGTCAAAGGTTCATTAACGTCGTATTTCACCCAAATCCCAATTTTCATGTTATGTGTTTCCAATTCAACATATAGTCATGTTTACAATTTTGCCTATTCCAACTTGTCACTAATTACATATTAATTAGCCTTAATTACAAATTTCCAATTATAGGCAATTTCATCAATTCCATGTAATCCATACCCAAATATGCCAATTTCTTTTGTATTCCAATTATCCAAAATATCCAATAATACTCAAGTTCATAAAATCAATATTTTTCCAATATATTTCCCAACGTTCCCATGTTCATACATATAACCTAATTCACCTTTTAGGTTTATCTTACCAATAAATTTCACCAATCCATGTTATCCAATTACATGCTGTTAATATTAAATTGTACTAATTCCATATCCAATTTCAATCATGCCAAACTACATAAATTTAAAATTACCATACAATTATGTCCATAATTCTATTCAAATCATACATAAATCCTTTCAACCCATATTATGCCCAAACAGCCCTTTTTTCCCTTTTACTTTCTCATTCTTGTTTACAACGCATAAATTCATGATAGATGTAGGCTCGAGATAGCCTAGCTATAAAAATAAAAAGGGGAAAGAATAAAAAGGAGAGAACTCAGTCGTAAACATAAATGAAATAACTGGTCTTATTAAATTATCATCATATTCATTATGGGGATTGGCAAACGATAGAAGTACAATTATACAGCAACTGTATTTTAAACCACTCACCTTGACTGGATTGGAGAAATAAACAATTGGTTGATGAGGTAGAACGATGGTTTAGGCTTCTTATTTGATTATTGACGCAGAACGTGAATTGTTATTGAAGAAACTTGCTACTTGATTTGATTAAACTCCAAAATTGATGAAAAACTTGCAATTTAATTTAGAGTTTAGAGGCGGCGGCTATGTTGGGTTGAAGTTTGGTGGCATGGAGGCGTCTTGTAAGAGATAGAATGATTTTTATGTTAGGTTAGGTGTTCTTTTATTGGTGGGTTAGAGCAACTAGGACCTTAGGATTAAATAAAAACTCATCTAAACCGTCCGCCTCACCCTAGAAAAGAACTATCCAGAACAACCCTTTTCACACTTAGTGCTCCTTTAAATAAAATAAAAAAAAGAAACCTCTTTATTTCTTTCTAATTAATGCATTACCTACTATTTTTAACGTATAGAAACCTCTTTCCTTCATGCATTCAATTATTTTATTTATTTATTTATTTGCACTTATACGTGAACCTTTATTTGCTATATTCTTCTCCTAATCAATTTCTCTTTTTGTCTACTCTTTTTGAAAAGAAACCGCATGTCCTTAAACCATTTTCTTTTATTTATTTACATCTAATCACATGTGCTTGCATCTCTGATTTGATTGTTATTTAATAACATTATCCTTCCTCCAATTGTGGCTTGCTTATGGCCTTATTAGTTTACTTTTTAAACGTTTAAATTTCAAAAGTTGATCTCCTTCACATTCAATTGCTCCATTTTAATGTTTACAACCTTTTTTTATGCATGCTTTTATTGCACGTTTGACATGTTTTGCATTCCATATTCTCTTTCTTTTATTTTCATCACATTAATTTATTTTTATTCAGGTTCACGCATCATTCATTTATTTAATGCAATAATTTCACATATCTGCTTTCTCTTATTGCATTAATTTCAAATAACATGTATACATATATGCCCCCTTTTTGTTTGTCTCTATGTTCGCGCGCAACTTCAAATTTGAATCATTTTCATACGCATCCATCTCTTATGTGTATATTAATTTTTATATGCGAAAAATTGCCTATTTTATTTGGAAATTATCTTCCTTAATCAATTAATGGTTTATTTCCATTCTTTCAATTAAACCTCCAATTAACTTATCCCCTTTCGCACTGAACCAATTTTCTAAGCCACTATTTAGTCGCTCCTTAAAACAAAAAAAATATGGCACTGGTGGGGATTGAACTCACAACCTCTTATGTACAAGTCTCATGTATTAACCAAATGAGCTAGTAAATCTTTTGTTAACAAGACTTAAGACCAAGCTACATATTATTTTTTTCCCATTGCTCTTTTTCATGTTTTGTTGCATTTCTTAAATTAAGGATAACTTCGTTTTAAATCAGTTTTCTACAAACTATAGGTCTAAATTGAACATAAAATCGTCACGAACGTAATGACGCTAATTTCATGACCAAATTCTAGAGTCTCTTCAAATTCTCCTTTTTATTTCTTTTTAAATGTTCACATGTATTTCTTTGCATTTCACTGTATTTCTTCTTATTTCAAATATTGCATGTAATTTCTTTATTTCACTGCATAATCTTCTTACATGCAATTACATTAATATTATTTAATCTTTCCTTTAAATATATCCATCCATATATACATATATCTCATTTTTAATTATATTAAAAATGAGGGGTGTTATACTCTTCACACTCGTTTTACGATACTACTGGTCCTATCTCTAACAAGTCATTCTCATTGGATATTACTAATCGAATCTCTGATTAATTCTTTCATTTGGTTCTAATATGCCTTGTTCTCGAGCTCTATAAACCAAAGCTCTAATACCAAATTATGACAACCCGAACTTCCCCGGTCTCCGAAGAGAAGAGAAAGAACGGATGGTTTGAGAACATGGCAAATCAGAACACAAACAAAAGAACGTTTCATTGCTTATTACAACAATTTACATCAGAGTATAGAATGTACAGAGTATGAACAAATATTATACATCAGAAAAATATCAGAGATTTATGTTACAATGCAGTAGAAAAATAATATATAACACAACTGAAATGGATATAGAGCTTTCTGAATATATCTCCAGTTGTAAACATGATCCTGTAAGAAAAAAAATCTGCAAACCCAAAACTGCTAGCTACCCGTGCGGAAATTAGGGGCACCTAGAGTTTAGGTTAAAACAATAAACTCTAGGTCAGTCATGTGACTAGTGTGAGAACTAAAGCAGTTATTTAAAACTTTACTTAAAAATAGAGTAAATCTAGGGACCACGCCGAATAACACGGAATGGGTTTCCTCCCAGGAATACCCGTGCATAAAACAAACAGCGCAATGCGTTTTGGAAAAATGAAGCGATTATAAGACCCATGTCCCATCAAACAATGCAACGCAAGCCGGAGGATAGGGTTTTCCTTTATAATAGCCAAACATGCTTGGTACATGTAACACTCCGTAATTTTAAATATTAAAATTAACAATTTTAAGAACACTTAATTTTTTGGAGAAGAATTAAGGGAAATGGGTTACACCATTGCGTTCGTCTCGGAATTTTGCTTTGGAATAGATCCAATTTTTCGTAAATCGGTCTTCGTATGAGGAAGTTATAGCCTTCTGAAGTTTCGGGAATTTAAATAAATTAAAGCAGCTCAAATTCAAAATTCAAATGAAAACACATAAGAGGGCTGGGCGGGATTTTTCCCGCCGACCAGGGGGTCGACCTCCCGTATACAGGTCGACCTGGGGGTCGACCTCCCCAGATTTGGTCAGATCCGAGGCAGATTCGGGATTTTGCACCTGAACTTGTTTTCTGGACAGATTCTTTGGCTCCTAACCTATTTAAACACCCTCAAACCTCACTTTCTCTCCACACCAAACCATTGTAATGCTTGGCTGCCTCAATCCTAATTAAAATAAGTTAAAGACATACTTATGCTGCTGGAATAGTTCATCTTCTTCTTAAAGCGTAGGAATTACAAGTCAAGATTCTAATACAAAGGACGAACGAATCATTCTCTTCTTTAATTCGTCTTTGTGAGTACAATTTCTTTCACAAAATAATTAATAAACTAATTATGATGAGTTATAATTTGGATTATGAGAACATGCCTTTTGAATCATGTGACGCTACTTAATTTTTTTGTCGTCTGTTTGTGAACATATGACAGTTTTGTTAACTTATGTTAGTAGATCTATTTCATCTGTCCAATCACATATGTTTAACTTGATTCATTTTATGACATCAGTTTATATGCAAGTTTGGATGTAAATCATATGCTAGTCTGTTTGTTAATCATATGCAAGTCTGTTTATGAATTATACACAAGTTTATATGTGAATCAAGTATATATATATGTGTGTGTGATTTTATATGTAAAACATGTGATATTAGTTTACATGTTTAAATTCAAATACGAGTTTGTATGTAGATCATATGCAAGTTTATGCGAAAACCATGTTCATATATGCAAGTTCACCTTTATATGTATAGATCTATGCAAATCATATCTTATATAATTTGATCCATGCCAGTATGTAGTTTATGCAAATTATGTCTATTGCCTATGTAAGTTATTGATTATGCAAATTTATGATTATATAAATTATAATCATGCAAGTTTTGATCCATGCTAGCCTATTTTTATCTGCAAGTTAGATCTATTTTATGTGTTATGCAAGTTGTGATGTTTCTTTTCTTTTTATGAGTTAGACTATTTGTGGGTCTAACATATTTAATATTAAACGTATGAACGACGTGGGGGCAATGGGAAAATATTAAATATTAATATTGTGAGTTGGCATATAATGGCTTTAAAAGCATATAATTAGTTTGAGACATTAATTGGTATAATTTATATACCTGAAAATTATGGACATAATTTACGTGACAATTATGGGCATGGGTTAAAATTGGAAGTTGTTGACAATCTGAAATAGGGATATTAATTCAAATTGGGGTTCAATAATAATGGGTAATAATAAATGCCTAAGACATGAGGTTAGACTCGTTTGTGTTATAAGACTGCCTGGACCCGCCCGGCATATCCAACAAACATAAATGGTAGTCTAATATGAGAGGTCAAAGGCATAAATTAAATGCGTAATAAATGCCTAAGACATGAGGTTAGACTCGTTTGTGGTATAAGACTGCCCGGACCCGCCCAGCACATCCAGCAACCGCAAATGGCTGTCTAATGTGAGAGGTCGTAGGCATAATTAAAAGATGCTTAGGCACGAGGTTAAGTTTGACTTGTGGTGGAAGTCTGCCCAGAACCGCCCGACATATCTAGCAGCCACAAGCAATTGACTTAATGTGAGAGGTCTGTGCATTAATAATTAATTATTGCTGATCAAAGACGAATATGAATGGCAAACAGAAGTTTGGTTGAGTTGAGTAATTCTCTGAGTACCAATCTGATGTTGATTTCGGTCTTCGAGGTTGATACTTAGGGAGTTATTCTCTTAACCAATGTATATGTGAACTAAGACGTACTTACTCATAAATTAAGTGAAACATGTTATACGATATATATATATATATGTATATGTATATGATACATAACTTGATAAGTGGATAGGGTTAAGACCAGCTTAACCAATAATCTGATACGTAGGTAGGGTTAAGACCAGCTTAACCAATAATATATAAGTGGATAGGGTTAAGACCAGATTAACCGATAATATATATTAATTTGATAAGTGGGTAGGGTTAAGACCAGCTTAACCAATAATATGTATATTAATGTGATAAGTGGATAGGGTTAAGACAAACTTAACTAATAATACATATTGATTTGATAAGTGGATAGGGTTAAGACCAACTTAACTAGTAATATATAAGTGGATAGGGTTAAGACCAACTTAACCAATAATATATAAGTGGATAGGGTTAAGACCAGCTTAACCAATAATATATATTGATCTAATAAGCCGATAGGGTTAAGACAAGCTTAACCAATAACACATGTTGATTTGATAAGTGGGTAACATAGGTGACATGTGGGATATAATTATAAACACTTAACCAAGTTGAAACATGTAAGAAGACATGAATAAGAGGGGTTTAAGTGGGAAATCCTAGTTGGGACCAAGCATAGGTGGAAAGCTTGTGTTAAGTGTGGGAACCCTTTTCAACCAGTAACCCATTTAGTATCTAAGTGAGCTCGATCTAGATCGAGGAGGGGACACAGTTACTGGGTTTGATTGTAAGAAGTCAAAACGGGTTAGCGGTGGCAACGCAAGTCGAATGAGGTCGTGTGCGTGAATGGGCCCGGGCTGGTAGGTAAGACGTTGTTGCATCGTGTAGGTCTAAGCCGTGCATCTTTAGTGGTATCGGGTTGCCACTTTGGGCAGTGATACACCCCATTTTGGGACCAGCATGGGTATCTACGAGTTAGGGAGCCGATCGAATGGGGAATGTAGTGGGTACGACTAGCGAAGATAGGAGCAGGTGGCACCTATGAAGACAACTAGGGGTACAACTACCATATTATGAATAAATGTTGTAATTAGAATGGGGAGGGTAATGCGTACAACTAGTGGAGATAGGAGCAGGCGACACCTATGAAGACAGCTAGGGATACACGAAACTACCATTATTATTATTTTGTTTAGTAGGCGGGATCAACTTTTAGGGTGACTAGTATTGGTGCAGTATAGTAATTATCCTATAGTGATTTGGAGCGCGATTAATGCCAGCAAATTCCTCTTGTTTGTTTTGTCTTGCCCATTTGCTTCACAGTCATTTCTTGTTTTACCAGTTTGTGCCTTACCCTAATTACTTTAATAAATATATTGTTAAAGTTATTGGACTCGCCAGACTTTATGTCTGACCTCTTCTTTTCTTCCTTTCCCCCCAGGTTCTCAGGGCGGGACTAGTGCTAGTGGAGCTTGATTTGGTTCTCTTTCTCTCTCTTTCGGAAGTGCTTGGATTGCTGAAAGTAAAGTTCATCCTATCTTTTTTATGGCTATTTATGTTGGGGTTATGCTTTTTTACTTTATGTACTCAGAAAACAATTTGTCAAGATGGATATTAAGTGTACTTGGTTTTATTGTTGGCTTATGATGCTGTTGTAATCAAACTATTTCTCCGCTGCAATAAAAGTTGTTTTAAAATTTTCAAGTTCCAATATATGTATCTGTCTTGTTATATTTCGTTCTATACACCAATAATACTCCATGAAAATTAATGCATTCCCTTTGTGAGTGACATTAATGGACATGGGGTGTTACACGTGGTATTAGAGTTGAAGGTTACCAGAACAGATAAGAGATTTTGAAAAACTGTTTTTTTTCAAAAGCATTTTATAAAGAAATACTTTCAAAAATATGTCTTAAGGAGAGTATTTTTAAGAGAAAAGTTTATTTTGAAAAACATAACACCAAGAGCCATATATCTTTCCTTCGATTCTCCGTTTTAAATCTCTTCCTCTTTCCTTTTTGAATTTCTTCCTCCACGTATAGACGCTTTTTCTAAGATATGTAAGAACTCCCGTACGGTGGGCGGAAAACCGCTTCATGGGACTGGGACGTTTGTCAAAGCTAGAAGGAAGTGGAGGACTTGTTGGTACCTTTAAGATAGACGATGGGAGGAAGGTTCAATTAGCTGCTTGGTTAATGAAGGACGAAGCCTCATTTTTATAGGAGGTCACAAATGGAGAATGTTCAGGAGAGACATGGATAGGACACATGATAAGAAAGTAGATCCAAAGAAAGGCGGTAAGGATAACAAGGGGCCAAGAGAAAAGGAAGGGCCATGCTTGTGAAATACCTAACTACTTAAATAAAGACGTTAGAAAGAAGAAGAAGACTAGTTGTTATCGTTATGGAGAAACATGACATCTTATTAGGATCGTCCAAGGAAGCAAAAGGCAAAGGTGAGGACAAAGTACAGGATCTTCTGGAGGGCAGACGCGTTCCCTTATGGCTGGCATACCTGATAGAGGTAGAAATATCTTGGTTGAAAGTTTGGTTTTTCTTTTTGATCATCCTGTTCTAACCTTGTTTGAATTCTGGCACTTCACATTCGTTTGTATCTGCTTCGCTAGTTAAAATAGTGCACCTAAATACTAGTCTAGTTACGGATCCCATAGTAGTCTCAAATCCTATTGGTGGTTCGGCTCATCTTTCGATGATTTGTCGGGATTTGAGAGTGTCTACCTTAGGCATTGGGTTTGAATGCAACGCCTTCGTTCTTGGCTTCATGGGCTACGGCTTAATTCTAGGCATGGATTGGCTAGCCATATACAGTGCCATCCTTGACTGTGAAAGAAGGGTAGTTAGATTGTTGACTCATTGTGGAAAGACCCTCGATATTTCTTGTGACCCTAGAGGTCCGATGATGCTTAGCTACCTAGAATCTCTTGACGCGTCCAACGATGATTTGGAATTTGTTCGTGTGGTCCGTGAATATGGTGACGTCTTTGATGAAGTTCGGGATTTACCCCCGAGACGCGAGATAGACTTTTGTATATGCCTTGTAGATAATGCAAAGTCAATTGCATTACCGGTGCGCCACATGGCTCCGAGAGAGAGAAGAGAACTCAGTAATCAAGTAAAGGAGTTGCTTGAGAAGGGGTTCATAAGAAAAATCATTTCGGAATGGGGTGCTCCGGTTGTTTTTGCTACAAAGACTGATGGTTCAGTTAGATTGTGCGTGGACTATAGAGAGCTGAATAAGCTCAAAAAGAAGAACAGACACGCATTGCCGAGGATAGATGATTTATTCGATCAGTTGGTTGGTGCTTCGGTTTTCTCGCAACTGGATTTAGCTACAGGATTTCATCAGCTAAGAGTGGCTGAAGACAGCATAAATAAGACTGCATTTAGAACTCCTGACGGTTTCTTCGAGTGGCTAGTCATGCCTTTTGGTTTGACGAATGCACCCGCATACTTCGTTGACTTAATAAGTAGGGTGTACAGAGAGTTTCTAAACAAGTTTGTAGTAGTCTTTGTGGATGATATCTTGATTTTCTCTTGAAACGAAGAAGAGCATGCCCTACATCTTAGGGAAGTCTTAGAGACCCAATGAGCGCATCAACTCAAAGCTAAGTTCTCCAAATGTCATTTTTGGAGGAAAGAAGTGAGGTTCTTAGGACATGTGGTCTCTAAGGAAGGGACAGCTATGGATCCCGCAAAGGTGGTGGCAACCTAAGGTTGGAAGGTCCCTAGAAACGCGACAGATGTAAGAAGCTTTCTAGGACTGGCTGGTTATTATGGGAAGTTCATTCAGGACTTCACGAAGATATCAACCTCATTTACTCGGTTAACGAAGAAGAACTTGACTTTTCATGGGATGTTGACTGTGACGATGCTTTCCAATGTTTGAAGAGGGCTTTGACGACAGCTCCAGTTTTAGTTTTGCCAGATGGGAGTAAGCCATTCACAGTGTATACCGGTGCTTACGGGACAGGGCTTGGAACAGTTTTCGATGCAAGAGGAAAAGGTGATATGCAAAAGGCGGCAAGTACGAGTATCGCTTATCATCCACAGACGAATGGATAGACAAAAAGGGGTGAATAGAATCCTTGAAGATCTTTTGAGGTTATGTATCCGAGATTTTGGAGGGACGTGAGAAGAGGCAATGAGCTTAGTGGTGTTCACGACGTGTTTTACATGTCACATTTGCGGAAGTGCTTACAAGATATCGCGGAAGTAGTAGAGCCGAGAAGGGTTAGAGAAGTGGAAATGGAGTGAGATGCCCCGATTAGACGAGCCTCTACATGCCCCGACCGGAGGTCATAAAGCTACCCAATAAAGAGGTCAAGTTGGTCAAGGTGCAACGGGGAAATGATCAAGGAGACGCGACTTGAGAAACAGAAGACAAGATGCGTACGCTGTACACTTTCCTTTTTGAGGGTATGTTTTTAACTTCTCCTTTTCCTACTGCTTTGTTTATGCTTGTCCTATCGTTTAGTATGTCTTCGCGATTATATCTTCAATCTTTAGTTAGGAAAAATCCTATGGGTGTAAACATGTGTTTGAGACATGTTATGTTTGGTGGATGCAATTGTTTGCTCGTGGATGCATTTACACACACATTAGGCACTAGATCAGCTCAATCACTTTCATACTGCATATAAATATGTATGCATATTTAAATTAATGGATGTATATTGGTTGTATTATCATATGGATGTTGCATTAAGATGATTGGTTGTGCACGCACATAGAAATAATATGTATCATTAGGACTCTTTTGCATACATAATGGACGCATGACACTCTCATGATTTGCATTAAGGAGGTCAAATGAATCAGTAGACCGCTTGTTTTTGCATTAGATAAGGAACATACACACACACTCTGCATATGTACATATGGAATTAAAAACCTTTTAAGGACAATGGATGCCTGTGTTTGATGATTGAGTAGATGGACGATTGGATGGTAGGATATACGTTCTTCCTAACTTCAAGATTTCGGGGCCGAAATCCTTTAAGGAGGGGAGAATGTAACACCCCGTAATTTTAAATATTAAAATTAACAATTTTAAGAACACTTAATTTTTAGGAGAAGAATAAGGGAAATGGGTTACGCCATTGCGTTCATCTCGGAATCTTGCTTGGAATAGAGTCCAAGTTTTTGTAAATCGGACTTCGTATGAGGAAGTTATGGCCTTCAGAAGTTTCAGGAATTTAAATAAATTAAAATAGCTCGAATTCGAATTCAAATTCAAAATTCAAATGAAAACACAGAAGCGGGCTGGGCAGAATTTTTCCCGCCGACCAGGGGGTCGACCTCCTCTATACAGGACAACCAGGGGGTCGACCTAGGGGTCGACCAGGGGGTCGACCTCCCCTAATTTGGTCAGATCTGAGGCAGATTCGAGATTTTGCAGGACTTGTTTTCTGGACAAATACTTTGGCTCTTAACCTATTTAAACACCCCAAAACCTCACTTTCTCTCCACACCTATGCTGCCTTAATCCTAATTACATTAAGTTAAAAACATCCTTACGCTGCTGGAATAGTTCATCTTCTTCTTAAAGCTTAGGAATTGCAAGTCAGGATTCTAATACAAACGACGAACGAATTATTCTCTTCTCAAATCCGTATTTGTGAGTATAATTTCTTTCACAAAATAATTAATAAACTAATTATGATGAGTTATAATTTGGATTATGAGAACATGCCTGTTGAATCATGTGACGTTACTTAATTTTGTTATCGTCTGTTTGTGAACATATGACAGTTTTGTTAACTTATGTTAGTGGATCTATTTCATATGTCCAATCACATATGTTTAACTTGATTCATTTTATGACATCAGTTTATATGCAAGTTTGGATGTAAATCATATGCTGGTTTGTATGTGAATCATATGCAAGTCTGTATACGAATTATACACAAGTTTATATGTGAATCAAGTATATATATATATATGCGAGTTTACATGTAAACCATGTGATACTTATTTATATGTTTAAATTCAAATACAAGTTTGTATGTAGATCATATGCATGTTTATGCGAGAACCATGTTCATACATGCAAGTTTGCCTTTTTGTGTATAGATCTACGCAAATCATATCTTATATAATTTGATCCATGCCAGTATGTAGTTTATGCAAATTATGTCTATTGCCTATGCAAGTTATTGATTATGCAAATTTATGATTATATAAATTATAATCATGCAAGTTTTGATCCATGCTAGCCTATTCTTATTTGCAAGTTAGATCTATTTTATGTGTTATGCAAGTTGTGATGTTTCTTTTCTTTTTATGAGTTAGACTATTTGCGGGTCTAACATATTTCATATTAAACGTACGAACGACGTGGGGCAATGGGAAAATATTAAATATTAATATTGTGAATTGGCATATAATGGCTATAAAAGCATATAATTAATTTGAGACATTAATTGGTATAATATATATACCTGAAAATTATGGACATAATTTACGTGACAATTATGGGCATGGGTTAAAATTGGAAGTTGTTGACAATCTGAAATAGGGATATTAATTCAAATTGGGGTTGAATAATAATGTGTAATAATAAATGCCTAAGACATGAGGTTAGACTCGTTTGTAGTATAAGACCGCATGGACCTGCCCGGCAAATCCAACAACCATAAATGGTAGTCTAATATGAGAGGTCAAAGGCATAAATTAAATGCGTAATAAATGTCTAAGACATGAGGTTAGACTCGTTTGTGGTATAAGACAGCCCGAACCCGCCTGACACATCCAGCAACCGCAAACGGAAGTCTAATGTGAGAGGTGTAGGCATAATTAAAAGATGCTTAGACACGAGATTAAGTCTGGTTTGTGGTGGAAGTCTGTCCGGAACCGCCCGGCATATCCAGCGGCCACAAGCAATTGACTTAATGTGAGAGGTCTGTGCATTAATAATTAATTAATGATGATCAAAGACGAATATGAATGACAAACAGAAGTTTGGTTGAGTTGAGTAATTCTCTGAGTACCAATCTGATGTTGATTTCGGTCTTCGGGGTTGATACTTTGGGATTTATTCTCTTAACCAATGTATCTGTGAACTAAGACATAATTAATCATAAATTAAGTAAAACTTGTTATACGATATATATATATATATATATATATATATGATACATAACATGATAAGTCGATAGGGTTAAGACCAGCTTAACCAATAATCTGATAAGTAGGTAGGGTTAAGACTAGCTTAACCAATAATATATATTAATTTGATAAGTGGGTAGGGTTAAGACCAGCTTAACCAATAATATGTATATTAATCTGATAAGTGGATAGGGTTAAGACAAACTTAACCAATAATACATATTGATCTGATAAGTGGATAGGGTTAAAACCAACTTAACCAATAATATATAAGTGGATAGGGTTAAGACCAACTTAACCAATAATATATAAGTGGATAGGGTTAAGACCAACTTAACCAATAATATATAAGTGGATAGGGTTAAGACCAGCTTAACCAATAATATATATTGATCTGATAAGCGGATAGGGTTAAGACAAGCTTAACCAATAACACATGTTGATTTGATATGTGGGTAACATGGGTGACATGTGGGATATAATTATAAACACTTAACCAAGTTGAAACATGTAAGAAGACATGAATAAGAGGGGATTAAGTGGGAAATCCTAGTTGGGACCAAGCATAGGTGGAAAGCTTGTGTCAAGTGTGGGGACCCTTATCAACTAGTAACCCATTTAGTATCTAAGTGAGCTCGATCTAGATCGAGGAGGGGACACAGTTACTGGGTTTGATTGTAAGAAGTCAAAACGGGTTAGCGGTGGCAATGCAAGTCCAATGGGGTCATGTGCGTGCATGGGCCCGGGCTGGTAGGTAAGACGTTGTTGCATCGTGTAGGGATAAGCCGTGCATCTTTAGTGGTATCGGGTTGCCACTTTGGCAATGATACACCCCACTGTTGGACCAGCATGGGTATCTACGAGTTAGGGAGCCGATCCAATGGGGAATGTAGTGGGTACGACTAGCGAAGATAGGAGAAGACGACACCTATGAAGACAGCTAGGGGTACAACTACCATATTATGAATAAATGTTGTAATTAGAATGGGGAGGGTAGTGTGTACAACTAGTGGAGATAGGAGCAGGCGACACCTATGAAGACGGCTAGGGGTACACGAAACTACCATTATTATTATTTTGTTTAGTAGGCGGGATCAACTTTTAGGGTGACTAGTATTGGTGCAGTATAGTAATTATCCTATAGTGATTAGGAGCGCGATTAATGCCAGCATGTTCCTCTTGTTTGTTTTGTCTTGCCCATTTTCTTCACAGTCATTCCTTGTTTTACGAGTTTATGCCTTATCCTAATTACTTTAATAATTATATTGTTAAAGTTATTGGACTCGCCAGACTTTATGTCTGACCTCGTTTGTTTTCGCCTCTTTTCTTCCTTTCCCCCCAGGTTCTTAGGGTGGGACTAGTGCTAGTGGAGCTTGATTTGGATCTCTCTCTCTTTTGGAAGTGCTTGGATTGCTGAAAGTAAAGTTTAGCCTATCTCTTTTATGGCTATTTATGTTGGGGTTATGCTTTTTTACTATATGTACTCAGAAAATAATTTGTCAAGATCGATATTAAGTGTACTTGGTTTTATTGTTAGCTTATGACGCTGTTTTAATCAAACTATTTCTCCATTGCAATAAAATTGTTTTAAAATTTTCAAGTACCAATATATGTATCTGTCTTGTTATATTCCGTTCCATACGCCAATAATGCTCCATGAAAATTAATGCATTCCCTTTGTGAGTTACATTAATGGACGTGGGGTGTTATGGTACGTTTAAAACAAATCATTTGATACTATTATAAGTGCATAGTGTATAAAACAACTTCAAATATAAATGTATCAATCATAGACGGCATGGGTCCCATATATCATGTCGCCAATACTAGGCTCTGCATTCAAAACCGAAATGTCACGTATTGGAAGTTGGATTTCCGTCTGTGAACCAAGGCTAGGTTCCGCTTCGAGACACTCTAGCCAATGTCTCAGGACTACACACTCTAGGAAACCCTAGGCAACATGCAGGGCCGGTCTACACTAAGTGCATGGTGGATTCATAATTCCCGAACATTCATTTCCCCGCCCTATGGGGCGTCAATGAGCCAGATGACTCACTATTCATCGGCTCCGTAGTAACCGATATATCCGAGGCGCCTCGCTTCCATCATCCACATAAGTAAAAATGTCTGGTCCCAATACCATGACACCACTCCTAGCTAGAAGGAAACGCACTGCCCTCCCTACTGTGCTCTTCCGTTTCTCGTTCATACCGGGATGTGAGGCTCGCGAATTAACGCTACACAAAGCTATGCTATATTAAAGCCGTGCTTTGATCATCAACCACAAGACTATACTTTTCAACAGGAGCCTTGATCATTTGCATCTCAGCATTCCACACAGGCAATTCACGCCATGCGACTGATGTCTATCGATTATAACCTCTGAGCTCGTACGTCTCAAAGAAGGGCGTTAAGCAACATAATAAATTCTCCGCCGCCAAATAGATATATATTTAATAGAGATCAATCAACACACAATAAAATCCAATGTCATACACATATCAATTTACAAGTTCGTTCTGGGTCTGAATGAAATCGGGGGCACCTTTTTCCTCGTCCCATATGTCCAATACAGGAGAGAGATCCTCGCATATCCGGTCGATCACCAAGTACGTCTGGGCGATCACCACTTATTACCTTGTCTTGGGTGTGCAGCCCAATCAAGGCATCAGTAATCATCCAAACTATGTGAAGACCTTCGGTCTTCAACCACCGTCTACTTGTCGTCGAATTAGTTATTCGGAATGGGTATAAACCCGGCCTTTCCGAATAACCCGCGTATATAATAAACAAGTGCTATAAAACACAACATACGCCTCATTCCAATTCTGAATATTCTTTTATTTAAATATTCATATCATTTGGGAAAGGTTCACATTAATTTTATCAAAGATAAATTCTTTAAATTTATTCTTTAATCTTCCATTGGATGTCAATTCAAACCAAATTAAGGTTTATCCTAGGGCTGGCAATTAGAACCGAGAACCGAAAACTCGAACCGACCCGACCCGAAAAGACCCGAACCCGAACCAAACCCGATGGGTCTCGGATCAACTCTAGGTGATGAAAAATACCATCAAGATCCGATCAAACCCGACCCGCATAAACCCGACCCGAAAGACCCGACCTAAAAGACCCGACCCGAAAGACCTGACCATAAAGTATTGAAATATATGTATTTTTAGTGTTACTATTTAATTGAACCCGAACCGACTCGACCCAAGCTTCGATCCGACCCGATCCGAACTGAAGCTCGGGTCGGGTCCTGATATTTGAAATGTAGAGTTTAGACCCGACAAAACCCGACCCGTCTAGAACCGAGACCCCACGGGTCGGGTCTGGGTCCACCGGGTCGGGTCTGATTGCCACCCCTAGTTTATCCAAACTAGTCTGGATTAGCGAACCTTACCGAAATAATCATTTATTATATTTCCCAATCATAACCTATTCAGCCCATGGGAAAAACTGGTAATACCCCATATCTGACACCACGGTGTTATCGGTAAAATTATTTACCATTTCATGTTCAAATCTAATTAAAGATTTAACTATCGCTAGGAGCAAAACTAGTGATACTCCATTCTCGATCATTTCCCAAATTTGATAATTTAAATTATCAATTCCCATTTCAATCTAATTAAAGATTCATTAAAACTCCGCTTAGTTTTAATATTCTCAATCAATATTAATGATTATTTAACTTTGGAAACACAAACATGCCGCATCGACAATCTACACTATACTATTGATTTCTGCCGATATATAACCTCTAAGCTCGTACGTCTTAGAGAAGGGTGTTAAGCAAGAGAATAAATTCTCCGCCACCAAACAGATATATATTTAGCAGAGATCAACTATACAGTTCGAAATACAATGTTAGACATGTAATCCTGTCTTTAACTAGGTTAAAGAACTAATGTCATTTTAAAACACAGTTCACAATAATCCCAAATCACATTCCATTAATTATGGAATCTTCACGGAAAACAGATCAATATATACAATCGATATCAATTTCCGTATCCAACTAATAATATAAATGGAATAACGACAAAGTCTTTTAAATTCCATATATATTAACAGTCTTCCTCCACCGAAGCTCATTTCAATTATTATCAAATCAAATTCCATTCAATTCCAATTTAATATATTAAATTGGAAAACTTTACTTTGGAAAATTCCCATTAAATCTTAATAAAAAGATTTATAAATTCCAAATCACATTTCACTGCAAATCGGGTTAAAGAACGAATGTCATTTCAAACACAGTTCACAATAAACCCAATTCACATTCCATTTTATTCCAGTTAAATGTTAATTAACTGGAAACACTAATAATCTTAATTAAAAGATTTATACTTTTCACATGGGGTTTAAGAACAGTGTTATTTAAGACACCATTCACGACAAACCCAAAATCCAATTCTTTTATTCAATTCCAATTAAATATTAATTAAATGGAAAACTTCACTAAATTTTAATTAGATGATTTATTATTTTCTCAACTGGGCTTAAGAACAGTGTTAATGAAGACACCATTCATGACAAACCAAAAATCCAATTCAATATTAAATACAAGGCTCTGAATAGAAATTATATCAGCTTATATTCAATATCAAATCCTGAGATCAACAAATATCATATTAGGAATAATGATATATATATCTTCCAAATTCCTCCACAATATCCGTATAATCACGGAATCCAATATCGAAATATTCCGAAGATAATTTCGATTCAAATCCATTCCAATCTATATATTGGAAATTCTAGTTATTTTTAAAACCATTTCAAAACGTATTTTATAAATCGTTTATAAACTTGTTTTAAAACGATTCCAGCTTCATTTTCAATTTCAAATCAAAATTGAATTTTCCTTATCATTATAATATATAAGTGATAATATTTTCACAATATCAGATTTTGAAATCATTTACTTTTGATATTCATTATAAAAATGAATAAAATCGGTATAAATATCGTTCACATCAAAATGGCGTTAATTTAATCAACACGTTTTTATATATTTCAATATTTTCGTGTCCATCCCAAATCGGACATCAAACTCATATTTTGTTCCATTACTGAATATTATTTTAAAATATTATTTATTTTAAAATATTCGTTACTCGTCATTTTAAAATATTCTTTAATTTAAAATATTCGTGCTTTCCGAATTGGAATCAGACACAGTCAATTACCATATAATTTTATTTATATGGATTTCATACACACATGTACACAACAACAATCAAACACAGTCAACCATCAACCAAAGTGCATCACACAACTACATAAGCGTTAAATATAAATAATTAACGCTTACAATAGTCTGTCAACCAATCTATTGATATACAACTAATATTAGGATTAGTGTATATCCAATATCATCCCAATACCTATGTGGGGTTTTCAAACAACAAACACCGATTATTATTTGTGCAGTTGGGCGATATGTAAAACATATCGTCCCAATCAATATCAGTCAAATGTGTGTACATAAACAAATCGTCCGATTTGTAAATGAATATTCATTTTATTCATATACACGTTAAAAAATATTTTTAACTATAAAATATTTATTTCAACTCATGAATATTTTATATAATTCATTTATATAATAAAAATGATATTTTTTATTGTTCTAATAATTTTAGAAAATTTTGGCAGCATAACGACGCGATACTAGAATTGGAATAAGGTCTAGCCTTATCCCTCGCCTAATAATGGCTCGCGCCATGTACAAACCAAATTTTAATCAATTCATTCAACCAAACAACCAAATTCAAACAAATAACCCAATCGACAAAACAAACATGGTTTCAAAGAAAGGTGTCAGGTACTACTAAGCACCGTCTGCATCCTAGTATATATATTTACATAGAAAATAAATTAAACTGAGAAGTTCTCACCTTTGGGGTCCACTCTTCCAATTTTATTTCTGAATTTCTGAACCAATTGGATTTGCCCGAAACTCCAATGTAATTTTTTTCACGCTGTTCATAGTAAAAATCACATTTTTAATATGATGTTTATATATTTAAAAACCCCATTTTTATTTTGCTACGTATATAAAAATCATATTTTTAATTTGCCACTATATAAAAATCATATTTTTCTATAAACAAAAATCATATTTTTCTATAAACAGAAATCATATTTTTCTATAAATAAAAATCATATTTTTCTATTTTTAAAAATCATACTTTTATTGTAATAACCCGGAAATCCGAGCCAATTTAAAAATTTTATTTTGGCAATTTTTGTCAATTTTGATTATTTAAAATGAATTATTTTATATAATAACGACGAGAAATTTATTTTGAATAGAATTGAACGTATATATTTGTATAGATCGACGTTAGAATATAATTATTTTATTTTAATTATAAAAGGAATTAGAAATGGCACGGTAGTTCGATAATTCGATTTCAAATTTTAAATGAATATACCGGGTGCAAAATAAACCGGATTTTAGTGAAACCAGAAATATTCGAATCTGTTTAATCATATCTTTCTAACGGATGTAAGAAACTGATCGCTTTAGAAGTTGAAAGATATGCCCAGTTTAAAATTCAGAAAAGTCGCTGTGGAATTTATATATATTTTAATATATATATATAAAGGCCTTGAAAATAGCCGTTTTGCAAACGACCTTGGATTTCGACGAAACCACTTTTGTTGGATCCATGATGTCAAATTATGGCTAGATTCCAAAATTCGTAATTTTTCGAATCAATGTGTGCGTGGCGAAGGAAAACGTGTTTTGACAGTTTCAGTTGATTTTAATCAACTGGAAAATGGCGATTTTTCAAACGGTCTTGGAATTTGACGAAATTGGTTTTGTTAGGACCGTATCGTCAATACGAAGCTATAAAATATTTTTCGGGAATTTTTAGAATTCATACGTGGCTCGGTAAATTGTAATGAGCGTTCAAATTCAATATATAGTGTTATATTTTGATTTTGACGAAAACTGATCGAAACAGTCGAATCAGCCTACGATACATACCCCATTGTGTTCGGAATGGGGGTAATTAGCTATGGACGACAGTCAGTGGGTTCGATTTCGAGGTCGAAATAAAAAGTTGCTTTTTGAAATTAAATAATTAAATATATATATTATAATATATAAACTTCCCTCCTTTATCTCCTTGAAAGTCAACCCCCCCTCCATTCTAAATCAGATTGATTTTTAAAAAGAAAAAAGAAAAAAACCCATCGAAATCCACCGCGTCGCTCCCTCCTCTTCCCATCGCAGACGCCTCATCGTCGCCGCCTCCAAGGCGCATCGCCCCTCGCCTCTCTCTCCGGTGAACCCCGTTTCCCCTCTCAACAATGTCGCGCGCAGACACGAGACCCCGGACCCGCTGAATCCCATTGCCATACCCACCACCTACTGCTGCGTCAGCGGGCGGCTCTTCCCCCTCTCCAGGCGACGACCTCGAATCCCCCCCCCTCAGAAACGCTGTAAGTTTTATTGTTTTATTTTTATTTTTCTTTCTTTTCTCTTTTTTAGGAAAAAAGATATGTAGTTTTTAAAAACTGATTTTTGTAAACTAAAGTTAGATTTATATTATAAGTAAAGTTTCATTTATTTTTACAAGACAAAGGAGTGATTTTTAACAGAGAAAGAGTGATTTTTTGACAAAGAGAAAGGAGTGATTTTTAACAAAGGAAAAGATACGAATTTTATATGAAGAAAATTTTGATTTTTAACAAGATAAAAATTTGATTTTTATTTATAAAGTAGCAAATCAAAAATTTGATTTTTATATTATATAGATAATAAAAATTCGATCTTTTTATAGGAAGTAGAAATATAAAAATATAATTTTTATATAGAAAGAAGAGCGATATAAAAAAATATAATTTTTATTATATTTATTATATTGCTAGCAAGATAAAAATATAATTTTTATCATGGAAGTAGCGTTGCAAAGGAGTGATTTTTACATAGGTAGCAGAGATATAAAAATACGATTTTTATATAGAGAATGGCGAGAGAAAAATAGAATTTTTATCTATATAGTAGCGGTATAAAAATGTGATTTTTATCCATATAGAATGATTTTAAAAATGTGATTTTTAAATATGTAGTGGCTACGGACAATGAAATTGACAAAAGGCGAGCATGGCGAAGATTTCTACATAAGAAGAGTCGCGATGTATTGGTTTAGCTTGGGTGAGAACTTCTCACTTTAAATCTTGTTTTCTAGTTAAAATTATATACTAGGATGCAAACGGTGCTTAGCAGCACCCGACACCCTTCGTCCACAAACCATGGATGGCTTGTATGTTTGATTGTTTATTATGGTGAAAATTGATTGTGTGATGTCAAATGAAATAAAATATTTTATAGTGGAAAATATTTTATAGTTATAAATATAATTTTTAACGTGTATATAAAATAAATAGTAATAAACAAATCGGAGATTTGTTTATATACACCGATTTGACTGACATTGATTGGGACGATAAATTTTACACATCGCCCAGCTCCATAAATAAAATATGTGTTTGTTGATTTGAAACCCCACACGCGTATTGGGATGATATTTGACATACACTAATCCCGATTGTTTAGTTGTATGTCAATCGATGGGTTGACAGACTGTATAAGCATTAATTATTTATATTTAATGCTTATGCAGTTGTGTGGTGCACCTGGATGATGGTTGATGATTTATCGTTGTTGTGATATACATGTGTTGTAGGAAATCCATATAATTAACATTATATGGCAATTGATTGGGCCTCATTCCAATTTAGAAAATAAATTCATGTGTTGAATTGAAAATATATATATTCATGTGTTGAATAGAAATAAATATTCATGTGTTGAATAGAAATGTAAATTCATGTGTTGAATAGAAATAAATATTCATGTGTTGAATAGAAATGTAAATTCATATGTTGAATTGAAAATATATATATTCATGCGTTGAATAGGAATAAATATTCATGTGTTGAATAGAAATGTAAATTCATGTGTTGAATAGAAATAAATATTCATGTGTTGAATAGAAATATATAAAAGCCGTGTTGATTAGATTGACGCCATTTTTGACATGAACGATATTTATATCGATTATATTCGTTTTTAAAATGAATATAGGAAATTGAGTGATTTCAAAATATATCATTTTGAAAATATTATCATTTGTATATCGACGATGTGGAATATTCAATTTTGATTCAAAATTGAATATGAAGTTGAAATCGTTTTGAAAACGAATTTAAAACGATTTATAAAATACGTTTTAAAAGGAAATCGACGAAATATAATATATATATATATATATATTATATAATGGCCTGAATAGAACGAGCCGCGCCGCGGCAGTTCGCGAATTTCGACCATTGATTTTGAATGGATATTACGGGAGATCCGACCGTCGGATTCTCCTAAAACCGGAACCTTCGGCTCGTATCGAGAAGAGCTTTCTAACGAATATTAGAAATTAGAAATCTAACGGTTGGATTTGGAATTATGTCCAAATAAAATTTGGAAAAGGTCGCTGTAAGTGCAGTTCGATGGCCGTTGATGGAAATCGACTGTACGGGCCTTGATAAAATTAAATAGTAATAATTTATGTAAAATCATAAGAAATGATTTGTGAAGAATTGGGATGAAAAATTCCATATTTGAAAAGATAAAAATAGATTTTCATTGAAATGAACTAGTTTTGAACTAGAATTATAATTCTATTTATTTTTAAAATAAATAAAGTGGATTTGAAATGGTTTTAAAAGTAACCAGAATTTCCAATAATTGAATTGGAATGGATTTGAATCGAAATTGTCTTTGGAATATTTCGATGTTGGATTTCGTGATGATACAGATATTGTTATGGGAATTTGAAAGATATATTTATATTGTTATTTCCAATACGATATTTGTTGGTCGTAGAATTTGATACTGAATATAAGCCGATATATTTTCTATTCAGAGCCTTGTATATAATATCAAATGTGATTTGTGTTTGTTGTGAATGGTGTCTTCATTAACACTGTTCTTAAACCCAGTTGAGAAAAAGATTAAATCTTTTTATTTAGATTTAATGAAGTGTACCAAGTAATTGGGATTTAATTGGAATTGAATTTGAATTGATTTTTTTGTTTTATCGTGAACGGTGTTTTAAATAACACTTGTTCTTTAACCCGATAATTAATGGAATGTGATTTTCGGTTTATAGTGAACCGTGTTTTAAATGACATTGGTTCTTTAACCCAGTTAAAGACAGGAGGTGATTTCCCAAGTTAAATATTCATTGATAGTGATTATTGGGAAGATTAAAACTAGGTGGGGTTTTAATGAATCTTTAATTAGATTGAAATAATCGAGAATGGAGTATCACCGGTTTTGCTCCAGGCGATAGTTAAATCTTTAATTAGAATTGAACGTGAAATGGTAATTGAATTTACCGATAACACTGTGGTGTTAGATATAAAGTATCACCAGTTTTACTTCATGGGGTGAATAGGTTGGGATTGGAAAATAAAATAAATGATTACTTCGGTGTGGTTCGCTAATCCCGACTAGTTTGAATTGATATTCAAAAGAAGATTAAGGAATAAATTTAATGATCTATCTTTGATAAAATTAATGGGAACCTGTCCCAAAGTATAAGAATATTTGAATAAAAGAATATTCTGAATTGGAATGAGGCGTATGTTGTGTTTGTGTAACACTTGTTTATTATATACGGGAGTTATTCAGAAAGACCGGGTTTATCCTATTCTGAATAACTGATTCGACGTGGTGTCGAGGATGAATACGGTGGTCGAAGACCGGAAGTCTTCATGTCGTTTGGGTGATTACTGATGATCTTGATTGGGTTGTACACCCAAGAGGAGGGAATCAGTTGGTGATCGTCGAGACGTACTTGGAGATCGATGGATATGCGAGGTACAAGGTGCCTCCGGTTTCGTTCAGACGCAGAACGAACTTGTAAATAGACTGTGTGTCTGACATTGGATTTTAGTCTGTGTGATTGATTTCTATTAAATATACATCTGTTTGGCGACGGAGAATTTATTCTCTTGCTTAACGCCCTTCTCTGAGACGTACGAGCTCAGGGGTTATATATTGATGGATATCAATCGCATGGAGTGAATTGCCTGTGTGGCAAATGATCAAGGCTTTTGTTGAAAAGCAAAGTCTTTTGGTTGTTGATCAAAGCACGTAGCTTTGTGTAACGTGAATTCGCGAGCCTCACACCCCGGTTGTGAACCAGAAACGGGAGAGGACGTCAGGGAGGGCATGCTTTTCCTTCTAGCTAGGGTGGTGTCAGTGATTAAACTGGCTGACATTTGTAGACTTTTCACCTGTGTGGTTGTTGCTGTTGCGAGGCGCCTCGGATATATCGATGACTGTGTGGAGCCGATGGAGTCATTTGGCTCATTTACGCCCCCAAAGGGTGGGGAAACTCAGTGTTCAGGCATTTTAATCCACATCGGTGGACCGGCCCTGAGGATCGAAGGGTCACCCGAGCTCTGATCCTGAGGCTCGGGCTAGAGAGTCTCGAATCGGTAGAGGACTCTCTTTTGCTTCGGTTCACAGATGGAAATCCAACATCCAATACGTGACTTTGCGGTTTTATTTGTAGAGCCTAGTATGGCGACATAGTGGGATGGGGCGCTTATGCCGTCTATGATTGATACTTATGATTTGAAGTTGTTTTATACACTATTCACTTATTATAGTATCAAATGATTTGTTTTAAACGTATCAAGCATTCTTGGCTACTATATGGTAAAAACCTTATCCTCCGGCTTGCGTTGCATTGTGTGATGGGACCTGGGTCTTATAATAGCTTCATTATTCTTTATTTAGCGTTGCGCTATTGTTTTATGCACTGGTATTCTTGGGAGGAAACCCGTTCCGTGTTATACGACGTGGTCCCTTGATTTACCAAACTTTAAAATAAAGATTAATAACTGTTTTAGTTCTCACACCAGTCACATGACTGACCTGGAGTTTATTGTTTTAACCTAATCTCTGGGTGCCCTTATTTTGACACGGGCAGCTAGTAGTTTTGGTTTTGCAGATTTATATTCACATGATCCTGGTTTACAGCTGGAATGATATCTGGAAAGCTCTGTATCTATATATCTCCTTCAGTTGTGCTTTGTACTATTTTTCGCTGCAGTGATGTATTTAAATGTAATTTAAATCTCTGATATTTTCTGATGTATATTATTTGTTTATACTCTGTATATTCTTGTATTCTGATGAATTGTTGTAATTAAAAATGAAATGTTCTTCTGTCCGCGTTCTAATTTGTCGTGTTCTCAAAACAATCAGGCTTTTCGAACGGTCTTGGTCGATTTAGCGACTGATTCGGATCGAGCAAAATTCCTTTTCGTTACATTTATGCACTTCTTTTTAAAAATCACTTCTTTTTATAAATAAAAATCAAATCTTTTCCTAAATAAAAATCAAATCTTTTCCTAATTAAAAATCAAAATTTTATCCTAAATAAAAATAAAAAAATTTATTACACTATGTATATTGTTAAAAATCAAATTTTTATTACACTATGTATATTATTAAAAATCAAATTTTTATTACAATAACATATATATAATTTCAATTCTTTTTTATATAAACAATGTCATTTACGTTATATAAAGTAAAATAAAAAAAGAGAGAAACTCACTTTTTGTGTACGGAGGGGGAGGAGGAAAGAAAGGCGGCGGGTGGTGCAGCAGTGGGCGATTGATCGGAGGTGGCACGGGAGCAGGTGAGGAGGCGTAGGGGGTCGCGGTGGTGTGGGCAAGGCCTGAGGCGGCGCATTCATCGATTTGGGGGTTTTCTGTTTTGGGCAATAGCTGTTTTTTTGATAGAAGAGGTGAGGAGGAGAGAGGGGCAGAGGTCAAGGGGGGTGCGATGGAGTTCCGGCGACTGGCGCGAGGGGGGGCTCCGACGTCAACGGTGGCGAGGGGAGTAGAGACAATGAGATTTGGCATCGATCGCGGTTCCCCCTTTTCTTTGCTTTTTTAATTTTAAAATGTTGATTGTTGTGAGAGGAGAGAGAGTGAGAGGTATATAAAAATATACATATATATATATTATTTAATTTAATTTTAGATCCACAATGTTACTTTTTAATCCTAATTCCAAATCGAACCCAACGACTATTGTCCCTAGCTAATTTCTCCCGTTCCGAACACAATGGGATATGTTTTGTAACCCAGTTCGACTGTTTCGATCAGTTTTCATCAAAATTTAATTATAAATTAATATAACATTCAAAATTGATTTCAATGTACATTTTAATTTACCGGGGCCACATACTAACTCCGGAAATTCCAGAAAAATAAATCTAGCTATGTTTTGATGATCTGGTCCTAACAAAACTAATTTCTGTCGAATTTGGAGACCGTTTGAAAAACGGTCATTTTTCAGTCGAATAAATTCAAACTGAATTGACGAAACACATTTAAATTCACCATGCTCACATATTGGTTCCAAAAATTATGAAAATTGGAATCAAGCAATAATTTGATATTCCGGATCCAAAAAAAGTGGTCTCGTCGAAAACGGAGGTTGTTTGCAAAATTTCCACTTTTAAGGGCTATATATTATATAAAATTCCATAGCGACTATTCTGAATTTTCAACTGGCCACAACTTTTTATTCCCGTTATGAAATCTGGATTTTTCACATTTATTGAAAATATATTTTCAAATATTTCTGGATTTCTGGTTTTACTAAAATCCGGTTTATTTTGAATCCTGTACGTTCATTTGAAATTTGAAATCGAAATTTCAAACTACCGCGCCATTTCCAATTACTTTTATAATTAAAATAAAAATTTATATTCTAACTTCGATTTAAATAAATTTATACGTTCTAGTCGTTATTACTTAGAATAAATCATTTTAAATTCTCAAAATTAATTAAAATTACCAAAATAAAAATTTTAAATTGGTTCCGATTTTCCAGATTGTTACATTATAGGTGGAGGAAGCACCCCTTGGCCAAGCGTCGCAGCCATTTGGAACGGAACCATCCTTTCCTTTGCAACGTCCTGGTTGCAAAATTTAATCATCACACCATTTCATTTTGAATGCTTCTGAAACACTACAAATTTGAATTTGGTGCCGTTTCAACACCCGTCCAGATTTAGATTACATTCGGGTCCGTAATGGACCAAAAATCGGCCCATTACTGTCCTAAATTTTGATTCAAAAATATTGTTATTAGATCCAGACCGGAGAGCCGCAACCCATACCCGGCCCGGTTCGGTCGAACGGACGGTGGCAACACGCGTGTGTGTGGTGCATATGCACGGTCTCCCTCCTCACAACAAAGCAAACATGTGGGAGCTCCAAGGCCCCAACACATTTGTGAGAAGGCCCCTTAATTACTTGAATATACTTTTGGCACTTTCTCAATGTGGGACTAATGCTTTTCCTCTTCTTTCTTCCTTTTTTACTTCCTTCTTCAAAAACAAACCCCAAATCCAAAATGCTTTGGAAGTTTTTAACAATCTCCACCAATTTTCAAAAATAAAGATATAAATAAAGTGGATGGCCGAATCACTAGTGTGACTTCCTATATACTCAAGTGGGATCGAATTTATGTAGTTTCTAAGATCAAGTTTTGCATCTTCATGGAAACAACACATAAATGGAAGATATCTCTTGGATTTGAACCTTTACTTAGTATAAACCATTTAAAGTTCTATCCGGATTATTTGGAGAACGAATCTTGAACCAAGTATCCCTTAATGGTAAAACCAGAACAATCACACATGTTGATTTCCTTAGTTAAAGTGTTCTGTATTGCTCAGCACGTTAATGGACATGTGCTTTTAATCCCGGTTCATGAGTCCAAAGCGGTCTTACTCTCCTAGGAAACGACCTAATTTCATGTAACACCCCATGTCCATAAATGTCATTCACAAAAGGGAATGCATTAACTTCTATGGAGCGTTTTAAGTGAATATAGAACAGAAAATCACAACAAGACAGATATGAAATAGTACTTGAAAATTTAAAACTTTATTTATTGCAACGGAAGGTAAATATGTTTGGTTACATCACCAAAACCCAAAGACTAAAGTCAAGTACATAATATCCATCTTGACAAAATCAGAGTACATAATATAAAAAGCATAATCCCATAAATAGCCATAAAAGAGATAGGTTGAGCTTTACTTCAGCAATCCAAATCCAAGTGCTCCCAAAGAGATCCAAATCAAGCTTCCCACCCTAAGAACCTGGGGGGGGGGGGGGAGGAAGAAAAGAGGTGGAAACAAAGGGGGTCAGACATAAAGTCTGGCAAGTCCGATAACTCCAACAATATAATTATCAAAGTAACTAGGATAAGACATAAGCTTGGTAAATAAGGAAATGATTGTGAATTAATGGCAAGACCAAGCAACCAAAAATAATAGGATGAGCAAAGATAACGTTAAAGGCGCTTCCTAATCAATATAGGGTAATTACTATACTCTACCGTACTGTACCGTACTGTACTAACACTAACTGCACCCATACTAGTCACTCTAGAAACTTGATCCCTCTTGACTAAATAGAATGATGATAGCTTCGTGTACTACTAGATGTACCCACTATCCCCACTAAATGTACCCCTTCAATGGTAATTCCATGTACTCCTAGCTGACGTCATAGGTGCCGCCTGCTCCTATCTCCACTAGATGTACCCCTTTAATGATTAATTAATAATGGTAGCTTCGTGTACCCCTAGCTGACTACATAGGTGTCGTATGCTCCTATCTCCACTAGATGTACCCACTACCCTGCCCCATTCGATCGGCTCCCTAACTCGTAGATACCCGTGCTGGTCCCACAGTGGGGTGTATCACTCCCCTAAAGTAGCAACCCAATACAACTTAAGGATGCACGGCTTATACCTACACGATGCAACAACGTCTTACCTACCAGCCCACGCACGCACATGACCCCGTTGGACTTGCGTTGCCACCACTAACCCATTTTGGCCTCTAACAATCAGGCCCAGTAGGCGTGTCCCGTCCTCGACTTGGGTCGAGCTCACAAAGATACTTAATGGGCTACTGGACTGAAAAGGGCCCCCACCAAGCTTCCCACCTAGGCTTGGTCCCCTCTAATATATCCCACTTAACCCCATGTCCACTTACATGTATAAATTTGGTTAAGTGTTTTCTAATTTAACCTAGTCTCACCCTTTTGTTTAATTAACAGGTTGTATTGGTTAAGTCTGTGGGCCTATATACACAAATATTACCCACCTACCCAAGATTTACTTAACCCTCTCACTGGTTCAGACATATTAATTTACGGTTAAGTTTGTGGGCCTATATGTACTAATATTACCCACCTACCCAAGATTTACTTAACCCACTCATTCCGTATAACCCAGTTTACTTAACCCCCAACTTAAACTTAAGTTCTTACAATCCCTAGGGATCAGATTTGGTTAAGTAGTCCATTTCATTTACCATGTCCATTTTTAATTAATTAATCAATTAATTAAAACCTTTCCCTTCATAGGTGTCAATACCTATTTTATCCAATAATTTGAATTACATGTCATAATTGTTTATATTCTTATTACTCCATTTTTCTTATCGTATTTCTCATGACATCCTCATGTCACCCACATGTCACCCACTAGATTCCTCATGCCACCCAAGGAACCCACTTAACCCCTCATGTCCCACTACATATTTACTTTGGTTAAGTGTTTCTTAATTTATTACTATCGTAACCCCTGTAGGACCTCTCACATTAGACTGACATTTGTGGATGCTGAATTTGCCGGGCGGGTCCGGGCAGTCTTACACCACAAACGAGCCTAACCTCGTGTCCATACAATTGTTACACATTTAGTTTGGGCCTTTGACCTCTCACATTGGGCTACCATTTGTGGCTGCTGGATTTGCCGGGCGGGTCCGGGCAGTCTTACACCACAAATGAGTCCAACCTCGTGTCTTAGGCAATTAATTATACATAATTAATTTCCCCCAATATTTGAATTACTTTCCCTATTCAAATTACAAATCATTTCCATATTTATTTATGTATAAATATGTCACCTTAATTATGTCCACTATTTATGGTACATAAATTGTACCAATTTACATCTCAAATTAGTTTCATGCCTTTTTAGGCATTTGTGCCAATTCCCAATATTTAATATCCCTATTCAAATTCAAATTAATCTATGTCCATAATTAAACTATGTCCATTACTACACATTAATTTTCCAATTAATGCCTTCATTAAATTTTTCGCCTTTTAAGGCAATTCACCTTAATTAATATCTCAAATTCGTTATATGCCTCATTTACATGCCAATTCACATTTATTAACATAATCAATATTTTCATCCCATATTTGGATTAATTATTCCTAATCAAATATGTTAATAAAATTCCAATTATCTTTATGACCATAATTCACATTAATTATGTCCATATATCACTTTGCCAATTAATATCTCAATTTACATATATGCCTCTTTTAAGGCTATTACATGCCAATTCACATTTATTAACATAATCAATATTTTTCCCATAATCCCCGCGACGTCCGTTCGCATAGAATATATTATAGACTAAGAAATAGTCTAACACATGAAAAAGGGAAAAACACCACATATTCACATAACATACAAAATAGGCCTAACTTGCATATGAGAATTTACCACATAACTTGCATAAAATCATAGATCCAAACATAGGCCTAAAAGGTATGAACCTGCATGTTATGAATAAGATTTTCATCACAAAATTTACATAGGCAATAACCACAAACTTGCATAACATGATTCATATTCCAAACTCATATTTTTATATAAACTTGCATATGTGATTTATGCAACATAACAATGGTGTAAATTTACCTCTAAACATATAAACTAGCATGTAAAGATTTAGCATATAACTCATACATGTCATAATCTTTACTAACTTGCATGTGATTTATGTCTAAATCAACATCTAAACTTGCATACATACATATGATATATCATATGAATCAACATAACCAAACTAGCATTTAAACAACATGATGATTTGATTATACATAAGCCAATCATAGAATTACCACATAGATCATAACTTTACAACATGTATAATAACATCACAATTTAACAACATAATCATATCATACGGTCAATAATTCACATCATATCCATATAATCCACAATTATATCTAATCTTACTTAATTTAATAATTATCTTGATTAGAGAAATCGAACTTGCCTTTCGTGGTTAAAGAATTATGAACAATTGATCAAACTTGATGCAGAATTGTTGTAGCGACGTTAGTTGATTCGTTGTTGAAGCTCTAAGCTTGAATTAGGTTGAATTGATTAGCTATCTTCCTCTTTAGTTGGCGGCGGCTACACTGAGTTCCATGGCGATGGCATAACGGCTTTAGTTTCAATTTTAATTAGGTTTAGGGTTAGCATTAGGATGTATTTATAGGTGTAGGAAGTTATTTAGGACCATTAGATTAACCCTGAACCACGAGAACCAACCAAATGCAAAATATGCATTTGAGCGAATCGGCCCACGGGTTGACATCCAAACACCCTGGATTAACCCCTAGTCGACCCAACAGGGCTCGAGTCGACCTCAAAAATGGGCCGGTTCGGTCATTCCCCCCTCCCAATTCGCTGTTTTGAATTTTTTCGCATATTTATTTATTTAATTTTTAATTTTTATATATATATATATATATCAATATATATATATTTCTCTGCGCAACCCATTTCACTTAATTCTTTTCTTATAATTAAGTATACTTTAATTTGTGAATTTTAATGTTATAAAATTACGGGGTGTTACATTTCCATACTCACATAGTTAGGTCTCTTAAGGTGTTTTTGCGATGTACCTTTTAAGATTTCTAGACTTATTAAGGATATATATCCATCCTTTGTTCTTGTAGAGTCCAACACTAAACATTATGGGATTATTGATTTATCGTTTCATTATCATTCTCTTAACTTGTTGGTACTCGTTGAACTTTGTCCATCCTTTTCAAGAACAAGTTAGGTTTCTGTTAAGGATGATAAATCTTCATTCACATACCTTAATTCGATTTCTTTAGACTTTAAAGAAACCATTGCCTTTGAAAGGCCATTTGTGAATGAGTCAGCCAAGTTTTTCTTTGTTTCTATGTAGTCAACAGTTATAACTCCACTTTTGATTAACTGTCTTACCATCTGATGTTTAAGACTTACATGTCTAGACTTCCCATTATATGTCTTATTAGAGACATTATATGTTGTTGCTTGATTGTCACAGATAATGAAGACCACTGGAGATGGCTTCTTCCACGGTGGAATTTCCATTAACAAATTTCCAACTCATTCCGCTTCCTTAAATGCATTTGTTAATGCAATCAATTCTGACAGCGTTGTTGAATCAGATATAAAGGTCTGCTTCTTTGAACCCCAAGACACAACAGTGCCTCCTAATGTAAATATCTATCCATAGACTTGGATTTGGATTCTACATTGTTACTGGTTGTATCACTATATCCTTCGAGTATAGTAGGATATCCTATATAAGATAAACCATAGTTGTAGCGATCCGGGAATTTCGACACTCGAATCATGACACTAATACAGATCCTGTGCCCAAAACTCAAGTACCGAAAACCCCAGAAGGCTATAAGAAAGAATTTAGAGGGTGAGATAAGAAAGAAGGGATATTAGAATAGAAGGATAAGACGACCAATATAACATAGAGTCTCACATCGCAGCAGAAAAAAATATAATATAGAAATAACTTTTATTGAGAGCTTGAAATAATACTTACAACATTAGAGCACATCAATACATTTGGACAGCTATAATAGCCTCTTCTCATATATATAACACATAGCAGAATAATAACGGTATACGTCATAAGTCTGAACTCCTTCAGCTCATCTTTGGACTTCACAACATCCGATAACCTAAACCTGTACAATCCGGTCTAACCCAAGCATTACAAATACTGGGTCAGTCTGGTGAACCAGAGTAAGAAAAACTCACAAAGTTTTAAGGGGAATCATCCAACTTGATTTTAAAGTTCAAAAATCTTTTTGAAAGAAAAGGATAATCGAAAGACCAAATCCACATATAAATACGGACGGTTTTTATCTTATGATAATCCAAAACATTTTTGAAAACAATATTATTCTGATATTATGATAGTGTCTAAATACAAATAAATAAAAATCTAGTGGAACGCTTGCATCTCACGTTCCACATATATAGTATACAAACAAAAACACAGACGCTTATTAGAGATTGGATTCCGACTATGACAAGGTATGGAACCACCTGCCGATAGTGTATCTCTAGAGGGGAATACACTGGGTTCAACAAGAAGGTCTTGCAACCCGGCCCACACATGACCGACCACTCATTTCGCTTGAGTGTATCAAATGTATATCACCAACATATGGGAGCTACCCACCGTTTCCCGAAAAGGGACAGCATCGAAACAGATTAAAGAAGCAAAAGGAATTTCTCTAGATAGGTGATAATACACCCTAATGGGAGCGACCCACATAGACATGCTGCCTGCTCGACTTCTGTCATTTCCTGGTTGTGAGGCTTGAGGTTAGAATTCACCTTTAGAACATTTGGCCACCATTTACTTTGAATGCCACATTGCCAGATCCGCCAAATATTCCTAATTGACATTCACAAAAATACCCTACGTAGGAGCTACCCAACTATGACACGTTTGAAGAAATCAACGTTCGTGATCCCATTGGAAATACTCTGTTAGACATTCATCCATACCAGTTATCCAGGAACAGGATGACTGAAGGCACTCTCCTATTGCATCCTAGGAACCACCCTATAGATCAGTAACGAGTAGTCCTTGAATCTATAGATTTCGATCACGACAGAATCATTGTCAAGATTTCTCCAGGGTTCAGCCAGAGAAATTCAACAATAGTTCCCCCGCTCATGAAGATTTACGGTCTTCATTGCTCTATCTTAATCAGCATCAAATATCTTCTTCGTTTACATGTTTGTTGGTCGGAATGGTTTTCGAATATAAATCTGATCCCAGTCTTTCCATACCAATAACGCATTGGGTATGATTTTGATAGTCAGTTATTTAACTATCAAAACAAAAAATCATAAAAATAAAATAAATTTATTGGTTTAGTATACAGCATCACTTGCCCATTAAAATTAATATATCAATAGTGATACCAAAATTAATATATCTTTTTAATATGTTAATATTCTCAAATCATTTATTTATATACTTAGAAAAAATAATTTAAAATCCCACCCAATTTTCTTGTTGACTATCCTTTCAAAGCATTTGTTATAATAATACTTATTATCTAATAATTGAAAATCTGATTCAATTTATCCTTTTAAACAATCGTTATGACATCTCCTTTGTTTCGTTATTTGAACGCCATAATCGTCACTTCCCTTTTTAGAATAAACTCCTTTCAAATCCCATCTCCTTACTTTTTGAAAATATCATTATATTTTCACAAATCTCCTTTTATTCCAGTTATTATGGAAAAACCATTTTCTATTCTCAAACCCCTTTTAAATTTCTTTAAATTTGGAATCCCGTCATATATATCCCCAAATTCTTCAAATAACGTTAGATTATTATCTCTTAAAATAAATCACTTCTAACATCTCCACCATTACAACTAATATTATCTTTTGATAATCCTGAAGTTGTTCAAGTTAGGGTATTTTAATTACCTCTCAGATCATGATCAACGACGTTCTTATCTAAAGATAAATATCAATTGTAATACAAAACCAATATCCATTCACAATATCAAATCTCATTTCAGTTATATCTTGATAAAACCTCAACTCTTATTTAATATAGCAAATTTATATCACCTCATTATAACTTAACTCTCTAACCCTTTTAATTTCAACTTGGGTTTCAATTTGGATTTGGTTTTTCATTTCTTATCTCCATTGGTTTCTAACCGTACATCAGTAAGAAAATAATTTCCTAAATATCAACCCCGAAGGCCAAAACCAACATCAGATCAACATTCATAAAATTATTTATCTCAACTGATCTCCAGTTAAGTTCTAATTCTAATTCCATATCCTCATCTTTTATTTCACTCACAGGCCATATTAAAGTTTATAACTTTAATAATTCATCTAAATAGTTGAAATCATTTATATTACAATAAATAAAACTTGGTTTCATATAACTTTGTTCAAATTTGGATTTATAAACCCGATTAGATACCCAATAAGAATTCAATTCAACTTTCATTTAAACTCGACGTATATAATTAATAATATAAAATCATTTTAAAATGCCATTTAACTATAACTAGATTTTATAGTTTCATAAACCTCCATTAACATAATTTAAATCCCAAGATTTTTTACTTTGATTTTTAACAAGTCAAATTTCAACAATTCTTTTAAAAAATTCACTTTACCATTAACTCTTCCCATTTACTTAATAAACCAAATTAATGATCAATCTTAGTTAATGCGGTTTATTTGGTAAACTCTAATGTAATTAATTCATTAATCAATTCCATTAGCCTTTTCATTTATAATAAAATTTACTTAAACAATTTATTTACTTTGATTATTATTAAATAAATAACAACCAATCCCAATACAAGCCAATAAATCTCGATTTTTAATCGTCATGTTAATTCATGCTCGTTTGCTTGTCAATCTCATTAATATAAGAATCAGCTTTATAGAACATTCAATAATTTAGATGAGGCATGTGCTTCGCACATGATAGATTTTGGTACAAAAATGGTTATTGGTGGTTAAAACAATCAGTACATATATGTGGTTGGTTTATTTTCTTTTTTAGAAACTTCATTTAAAATAATATATTTAAAAATCTATATTGGGTTATAAAATAAATTTCATAACTTCATTCCTATTAATTTACGTAACGGTAAATCTGTCTCTATAAACAGTTTGTATTTTGGCTATCTGCTATAAATTACTCAACCAATATCACTCATTGGTAATAACCAAATAAATGTTGAAATGGGTTTAGCACTCAATAACCAATTCAATAATTTAATCATATCGGTTCAACAGTTCATATATTGATGATATGAAAATAAACAATAAATTTGAGGAATCCAATTGGATTCCTCTAACTTGTCCTTCCCCGCATTTAATAGGTTATCTCAGATACAACAGATCATCCAATATGATAATATACTATAAACATGATAAAATAATTCAACTAATCACAGTCAATCAATAACGACAATTCAAACATTCAAAATAAATTTAATACATTAATTTATTATAAACGTAACCAACTAGGTAAGTTACCTTGTTTGGAAATCATAGTTAAAAATAAGGATGTCATTTCATTTAAATTAAACAACCGTTTAATTTAAATAAAAGATAAAAATATTTAATAGGCATCTAAACAATTATCAAATAACCAATAAGTAGAAACCATAGCATACAAATAATAAACCCGACTTATAATAATTATAAGTTGGAGGACTGAGTGAGTTTAACTCACCTCGGATTTCCATATGCGACCAAACTAGTTCCCAAAATGTCGTGTTCTCTGGTACGGTCCCAGCACGACCGACTCGTCCGATTAAGTGCACGTAAGATAACGTTATTCATACCTTATGCATACGATTTAATTCATGCTCATTTACTTCTTAAGAATATAATTTACTAACTAGGCACGTTAATGAACTAGGTCGGGCATATATAAACTATTTCCAAACCACGCTAAATCATTCTAAGCTTCGGTACTGTTCATAATCTTTAATTTGGCTTATCTAACTATTTCTGGATCACGCTATAATCAATAACAATTATTTTATAACTAATTAACAATTATATTTAACTTGATTTGACACGTTCACCCTATTAATGTCTGAACCATTCTTTGAAATGGTTAACATGTAAAATTAGATTCCATGGGACTGGGGTAAAATAGAAGAACGGTTACTATTATAAATAATTTCATTTTATACCTTAAGAGACACATTCAAAACTCACCCAAGTTGTCTCGTTCTTACGGCCTCTACTTTTGATCTGTACCCTCTTCACGTTCCACAAACACTGCGCCACCATACCCTTTTTTCCCTTCTTTTAATATACAAACCTCTTCTTTTTCAATAATATAATGTAACCGCCTGGAGATTTCTCCCCTATGTTCTCAAAACCGAATTTAGACAACCATCCCACTCCGTCCCATTTGAATCTTTAGCAAACTGCTGCTTGCTTCTCCTTCTTTTGATTTCGGTTCTCCTACCTTTTTTTATATATAACAAAATCCGAAAGCCCAAAGGCCCATAGAGAAAATCGACCTATAGCTTTTGTTATCCACCAAAGAATCACTTAGAAGAATCAAAGCTATGATGATTGGTTAGTAGTCCAAAATGGGACCGGTCGGTCAGTAGGAAAGGGTACTGGTCGGTCCTAGCTGATTTGATTAACCAAAGCAAAGTAGCACTAGGAGGAAGAACGAACAATCTAAACCTAAGCACACTGGTTGGCTTGAATCCAAACATACTGGTCGGCCTAAGTTAAAGCACGTCGGCAGGTCAGTTGTAAACTCCAAAGCAGAGCAGCCTCAAATGAATAAAGAAGGGACACACCTACCGGTAGGTCAAGGTTCAGACATACCGACTGCCAGAATCGCTGTATACTCTACTCAAGCGTTACACAACCGACTAGTCCAGGGGACAGACAACCGATCGGCTGTGATACAGAGCTTGCGAAAGACTGTTCACACGAGAAGGTAGGAAGACCATACCGACCAGTCGGTTCTACTTATAGTCGATTGGTCCTGTTGACAGCAAATGACAGGCTGGCTTCTGGACAGTTGTTGCCAGGCTGGCCAGTGGCAATTTCGTAAATAAAATTCAACCGACCGGTGGCTCTGAAGGCTATATCACTCCATTTCTCCACTCCTATAAAAAGAGGTCCAACCCCACTTTAATGGGGAGGATTTTTGAGACCCTAAAGGGCTGCTTAATCTAATTCTCAACACTTACTTAGTGATTTCACCATCTCTAATCATCTCAAAGTGAAGATCCAACACAAAATTCATCACGAATATGCGAGAATTCGTCAAAGTCCATATGAAAATCTAGATCCGATCTGCCATTGGCCATATTTGAAGATTCTCATTGATTTTCCTAAATCAAGTTCTAAGAGTGTGTAATGATGGATGTAATGAGAAGACATGTTTATCTTGTAATTCTAAACGCTATAATGGAATTGCTATTCAAAGTGGATGTAGATCGCAATTGATCGAACCAATATAAACATTGTGTGTTCTTGACTTGCACTTATTCTGTTAATTGGCTCCACATCTCTCATTTTTCGATTATCTAGCAAAGTGTTCTTAATACTCTTGGTGTTGATCCCAATTTTGAGATCAACAACTAGCGCCCACCGTGGGGCCAATTAATCTTTCGTCCTCTCACACTCTCCTGCAAGTTTCAGAGCCTTGCATTGAAAATTTGATTCTATCTTGCTACAATCTAATTCAAGTCCTTGTCAAAAATATGGGTAAACCGGGTAGACCATCGAAGAAGGTCATAGATCAAAATACCGGGAATGATGATATTTACCGATCGTGAAGCTACTCCTCCTGTCACCCAACTTGATGTCGGAGAAAGTTCTAAGGCCAGAGCCGCCATAACTAGACGAGAGTTAGATGAAGTTGCCTCAACTCTAACTAACCAAACGAATATTGCAAACGAGGCCATGATGAAAAGACTTGAAACAATGTACGCCATGCAAACCGCTACAGCAAAAGTCGCCATGAAATCTGCCCGAGCTAAATCCATTCTAACCCCATAAACGAAGAATGCAAGTTCCTCTTCTTCAAGCACAAACTAAGAAAATTCTGTTCAGGAAATGGTAGACCCTACTCGGAAGGTGGTAAAACTCTCTACTCATAACCTGTCCGATAAGGAGACTTCTCAACAAGTGCTCGGCTTCGCCAAAGGGGCACCTTCCCAAGCGGAAGGTTCAGGGCCCCAAAATACGAATCGCGACCGTCAGCTTAGGCAGACATCCGGTAAGGAGAACGGCGTTCGCTCCGCGGCCCGACACAATGAGGAGGAGCGTATAACGGAAATGGTTCATAAAATCATGGAAAAGAGCCAGAAGAAGCAAGATGACGAAAAGATTGGGGATTTTCTCCCACCATGATCCCACTTACAGAAAGAATAAAGATGGCACCGTACCCACACAAATTTAAACCAACAGCAGTCCAAGCGTACAATGGAATAAGTGATCCCAACATATTTTTGTTCAAGTACGATCAGCACATAGACGGGGAACGGGCCACTGATGAGTTAAAGCGCTTATATTTTCTGACCTATCTCAAAGGCGTGGCATTGCTTTGGTTCACAAAGCTACACCCAGATCTATAGATGACTTTGCTACCTTGGCCAAGTTATTTCGAGAGCAATTTAGGCTCCAAATGACAAAAGTGTGAGATGTTATGGAATTGAATGAGCTTGAACAAAGACTGGGAGAACCGATTAGGATCTTTCTCACTCGCTTCAATGCTGCTGTCGCCGAATTATGAGCCTCACCTGGCCTTAATGGCCTTAAAGGGGGCCATAAGCAAAAAGACAAAGCTCGGGCGGTGGATCAAAAAGAAAAAACCAAGTATTCTTGAGGAATTGTTTGATAAAGCAGAAGAGTATATAGGCGTGGATGAAGATCCCGCCTATACCATGGACATTCCAGAAAGCATCATGCAACCCGAAAAGATGAATAATGATGCAGAGAGCAGCCAGAAAAACCCTGAAGGTCAGAAACGGGTAATGACGGGAAAGATAACCGGGCCAATAAAAAGTTTTGTTTCTTCAAGTACTCGAAATTGACTCCCTTGAATGATATAGTGGAGAACATCTTCATGGCCACCAAGGAAACAGAAGAGTAACCAATACCGAAGCAAATCAAGGTCAGCGATGCCGCTATAAAATCCGGAAGATTCTGTCGATTTCATAACCAGCCGGGCCATAGCACAAATGAGTGTAGGCATTTAAAGAGCTTAATCGAGGAACTGATAAGGAAGAACAGGCTTCAGCAGTACATGAAGAATCCCCCAAATACCTAAGTTCCTCAAGGACAAGGAATATCCTTCGAACAACCAAGGCAAGGCGAGAATACCACAAATACTGTCATGCCAAGGTTGATTATTAACACCATTTTAGGAGGACCGCACTCGGCCAGAAGAAGCTGGGGGGACATTGTGAAATATGCCAATGAGATGAAGAACCTCCCAAAAGGAGATGAACTCATGATTATGGACAAAGCTTTATCATCAAAAATACCAAGATCCCCTTGGGATGACATTGTGTTCAAAGATCGAGACTCAGAGGGGTTGTTAACTCCAACCGTGGATCCAATGGTGATAACTATAGGCTTAGGTCCTGCTATTGTGAGAAGGGTTCTAGTTGACAGCGGAGCGTCTGTCAATGTCCTTTTCATCAACGTCTTTTAGAGGATGAAGCTCTCTATGGAAGATGTGAAAGCATGTCAGAACAGAATCCATGGATTCACAGGCCAAGCCATTCAACCGATTGGAGTCATCAATTTGCTCGTTAAACTCGGAGAGGGGGAGCAAAAAGCCGCACAGAAACAGGATTTTGTTGAGGTCGATGAGTTGTCTTCTTATAACGCCTTCCTTGGAAGACCAAACCTCGCTGCATTCAGAATAAAAATGGCTCCGTGGTGTCTGAAAAGGAAAATTCCCACTGAAAATGGTGTTGGCGTGGTAAAAGGTGATCAACAGGCGGCAAGAGAATGTTATCTGGCTGAGCTTGTAGAGGCGAGAAAGAAGGAAGTGAAAAAGGATGTAGGGCTGCCGCCTAGCATCCACGACATCTCCTTATAACAATTAAGGCGGGGCCCCCATGCTATTGAGTTTAGTGGAGCCCAGAAGGAAATCGATCCAAGGAAAACCAGTATGGGGGAAAATAGAGCGGCGCTAGCTGAGGACATTATCTCTATCCCAGTGCATGATAAAGATCCAGATCGAGCCCTCAAAATAGGTTCTCAGTTAGGCCTAAAGTTGTAGAAAGACTTGGCATTGTTTTTAAAAGCTAACTTAGATGTATTTGCATGGACGCACTCTGACATGCGCGGAATATCTCCAAATGTAATTGTTCATAGGTTGAATATTAATCCTAGTTCGACTCATGTAAACAAAAAAGACGATTGCAGGGACTTGAAAGATCTGTGGCATTAAAAGAAGAAGTAGACAGATTGTTTAAAAACAACTTTATCATAGAATCTACGTACCTGGATTGGGTTTCCAATCTAGTCCTTCTTAATAATTTCAACGGTAAATGGAGAGTATGCATAGATTACTCGGACCTCAATAAAGCATGTCCCAAGGACAGTTTCTCATTACCGAGAATTGACCAACTCGTCGACGCAACGGCGGGGCATGAGCTTTTGTCATTCATGGATGCATACTCTGGGTACAATCAAATCATGATGCACAAAACTGGCGAAGAAAATACGAGTTTCATAACCGACAGAGGTTTATACTATTACAAAGTAATGCCGTTTGGATTGAAGAATACCAAAGCCTCGCAAATTCCATGTTCAAATCCCAAATCGGGAATACTATGGAGGCTTATGTAGATGATATGTTGGTAAAATCGAAGAAGGCAGAGAATCATCTAGAAAACTTGGCCGAGATGTTTCATATACTGAGAGAGTACAGAATGAAGTTAAATCCCCTGAAATGCACATTTAGAGTTTCATTGGGAAAATTCCTTCGGTTCATAGTCAATGCTAGGGGCACTGAAGCAAATCCTTCCCAAGCCACAGCAATACGAGAAATGCAAGCTCCATGGACAAAGAAAGAGCTTCAAAGTTTGAATGGGAAAGTAGTTGCCCTTAACCGATTCATCTCTAAAGCAACAGATCGATGCATCCCACTTTTTGACGCTTTAAAGAAGGGGAAGAAGGACTTCCAATGGATTCCTCAATGTCATACAACTTTCGAAGAATTACTTAAGCACATGGAGTCTCCACCGATGCTTTCTAAGCCTAGAGATGGAGAAGAGCTATTCCTATACTTGGCCGTCTCATCACATGCTCTAAGTGTCGCACTTGTTCGGGAGGATGCCAAGGTACTGTGGCCAGTATAATACATAAGCAAGCGACTCTCCGGGGCAGAATTAAACTACCCATGGGTGGAAAAACTAACATACTGTCTGCTCATCGCCTCAAAAAAGTTAAGACCATGCTTCCAATCTCATCCAATAAAAGTTCTCACTGATCAACCTCTAAGGCAAGTTCTATTTCGCCCAGAAACTTCGGGAAGGTTATTAAAGTGGAACATTGAGCTTAGCCAATATGACTATCACCCCCGAAGAGCTATCAATGGGCAAGCCTTAGCAGATTTCATTGCTGAATTCATGGACAGGGGAGAGGAAACTGAAGAACCAACAGAGACGGCTGCTGGCTGGAAACTATACTTCGATGGTTCCAGGAACGATTACTGTTCAGGTGTTGGAATTGTCTTAGAAACTCCGGATGGCCATTTTCTATGTTATGCCTTGAGATTGGAATTCCCATCTCAAGGCATAATGAAGCCGAATATGAAGCATTAATAATAGGGCTGAAGTTGGCACATGAGCCACAGAAAATAATCACCGATAATGGAACTCAATTCGAAATCAGCGAGTTCGTAGACTTTTGTGCCAAGTACAAGATCAAGAAGAGCTTTTCAGCCGTTGCTCATCCACAAGCCAATGGGCAAGTTGAAGAAATTAACAAAATCTTAAAGTCAACCATTTAGAAGTGACTTGAGAAAGCCAAGGGCTGATGGGTAGATGAGCTTCCACTTGCATTATGGGCATATCATACCACTCACAAAACTGCGATAGGGCACATTCCGTTTTCATTAGTATTTGGATCCGAAGCTATGATTCCAGTTAAGCTGGAAGTTCCAACCCATAGAAGGATCCACTTCAACCAATCAAAAAACGAGAAACTTCAGCTTGAAGCACTCGATTTACTTGAGGAAATAAGAAGGGAGTCAGAACTCAGAATCATGGCCCACCGGAGAAGAATAACTCGTCATTTTAACGCTAAGGTAAAATGCAGAACCTTCCAAGTTGGAGATCTCGTCCTGAAAAGGATTATGACAGGAACCGGAGTACTTGGACCTAACTGGGAAGGACTATATGTGATTAACCAGAAATTCTCAAATGACACATTTGAGCTGAAAACAATAGACGGAATCCAACTTCCAAGAGCTTGGAATGCCATACATCTCCGACGTTACTTCACTTAATGTTTCTATCATATACTCTGAAAAGTTGTAGATATAATGCATTGTAAATACCATGCAGCACTATTGCAAACTTTGTAAATACAGATGAAAAGAAAATGCTTTGCTTGCATAGATCGTACATTTGCTAAAGTTTAATTTTGACTGCAGGCCCTCTAAAATGGACACCAACACCATTACGGCTTAACAAGTCCTGGGAATCATTGCAGCATATCCTGATTAGGACAGCTCAAGTGTCCGCTACTTAGTGTTTCAAACATCATTCGCAATCAATTCGAAGATGTGGTGGCACTACAGCGTAAGGACGAGACGCTAAGGACTGATCTGTCCAATGGTGCAGTGCCTGAGAAACAAACAAAGTTGTGGGTTTCGCCAAAGGAACGCCTTCATAATTGCAAAGTTGCAAGCATTGGCTCTAGTAAATTGTAATAAAAACCAGTAAATGATCTAGTGTTTGTGCCGAGAAACAACATAGTGATAAACCAAAGACCTCTCCGAGGGGCACCCAATTGATCGCCTGCGTCATTAATACATGGTCGGGTTGCGACAAGCATTGGGTTTTTTAAACCAAAGACCTCCCCGAGGGGCAATCGGTTGATTTTCGACGCTATTAATACATGGATGGATAACGATATAAACACTGAGTTTTAAAAGACCTCTTCGGGGGCATCCGATCAGATGCTGGATCTTCCAAATCCAGTTACTGATTCTGGGTCTTCCAAACCCAGTTACTGACGGATTTTAAAAGACCTCTTCGGGGGCATCCGATCAGATGCAAGATCTTCCAAATCCAGTTACTGATTCTGGGTCTTCCAAACCCAGTTACTGATGGATTTTAAAAGACTCTTCGGGGGCATCCGATCAGATGTTGGATCTTCCAAATCCAGTTACTGACTTTGGGTCTTCCAAACTCAGTTACTGACGGATTCTAAAAGACCTCTTCGGGGGCATCCGATCATATGCTGAGTCGTCCAAATTCGATTAATTACGGACCCAAAGACCTTTTCGAAGGCGTCCTACAAGTTACTGAGTTATTCAGCCACTACGGATAACGGACTTACACATACTTCCCCGGAGGCACAAAAACAGAAAAATTCCATCCTTATTTAAAAGGTATGAGCTGAAGCGTCTAGGCCGGGAACTTTTAGTCATAATCACGCTAAAGTTCAGTAATAGCAAAAACACATGACTCAAAGATTCCGGAGGAAATCAATTACAAAACATGGTTTCCAAATTTTAAGAAGCTTGTGGCAAATCTTCGTATGGGGGCAATACCACCACATTAAAGAAATTCAATAATGCTTGTTCCTTAAACATGCCACAAATTTGTCACAATCTTGGGTTAAGAGCTTAATCTTGGCAAGGGTTTCTCTGATCGATAAAGTTGAACCCTAAGATGGCCACAGAAAACTCGAGAACTTCAATACCGTGACAAGCACAAAGATGATAATTCACGAAGGAGAAGTTTCAGGAGTTACTTCAACCAAAATCAAGGAGGGGCAACAATAAAATCGGTTAAGCAAATCCAACTAGTGATGACTCGTGGCCATGATGGAAAATAACTTACCAAAATGCCACAGGATCATTTTTATACCAAGTATTGCGTTAACAAGTAACTTGCAGTGTAAAATTTCTGTGTTGCAATCATGAAAAGATGATAAGTGCAGAATGCAAAGCAACAAAGTAAGACAAAGTTCAAGTGCAATAAGAAGAAACACACTTTCATTTAAGCAACATAGAATCAGATCACAGAATCGCAAAGTCAAACACAAACTACCAAACATAGAAGTGCATAGAGTAATAAGTGTGAAAGTTGTGAGCGAAGGCCGACACCCGCATATACAACAGGTCTAAATGCAATACATAGAAGAAAATGACAAGAAATAAGGGAAACTAGTTGAAATTATTACTTCTTCTTTCCATTCTTTGAGCTCCCAGACCTCAAAGCTGGTGCAACCGATCGATCTCCACATTTAGTCACTGTTCTGCTGGGGCTCTCTTGGGAAGATATAGTAACGACCTTCTCTTTCTTCTTCTTCTTCGCGACTGTTGTCTTTCCTTTGCGGCCCGATGGTGTTCCCCGAATCTCAGTGTTTTGTGCCGGGGTCTCGTCAGTTTGCTCTGAATCTTCCTCACTTGGAAAATAATCGGCATCCTTGTCCAAGTCAGCAATTGCACCTATCTCAGTGTCCTGTGATCCTGGGGTCATAATGACAAGTGAAGACTTATCACTCAAATGAGGGGAATAAGCTGGGGCAGGAGGTGTTGATATCAGAATTGAGTCGGTGGTTGTGGCTTCAGCTATTATAGCAGTAAATCCACTGGGAGAAAGTGTTGGTGAAATCAGACCTAAGGAAGACAAGCAGTGAACTAAGTATGCGGTTGTACCAAGGGAAGAGAACATGTAGTCTAGATTTGGTACAGACTGAGCAACCTTAGTTTTACCTGCAGTCGTGAGATTCGCCTCAATACCCCTGTGTGCTTTGACATCAAACTCACTTGCATCAAGAGGAGTACCATCATCGTCACCTTCACTTTTGTCTTTCTGAGGATTAGGAAAATCAGTGGTAGTCTGTGAACCAGAGTCTTTAGCATCAACAGTGGTCATATGAACCTTAACATTTTTATCGCGAATGGGTTCTCCTGAACATCCAGCTCTGTCTTTAAGAAGGCCCCTTGCCGCTGCTAAATGAGCCTTTCCTGCAACTAAAGCGTCACGGGACTCTGGATCTAGGAGGTCCTCGATGAGATCGTCTTTGCTACGCCTGCCCTCGTTAAACTCAAGAATTCGCTCCCAAACAAGAGCCAGAGTGAACTCGAATTTGTCTTCCAAGAAACACAAGCTCCCTTTGTTCATGATGCTGTAAACATAATAGTTAAACAAAGAAGTGTCGACTTTCAAACGGGCCTCCTCGAGATCAGAAGTAGCTTTATGTTTTGCTTCCTCGAGGGCTTGTTGTGTTGTGGAAAGAGTTGTGTTTAAGGAAGAAACCCTCTCATGAAGAATGGTGTTCTCTTGTTGACGGGTAGTAGAAGCAGTCTTTTTAGTAGTTAGCTAAGATTCGGCAAATTATTGAGTCGTTTGAGCTTCTTGAAGTTGTGTCTTTAGCACACTTTCATTCTGCTTCGTGGTAGTAAGCTCATCTTTGAGTTGCTTATTTTCTAACTCTAAAACCATCAACTATGTATCCATTTGGGTGTAAGATGCGATGGTTCTCTCCTGTGACCTGATGACCCTGATCAGCTCGGCCTTGTCGTTCTCCAGAGTGGCAATTCGATCATTGTGAATCCCATTAGCCCTTGAGAGTTCATGGGCAAATTTTCACCATGCACCTAGTTGCTTCTTAGCTTCGCCTTTAATCTTGCCCAATTTTACATCGAACAGGCTCTTGGTTGTTTCTAACTGTCTCTGAGCTACGTTAAACTGCGTGGACATGCTACCCTTTAGGTCATCAAATGATTTGAGGATATTTCGTTTGTCCTAAGTATAAATGTCCAGATAAAAGAATGTTCCTCTCAGATTCCAGCCTGGAAATCGACCGGCAAGGGAAAAATTAGCAGAACTGGAAATAAAGCAAGGTCGGTTTATGATTGTCTCGAGGTCAGATGATGTGGGAGTGACAAACTATACTTTCTCGATAGCATGGGAATCTGATACTGGGAAATCATCTGACTTCTGTCGTTTCTGCTAGTCACTCTTGCCTTGGCTATCCGCATCCTTCTTCTAATCATCTTTTCTTTTTCTCTATCATCTTCCTTTTCTGCTCCTCCAGTCGAGCTTCTTGGTCCTCCCTCCATCACCTTTGGTCATCAGTCTCAGGAATATCGGGAGTGGGCCGAGACTGATGGGTAAGTGGCGAATGCTGAGGAGGATTAGATCGATGGGAATAGCGCGAAGGACGAGATTTGTCAAGAAAGCACTTTGGGTCTTGATGGATCATTACTTCATTAAAATAACTCATAAATGAAGGCTTCGGCATTGTCTTCGTACCTAAGAGAAGAGGAGAAATAGAGGCTAATTATTTGCCTTAAAGTTTGTAACAAGTTTAAAATAACAAAAGCGCCAAGCAGTAAGCAGAAATAGGAATGAACGCATGTTTGTGTGTATCATCTAACAACGAACCAGTTTTCGTAGTTTGTTTTACAGTCAACTGAGCGATTGGGAATCCAGTTATTCTTCCAGATTTCATAGTGTGAGGTCTGGAGGGCTAAGTGAAAATTTCACCATGGATAATATCCTTGGCTGAACTAAGATCGCTTAAGTTCATAAAGGTATCTGAAGACCTCTCACCTTGAGTCACCCGAACAACTGAACTTTTGTCAGTTTTATCTACAATATTCTTAGGAGGAAGCTCGATGTTCTCAGTTTGTGTAGCTGGTAGGTTAGGAGGATTCACTAATACATTTTTATCCTTCTCAGCCTGTCCCGTCTCCTTTCCAACTTGCTTATTCATGTCCTCGCTCTGGTTAGGTTCATCTTCCCTGATGATGGTTAACTTGGGTTTGGAGGGAATTTCACTACTACCCATTGTAACTGAGCATTGCCTTAAAGAAGCTTTTGAAATAGGTGACTTAGTGGCAACTTTTCCTGTGAGTATCAGGTCAAAGTCAAGGTTACGAGAGGGATCAAGTAATTGGTATGATGGAGAAGTTTATCTACGACTAAAAACTTCCTGCTCCTTTCATTTTCGTCAACTTTCCATAGAGCATCCAATAGGCCCTCCTCCATAACAAAGTTGGGTTAGCAGGTGGAATTTCTATATAACAAATAAGGAACATAAGATTCGGTCGTTGAATGCGAGAAGGAATAGGAAGGTTTTAAACAAGTGAATTTTTACCTCCTTCCAACCATCTGCTATAGAATGTGTTAGGGCATCGGACAAAGCAATAATTCTCTTTGAACCCCTTAATGCTATACTGTAATTCAGTAATGATCTTAGAATGCCTCGCTTCAATGAATAGAATTCCTCCCGAGCTCTTTTTAAAGGAATAAGGGAAACAAATTTCTTGGAAGGAAGGCAAGCGTCACTTAACTCTCATAAAAAGTACGCACAAACTAGTTAGAATGACATAGCCATTCGGGTGTAGCTATAAGGGGGAAATGGCCAGGTGCTTAAGAACCATTTCAAGGAAAGGATTAAAAGGTGGAATAGCTCCCGAACTTAGCATTTGTCGGTTAACGAAAACAAACCCTAGGGGTGGAGAATCAACAAATTCATTTTCTCCCAAGTGTTTAGCATCACCCTTCGAGATTTTAAATTTAGCACACAAGCTCTTGTAGCCCTAATGTTTGAGTTTCATTGCTTTCCCTTCATTGGGCGGTAAAGTAATTGGTTTTGGCTCAGGGAATTTAGGTGTAACCTCAATACCAGGGACATTGGCCATTTTGGTCTGGGCAAAAATTCCGACTTGAGCAGGTCCAAATGTTTTCTCGGGATGTTCGCGCAACCATTTTCGAGTTATCATATTACATAGATAAATGTGCTTTTCCTAAAATAAAAAGCGTTATACATAGCAACATGAAGATGGGGTTTGAAATCTACAGCGGATCAATCAATCTCTAGATCTAATACAAGCTTATACTGGAATGATTCATTTGTGATAAATGTGCATTTAAACTAAAACAATCTTTGAAAACACCTCATCACAAATGTGTCATTAAAATATAAGCCATAAAGTGCACAAGTGACTGGTCAGTATTGGGCATTGGCCGATCGGTATCATACCCCTTTAAAAGATTGGAGCCGACCGACCGATACTGATCCCAATTCAGACCGATCGGTGCCTTCAATTCACAAAGAGGTTAGTACTGACCGGCCGGTACAGATTCCAAACCAGATCGGTCGGGGCCTCCAATTTTCCTAGGAGTCATGCCAACCAACTGGTGCCCAAGAGGAGTCGACCAGTATCAGCAATATCCTAAAAACCTGATGCCGACCGACTGGTCAAATGATATGGTTAATTTTCCAAAGCAAATAGTGACGACCGGTCGGTACTGATATGTTTTCAAAACTGGCAGCTATTTCTAAGTCATATATGTGTTCAATAACAAGTGTTAGTGATACAAATTTACGAGAATTAAATTGAAAGCCCATATGAATCACGAACAAGTCAGGTACACACAATTTCAGAGACAAAATCAGCATCAACATTGGCAATATGAAAGCTACAAGGCTAAAAAGTCTCGACTCAAGCATATCATCAAACACAATATGAGCGTTGAACAAAATCAAGACATTAAGAGCCAAATCTCGTAGCCAAGCTCACATTTACAATCCCAAGATTACAACAATTGTACTTAACCCAATTTCGAAATAGTTTGATACCAAAAAGTTCACATCAAAGACCTAGATTCACCCAAACTGACGCCTTAATCCCAAATTAATCCATTTCAAACTCAAACTCCATTGTTTTCAAATGAAAAGTGTAAATCCAAGAGAATCGATACCTGTAGTCGGTTAGGTCAAAGTGAATGCGGCTGATTTGGATCCTCTGAGGGCTTCACAGGTTTAATATAGGGAAGATCTTGGGAAGAACGAACGAATAAAGTCTTGAAATGCAAATCGACTGAGCTGGAGATAAGGAAGGTCTGGAATTGCAGTAAAATCAGATTTCTTTTAATTTTATGCAGCCATTATTGGAAATCTCTGATTGGTTTTGGGAAAAGTAAAATGAAGGAGAAGGTTAAGAGCCGAAGACTTAATATATAGGCAAATGTCAAGCAGGCTGGTCAGCCCACGAAAAGCCCATTACAACAGACCGACCGATCAACTATTAAATAAGCGTGATCCACTGCCGGTCGTGTAATTAACCATTGCAAGTGATACCACCGACGGTCCAGCTCAATATGACCGCCCAGTCCTGCACCTTCTCCAGCAAACTTGACCATCCATCTCAATCTTTTGGGGTGATTCTTTTACTCGTTTCGGTGTCCACAATTTCCATAAACGAAAAATGTAAACGCTCAGGGGAAAATGTATGATTGGTTAGTAGTCCAAAAAGGGACCGGTCGGTCAGTAGGAAATTGTATCGGTCGGTCCTAGCTAATTTGATTAACCAAAGCATAGTGTAGCACTAGGAGGAATAACGAACAGTCTAAACCTAATCACGCCGGTTGGCCTGATTCCAAACATACCGGTCGGCCTAAGTTAAAGCACGCCAGCCAATCAGTTGTAAACTCCAAAGTAGAGTAGCGTCAAATGAATGAAGAAGGGACACACCTACCGGTCGGTCAAGGTTCAGACATACCGACTGGTTAGAATTGTTGTATACTCTACTCAAGCGTTACACTAGCAGCCGATCCAGGGGACAGACAACCGATCGGCTATGATACAAAGCTGGCGGAATACCGTTCAAACGAAAAAGAAGGAAGACCATACCGACCGGTCGGTTCTACTTATAGTTGATCGGTCTTGTTGACAGCAAATGACAGGCTGGCTTCTGGACAGTTGTTGCCAGGCTGGCCAGTTGCAATTTCGTAAATAAAATCCGACCGACCGGTGGCTTTGAAGGCTATATCACTCCATTTCTCCACTCCTATAAATAGAGGTCCAACCCCACTTTAATGGGGAGGATTTTTGATACTCCGAAGGGCTGTTAAATCCAATTCTCAACACTTAATTAGTGATTTCACCATCTCTAATCATCTCAAAGTGAAGATCCAACACAAAATTCATCATGAATATGCGAGAATTCGTCAAAGTCCATATGGAAATCTAGATCCGATCTACCATTGGCCATATTTGAAGATTCTCGTTGATTTTTCTAAATCAAGTTCTAAGAGTGTTTAATGATGGATGTAATAAGAAGACATGCTTATCTTGTAATTCTAAATGTTATAGTGGAGTCGCTATTCAAAGTGGATGTAGATTGCAATTGATCGAACAACTATAAACATTGTGTGTTCTTTACTTGCATTTATTCTATTAATTGACTCCACATCTCTCATTTTTTGATTATCTAGCAAAGTGTTCTTAATACTCTTGGTGTTGATCCCATTTTTGAGATCATCACCTTTAACTCATGTTAATACTTCTCTTTCGGGTGTTCTTCCTCCTACTTTCTACTTCCTTCGCAACTTCTCAGTTCCATGTCTCACTAACTTTTTTTTAGAGAAAAACCAATGGGATCACCACCAAAATCCTTTTAGCCCATTTACACCACCACGTTACACAGTAATGCCTTCTTCCCAGGCATTAGTACTTTCCGCACCACGTTGGTGCTATTTCCATTCAACCCGCTACTCCATTTCTTGCATTCAAACTGATCCCATTCTCTACAATTTTCGAATGCCACTTCTCCATCGATTTGTTGCCACCGTTCCACAAAACTCCACCACTCTATCGCCGATGACACTCCGCTCGAAGAAAAACCAAACCTCATGACCCTAAAAATGTTGAACGATGCCCCTACCGAGGCTCCAAACTTACAGCAACCAGGCTCTGTCACACCCACCAATATCCACGCTTAGCTTCCCTCGAGTCCATGAACTACCATATAGTAGGTTCGACTGAAAAACAAGATGCACAGTATGACTTTAAACATAAGCAAAAAGATACTAGAGTGAAGAGAGGAGTGCTAAAATAAAATGATCGAAATTTTAGATTTCATTTTTGCTTATCTGGATATTTTTGAGGTTGCATTGGTTTGTGAAAGAAAGAGGGACTGAGCTGATGGAATTATATAGGGGAATAAAGCATGAGAGTCATGTATACTTGGGTGTGAAGGAAACTTGGAGATCACGGTGAAGAAATGTGGCTGCCAAAGAAAGGATTTGTTTTATATATTGCTAGCTGCCTTCAAACGTTTTTTCTTAGCTATGAAAATAAAAAGGGGAAGTAGGCATGTATGTACGCTGCACTGGATAGGCTATACCGTTGTTATATATATAAATAAGGTTTTATTTAAATATTTCTTCCATGGCCAATTTACGTTGTCCATTATACTCTTACCGCAACAACAAACTCCTAACCCAATGAAAATGGGCGTACCGCTACGTCTTGACGTTTCGAACCCAATAAAATCAATTCCATTGAAAACCAATTCCGTTTGCACAAAAACGTTATTTTAAATTTCAGTTTATTTATCGTTCACCTTTAAACTTCACGCACCCATAAAACAACTACGATTGGCTCCAAACTGGAAATCTAACAATAATTAACCATACGTATTCCAATAAAATTTGTTTCATCGGAAATAAATGTCATTTTTTATGAAAAATAACTATTTATACAACTTATATAATACCGTAAAAATATAAATAAATTACGAAACAATTAAAATAGATTATTATTACCATATATATATCAGAATAAAATAATATACAGCTTTAGATTCAGTCAATATAGAATAATAACTAAACATAAATATTTTTTAGTATAACAATATCCAAATTTATAAAGAAATCCTTTTATAATTATCAAATAAACGTTATTGTTTATAACTGAAATCCATAGCGACTATTTTGAATTTTGATTTGGACATAACTTACAATATATAAACTGAAATCTTGAATTTTTTTCTTTCGTTAGAAAATTATCATCAAATAGATTCAAACGTTTCTTGTTTCACATAATTCCGACTTAAAACGGATCAGGTATACTCAGTTGAAGTTCGAACTATAGTGCCATTTCATGTTAATTTATAATTTAAATATAAATATAAGCATTAAATCATCGTTAATTAATGAATTCAATATATAAATCCATTAATATTTCTAATATAATATGTAAAACCAATTTAAATATTCAAATTCAAATGACCGAAAAATCCGGGTCGTTACAATAGTTGACTATTCCTTTCAAATAAGCTAAAACTCCAGAAAGAGATTTCCAGTGTTCGAAACCTGAATTGCTTGTAAATCTACACAATACACTTATAACATGTGCAATGTTTGGTCTAGTGCAATGCATAACATACATAAGACACCCAATAGCACTATAATATTCTGGTTGAGATATGGTACATCCAGTATTCTTGTCTAGTTTGATACTTTGATTTAAAGAAGTAAGTGTTGGTTTGTCATTATGATGACCGTACTTTATTAGGAAGTTCTCAATGTAACGAGATTAAGTTAGTAATAACTCCCCCTCTTTCCTAATGATTTTTATTTCCAAATTACATCAGCCTTTTCTAGGTATTTCATATCAAATTTAGAAGATAGAATCATCTTAGTTTCATTCACACAAGATATATTGGAACCAAATACCAACATGTCATCAATGTATAAACATATTATAATATAACGGTAGTTATCCGAATTGCTATAAATAAATTTATCAACATCATTAAAAATGAATCCATATGACAATGTAACTTTATCACACTTATCATGCCATTGCATAGGAGCTTGCTTCAAGCCATAAAGAGACTTTACTAATTTGCAAACTTTCTTTTCTTGGCCTGGTGTATGAAACCTTTAGGTTGTTCTGTATATATCTCTTCTTCTAAATCTCCATTTAGAAAAGCCGTCTTTACATCCATTTGATGTATAACCAAATTATGAATTGATGCAAGTGCTATTAAACAAAGTATAGAAGATATAAGAGCAAGTGAAGCATATGTATCAAAATTGTTAGCCTACTTTGTAAACTAGGCTATTCAAAGTCAAGAAGTCAGAAGATCAAGTAGACAAAAGACACTCTGTTATGCATCCGGTTCAGATCGGAATTACAGGAGTAGGAACAAAAATAAGACAAAGGAGGAAGGAAAGTATTCGGATCGGATCGGATGTAGCATGGCCAATCCAAACCCCATCTGCTAGCCCATCCGATCTGAACCCAGTGCACCCTGCTACTCCGCTTCACGATCTCCTGGATATTCGGGGCAGTTACACCCACTTTCTACCCACGATGGCCACTAACTTAATGTGCTGGCGACTCCAGAACTCATCTGATCCCGAAAGTCATGGAATGGAGAACACGTGTACCCGATCCGACCCGAATTCGTAAAGGATTTTCACCTATAAATACCCCACCAAGAGGCATTTAGGGGGGACTTTTTGGCACTCTGAGAGTTTGTGTATCTTTGAGAACCGAATTCCAGCACTCCCAAACAATCCAAATCATCATTCAAAGTGTATTTTGAATATAATTGAGTGAATGTATATGAAAAATGAGTGAGATTGAATGAATATCTTGTTGTATTTTCATCTACATCATGAAACAAAGTGATATAAAGTGGACGTAGGCTCTTTAACGCCGAACCACTATAAATCTTGTGTCTCTTTTCTGTTTTTGTTCTCATTTTATCGTAATTTTAGTCAATTTGGGTGTTAGAACCACTTTTTGGTCTAACATTTTGGTGCTTTAACTGAGAATCATTTGAATTCTCTGTTTTTCTGGATTATCATTCTACTTTTTGGACCGTTGAGTTGAAAGAAGTTAATCCCCAATTTCCGATGCTTTTAAGTACTTGTTGGTTGATTGTTGAAGAATTATGGCCAAAGGAAAAGGCAAGGAATTTCAAACCAGTCGAGGAAACGAAGTTGGTAAAGATCAACAAAACGCGGTCGTGATGAGGTCTCGTGGGCAAAGCTCGGGAGCGGATCGGACTGGCTCAGCAAATCCAAACCGGTCGTAGAGGGAAAGCTCCGATCCGACCCGAGTAGAAGATGTTGAAGTGGTGCGCTCCCCCAACCCGAACCGATCCGGCCAGGTCACATTGCTCTGATCCGATCCGACTCTAGGTGATGCTGGAACCTCTACTCGAGCCCCACCAAATGCTCCGACTCCAGCCACCAGGACCAATGACTAGATCAATCCGTCTGCGCCTGTCACCCAAGGAGATTTTTCGCGCCTTCTCGACATGCTTGAGAGCACTAGGGAGGCTATGAGAATCCATGAGCGCACTAACCTTATGATGCAAGAGAATATGAGAATCATGATTAGGGAAATTGGCGAGCTTCGCAGGCAGAGAACCCCTTCCCCAGTTCATCACGCTGCAATGGATTAGTCTTCTTCTTCTGAGGAAGAATGACCTCGTGAAAGAAGGCCGCTCGAACGACCTTAGAATTTGGAAAAAATGACTTTCAGATCTCTGGGATCCCACGAAGACGCTGCTCGTGTGTTAGGACCCGATGACCCGAGCTTGAGAGAGCCTATGCTATTACCAATGCGAGGATCCCATGTTCTGCCTAGAGATCCTAACCTTACCAACCCCACTCAGGGACAAATGCTTCAGCCCCTTCCACCTGAGATCGACCGGGAACGTAGGGAGCAAAGCAGAGCAGAAGCCGCTAGAAGAAGGAGGGTGTCCCCTGATCAGGAGCCCAGAGGAAACCCGAACATCAAAGCCAGGGAGCCTGAACGGCCCTTGACCAATGCTGATGTATGGGCCATGGTACGCCAGATCATGTCTAAGAGTCGAAATTACACCAATGAAGATTATGGTATTGAGCGAAGCCAAACTTCCTTTATTGATGACATTCTTGACTTTCAGTTCCTCCGACGTTTTAATTTGCCGCAGATGGACAGATATAATGGGGGAACTGACCCGGGACAACATCTGATGCGATATGCATGGTTTATGAATGCTGCAGCCGCTCCTGACGCTGTGAAGTGTAAGGCTTTCCCGATTTACTTAGAAGACGTAGCATTACTATGGTTTACCCGACTTCCTCCTCGATCGATATCGAATTTCAAAGAATTAAGTGAACGTTTTATGAATCAATTCTGACTTCACGCCCGAAAGTCTAAGACTGTTATCGAATTATCGAGAATTAAGCAAGCGCCGGGTGAGTCCTTGAAGTCGTATCTAGACCGTTTCAATTTGGCTGTAACAGAAATCAGCGACCCTCATGAGCCTACCATCTTGATGGCCTTAATAGAGGGAGTTGATACCGACTCAGAGTTTGGAGATTATCTTTCTGGGAAGCCACCTCCCACAAGAGAGTTGTTTTATGAGAAGGCCAATATTCAGTTAAGACGGGAGGAAGCAAGGGCAAACAGAAAGAGGAAGTTCGGAGTGGCCTCAAAAGAAGCTGTTCAGAGTAATGTTGCTGTAAAGCAGTCTTGAGAAAGCTCTGGGAAAGTCGAAGTGAATGTTAGAAATAAGAATGGAAACAATAATAATGGAAACGGGGGAAACAACAACCGTAATGGGAATGGTAATAGGAGAAACAGGAACCGAGGAAGTAATTCGAACAAAAGACCCCGGTTCCAAACCTTTGAAAATTATTCACCGTTGAATGATACGTTGGAGAACATTTATTTGGACACGTATAATGTTCTGCAATACAAAAAACCACCGCCACGAGATTCGATAGAGAAAGAGATTGCAACCGGAAACTTTTGTTTATTTCACGGAACCCACGGACATTCAACGAACGAATGTCGACACTTGAGAGATGTGGTCGAGAAGTTGTTGCGTGAAGGTAAGTTGGATGATTATAAGGCTGCCCCAAGGGACAGGGGGCAAGGAGGACAGGACCCAAACCAGAATCAGTCTTCTCCCAAGCCTACAACGCAACAAAAGGGCAAAGGAATTGTCATTAACACCATAGTAGGTGGACCCCATCCAACTATCCACAGTTTCAGAGTAATGGACCAATACGTTAATGCGGTTAAGCACATAGATGTGGACGAGTGTAATGATTTGGAAGATATCACCCCTGTGAAACAGCAGAGAACAATGTTCGATGATGTGGTGTTCCGTAGCAGAGACGATACCGGAATCCAATCACCTACCGAAGATCCGTTGGTTATTACCACTACTATTAGGCCGGCACTGGTTCATAAGGTACTCGTAGACAATGGAAGCTCTATCAACATTCTGTTTAAGAAGTCATTTGATCAGATGAGACTCGAGCCTGGAGATTTGAAGCCCTATGAAGGTTGGATCCGTGGCTTCAATGGGGCATCAGCAGCTCAAATGGGGTATATAGAAATACCTGTGACATTGGGATAAGGGGATATCGAAGAGTACGAATGCTTCAGTTCGTAGTGCTAGATATCGATTCGCCCTACAATGCTTTTTTAGGAAGGCCTGCCCTTGCAGAGTTCAGGGCTTGTATCGCACCATGGTGATTATTGCTAAAGTTCCCAACTGAAGCCGGAACAGGAGTAATGAGGGGAGACCAAGTCTCCGGGCGAGCTTGTTATATTGCTGAATTAAAGATGCCGATGAAGGGACTCAACATCGATGCCAAAAGTACTTCACCTCCTCCGAAGGAGGGTTTGGCGTAGCAATTAGAGGGATCAACCCCGAAGGAGTTGTCCAAGGGAATGCCTGAAGACCTAGGTCCCAGAGAGGATGAGGAACCTGAGGATAGAAAAGCAACTCCTAACGAAACAACAGTGGATATATCCATTGGTGAAGCTGATCCAGCAAAAGTTTTGAAGATTGGATCCCAGTTGGATCCGCACCGAGCCAAAGAACTGGCTAACTTTCTGAAGGCAAACCTGGATGTGTTTGCCTGGACCCACTCTGACATGTGTGGGATATCACCATCCGTCATGAGTCATTCACTGAGTATAACCCCAAAACTCCCACGTGTAAAGCAAAAGAGATGTGTGCTGGGCCCAGAGAGGTCGGCAGCTCTGAAAGAAGAAGTGGAGAAGCTAAAAGAGAACGAATTTATTAGAGATTCGACATATCCCGACTGGATATCGAATCCTGTTTTGGTAAAGAAGTCAAACGGAAAGTGGCGGACGTGTATTGATTTTTCGGACTTGAACAAAGCCTGCCCGAAAGATAGCTTCCCACTCCCCAGAATAGACCAGCTTGTGGATTCGACGGCGGGACATGAACTTCTTTCTTTTATGGATGCATATTCCAGATACAACCAGATTCCCATGCATGTGCCCGATCAAGAGCACACGAGCTTCATTACAAATTTGGGGTTGTATTGCTATGTGGTCATGCCTTTCGGATTGAAAAATGTTGGAGCTATCTACTAACGCTTGGTGAACAGGATGTTTTATAACCGAATAGGGAAGACTATGGAGGTTTATGTGGACGATATGCTTGTCAAATCGAGACAGTCCTCTAGCCATACGCAAGACTTGGCAGAGATGTTCGGTATCCTGCGAAAGTATCGGATGAAGCTTAATCCTTTGAAGTGCTTGTTTGGGGTGGCATCTGGAAAGTTTCTAGGTTTCATCGTGAGCTCTTGAGGAATTGAAATTAATCCCAGTCAAATAACAGCGATAAGGAACATTGAGGAACCACGAAAAATCAAAGATGTCCAAAGCCTTGCGGGGAAAGTGGCTGCGTTGAGTAGATTTATCTCCAAAGCAACAGACAAATGCGTCCCTTTTTTGACTTGATAAAAAGGGGAAAGAAAAATTTCGAATGGACTCCGGACTGTGTTGAGACCGTTCGAAATCTATTGGACTTACTAGAGAGACCACCGATTTTGTCGAAGCCGGTGGATCATGAAGAGCTGTTTGTTTATCCAGCAGTATCGGCTCACGCCGTTAGCACCGCCTTGGTCAGGGAAGAAGACAAGGTGCAAAGGCCGGTATATTACGTAAGTAAGAAATTGGCAGCTACAGAACGTAACTACACAAGGATTGAGAAGCTTGCTTACAGCTTTCTGATCGCCTCCCGAAAACTTCTCCATTATTTTCATGCTCACCCAATAATCATATACACTGATCAGCCTCTGAGACAGGTGTTGCAAAGACCCGAAGCATCAGGACGGTTGATCAAGTGGAATATTTAATTAAGTCAGTTTGATTTAAACTTTCAGTGCGGAGATTGATCAGGGGGCAAGCTCTGGCTGACTTTATAGCAGAGTTCACAATTCTGGAGGAAGAGACGATCGATGATAAGGTGGTCAAATCATAGGAGGAATTAAAATTAGATCCATGGAAGTTATACACAGACAGAGCCAAGAACGACCGAAGGTCCGGAGCTGGAGTCGTCTTAGTTACTCCTGAAGGACGATCGTTATATTATGCTCTACGACTAGAATTTTCAGCGACCAATAATGACTCTGAATATGAAGCCCTGATTGTCGGGCTGAAACTTGCTAAGGAATTCGGAATAAAGGCATTAGATATATTCTGCGATTCCAAAATAGTCGTCTGCCAAGTGCGAAAGGAGTTTGTGGCCCGGGGACCTCGACTTATTACCTATCTTGGAAAAGTGAAGGAGCTGTTGAGCAACTTGGAACGATATAACATAACGCATATCCCAGAGATGAAAACCAGATGGCAGACCGGCTAGCAAAGCTGGCGAGTTCCGACAATCCGGAGGAAACCGAAATGGTTCCAATTGAGACTTGGGATCGCCAAGCTTTGAATAAATGGAAATTGAATTAGCTTTCGAAGCAGAACCGGAGAGGGAGTCGTGGATGACCCCAATCAAGAATTTCCTTAGAAATGGAGTACTCCCGCCAAAGAAGAGTGAGAGGCGAGCCATAGTTCGCAAAGCTACCAGATACATCCTTCAAGATAATACCCTTTAACGGCAAGGATTTTCTATGCCCCTATTACGGTGTATAGCGCACGACGACATCAAGCGTGTACTAAGGGAAGTACACGAAGGTGAGTGTGGAGATCATACGGGGGGTCAGACTTTAGCAAAAAAGGTGTTGCGGTATGGTTATTTCTGGCCCACTATTAATAAAGATCCAGCTGATTACTCACGACGCTGCGACAAATGCCAGAGGTTCGCCAAGATCCCCAGAGCACCACCGACCCAGCTCAAGTCAATGGTGAGTCCATGGCCATTTTCCATGTGGGGAATTGACATCATCAGAGTTCTACCGATTGACAAAGGAGGAGCGAAGTATGCAATAGTCGTTGTGGACTATTTTACGAAGTGGGTGGAAGCTGAGCCCTTAACCAAAATCACAGCAAGAAAGGTGATAAGTTTCGTGGTTAGAAATATCATATGCTGGTTTGGGATTCCAAGGACTATTATTACTGATAATGGAACCCAGTTCGATGGTGCCGAATTTAGAAATTTCTGCCAGAAATACAAGATTGACAAGAGGTACACTGCATTCGCCCATCCACAGTCGAATGGGCAAGTGGAAGCAATAAATAAAGTCATAAAGTCCATCCTCAAGAAGCGGTTGGAACGTGCAAAAGCAAAATGGGTGGATGAATTGCCCTTGGCTTTGTGGGCATATCGGACAACGTTTAAGACAGCTACCGGTCATACTCCTTTCTCTCTCTCATTTGGTTCAGAAGCGGTAATCCCGGTAGAGCTTGAAGTTCCCTCTCACAGGGTGACATATTATGACTCGATGACGAATCGGGCACTCCTCCTTGAGTCCCTTGATGAAGTCGAAGAGAAAAGGGATGAGGCAGACTTGCATGCATCAAGACATCGATGTCAGATGGCACGCTATTATGACAAGAAAGTTCGCTTTAGAACCTTTGAGCCAGGGGATTTGGTGCTAAAGCGAGTTTTTCCATCCCTTCCTTATCTCGGTCCAAAGTGGGAAGGACCATTCGCCGTCCAACGAAAACTTGAGACAGGAGCCTTCAAGTTAATGACCGTAGATGGCGATGAAGTGCCTAGGGCTTGGAATGCCCAACACTTGATGCGATATTTGAATTAGGGATGTTGTATTTTTTTTATGAACCCTGTAAAAAGGCACGACTTGCCTTAGAAAAGTATGTTGATGCGAACAAAGGACTATAAAGTGGATGTAGGCTACGACTTAGCCGAACCACTATAAAAATATCGTATGCCATTTACTTTCCTGCATTATTTATATCTTCAACTATTATTCTATTATGACTGTGGAATACGGGATGTTAAATTAAAATCTGGAAAGTTGGAGATGGCTATATGCAAGAACAAACACAACGACTGTTTGTACAATAAGACATAAAAGAATGGGAATACGACATTCTTAACTCTAACTCTCAATAATTGAGAGAGAGTATAAAGGACGGGAAGACGACATCCTCTGAGGCGTGAAGGTGCACCCAGATGAGAGACCTCCTCAGCAAGAACTCTAACCTGGATATAAGACAGGAGAGTATAAAAGATGCCAGAAAAGAACAGGCATCAATGACGAAAGGAATGTGACCCCCGTTAGAGAATCGGGAACATTCGGACTTTTTAATTTAATCTTGAATAGTTTTTCAAGATTGACTGGGGGCATACATGTACACTCATATTCCCCTCCACTAAGGCTCCATTACATGACTTTAGTATGATAGGCATTTGTATTTTTACATAAGTACTGAACTAATGACTAACAGGCATTGCAGGAAATGAATTATTTTTATTTACAAACGTATGAGTTTGTACAGGAAAACAAGCAAAAAGAAGATGTGAGGGCCACACTCGCTGCAACAATTGTGGGCCAATTAATTACTAAAATAAAGCAAAACACTTCATCACTTAGACGTTGAAGTGGACTTGGATTTTTTAGCGGCCTTCTGAGCATCCTTCGCATCTCTTTCAGCATCAGTTAAAATGCGCCTTGGTTTTTTCCTCCCTGAGACTGAAGTGCTGGAATCGGTTGATTTTTTCCTAGGAGTCGGAACACTGGAATCAAGAGAAGACTTTTTAGCAAGTTCTTCTGTAATAGACCTGGTCGAAAGCTTAACAACTAACCTTGATCCAGCATCTACCACTGCGAGAGGCTTAAGGCTTTCGGGGTCCAGGTCTTCAACTTTAAGCTACATACGCTTGTCTTGTTCGGCTTTCAAGGCAGCTAAAGTGATGTCATCAGCGCTTTTTGACTCCCCAACTATAGCCACCTCAGGATCTTCCTCATGTCCCTCATTGCCACTATCATCCTTTAAGGCGTCTATCATCTTGCCATCACGAGGAGCGTCAGCCTTACCCTTGTCTCCTTCAGCCTTCTCCGCTGACATTGCTTCGGCAGTGGTTCCCTGAGGCACGTCTGCCTTCTCGGACGGTTCAGCACCTGCGGAATGAGAAGCAACAGTTATCAACTCGGGAGAAAATAAAGGGTCCTTCATCGATTGCCCGACTATGTGATGGAAAGTAGAGACAGCTTTGATGAATTGGGGTGAAAAGGTAGAAATACCTTCCGATGATTTGTCACCTGGAGTAACTTCCGTCTCTGACGCCGTCTCAGGAATAGGGGATAAGAGAGATGCCTGAGGAATCGCTGGGTTTTCGGGGTCATATCCCTCTACTTCGGAAGCTTCAGCGGCAGTGGAAGAAGAGCCAGCCTCCAAGATGTCCTTTTGTTTAGCCTTCCGCTTTTCCTCCTCCATGGCAACAGCAATCAGGCGACGCCCCTCAACCAGATGTGTCGGCTAGTCATCTCTTAATATTTTTCCATGAGTTTCTCCTCGTTGATGGAATCTACCTTGAGTTCATCTTTCTCCCATTCAACAATTTGGCTCCACACATGGACCAAGGTGGTTGGATAATTATCAATCCAAGAGATGTTTCGGTGACGGATTATATGTGCAAAAAATTCAATCAGTAATTCACCAAAGCCCTGCACATCCTCCTGGGCCTCTGCCAGCTGCTTGCGGGACTCTTCGCCCGACTTGATGACACTTTCAACATTGCCCTCCGCTAGGGCAACCCTGTTTTCGGCCTCCATCAACTTGGAAGCTAAGTCAGCGTTTTTCTTCTCCAATTCGGCGTTCTTCCTCGATAACTCGGCCTTTTCTCGCTCAAGAGTAGCATAAGCAAGTTGTAATCTTGTGCTATCCGACTTGGCGTCTTCTGCTTGCTTTTTCAGCTTCGAGCGCTCTTGAGTATGGGACTCGAGCAAGTCATGATAACGTTTCTGTAGATCTTCAAATTGTTGCTTGAAGCTAGCAGCATCCCGTCGAGCGATAGCAAGTTGGGCCTGTGTATCCTCAAGGTCTTTCCCCAAATTTTTCAAGGCCTTTGCGTTAGCTTCTGCAGTCTTCTTCATCGAGTTAGTATCCGTGATTAGAGTTCGGATGATTCTGGAAAGGTTACGCGAATACTTGAACATCTCTGAATATTGTTTCTCGACTACGTCAATTTTCGCCTTGGCCTCGTCCGCCCACCTTGAGGAAATGGGCTCGAGGGCAGGTAAGAAAGTTTGGTTCTCAAAATAGTGATCGGGGAACTACTCCTCCAGGTATGCTCGCTTAACTGCAGTTTCAGCGTCCAATGGTGGAGGTGCGGGGAATGTCAACTCGGTATCCTTATGTGTGGAGGGCTCAATGCCCTTCTCACCCTTTCTAGGCCGCTTAGCAGGAACCTTGCGCTTGCTTCGCAAGTCGGTATCTCTCGGCGGGCTCCTTTCCCTACTGCGTTTTTCTTAAGAAGAAATTGGGTTTTTGACTGTGACTTGTCATCTTCTAGACGGCCTTGGTAGCCTTTGTATCGCTCTGGATCCGACCGAACGGAAGAGCGAGAGCGCGAGGTCCGCGACTGATAAGAATCATAAGGCCTTCTATCCTCCCTACCGCGGCTTTCGCGGTGATCGTGCTCAACATCATGAGGGGGTCTGGTCAGGCTGCGGCATAGCTTCCTGATGTCATAGTGAGCACGAGACATTGTACCTGCGCAACAATACAAGTGGAATTCAGAATCACTATTCTCATAAGAAGTAAGTGCTGTGAAGTGGGGTGCTATTGTGTTAAGTGCATCCTAAGTGGTGTTCCCCCCAACAAACCAGAGTCCGAAGCCAAGCCAGCATGAGTGGGCTCTTTGGCCTTGACATGAGTAGTCTCCTCTGAAGAAGTAAAAACTAAAGGATTTTTGCCAAAATCCTCGGAAGTGTAAGTAGTGTCAGGAAGGGGGATATCTCCCAAGCCCTGAAATGTAGGGTCATCAACAGTAGGGGCATTTCTTTGGGAAGCGCATGTTGGCTGTTCTTTAGGAGATGGTGATTTCTCAAGAGAAATAGCATCCTTAGGAGTGATGTACCCTACTCGGTGCTTTTCAGGTATGTTAGCCAACTCATCGTCTTGAGTTGAAATTGGAGAAGGTGAAGTTCGAAGTGATATTGTGGGGCCTTTCGAGCTCTCGCCCATTTCTGGAATCACTCCCACCAGAAGGATATATACATATGGACCTGACACGTGACATATGCTACGGGTGATGGACAGTAGCCCGTGATGATTAAGATATTCGTCCTTCAGGACCTCATCGATAGTTAGAAATTTTTGGTCACCATTGAGGAGTTGGTGCATCCGATCAAAATACACTTGGTCCGATATTTGTTTGGGATTAGCAACTGCAAACAAAAAGAAAACGGATTAATGTATTGGCATGGACACTCAGAGTTGAGATTTAGAAAACCAATGCTTTACTTGATTTTTTCCATCTCCTAGCATATCCCGGCTGTTGCCTTATGTAAAACCATTCCAGCTTGGAGTCACCGGCCTTGCTGCTGAACGGCGCTGAAATTATTTTTCTTTTCGGGACTGACTCGAAGTAAGAAAAAGAAGGAGTTTCTCGAGTCCGATGCTTGAAGTTATAAAAGAAATGAACGTCGTCGAAAGTGAGCTCTGTATCTAAGATCTCACGGTATTCTACATATAAGGTATATAGGTAAGCATAAGAGTTGGGATGCAGTTGCATGAGGGCAATACGCATCTGTCTTAGGAAGTCGACAACAAAAGGAGAAAATGGAGGGATAGCCCCAACCATGCACATTAATCAGGTGATTTCCATAAACCCCTCCGGAGGATTATGAGGACGGTCAGTTTTTGACGGCACCAGGGTATCCTTTTTCAGTATTCTGTGCTTTAAGCATATTCGAGTAAGTCTGTCGTTGTCAATCGTCGATTCAACAGAATCTTGAGGTGATTCCAATATGATGGTAGATTCAAATTCGTCAGGAGCTCGATTATCTCCAACCCTTCCTTCCTCTTCATAGCCCAGAGAAACTTCACTGTCAGAAGGCGTTTCACTGTTATGCGCCTCTACTCCATAATCTAATCCCTCGTCGTCCCATTCAGTGTCTGAGGAAGAAGATATGGCGTCAAGAGTGACTTTATTGGATGTCTCTGGGACCTCTTTCTTTTCTGCCAGTCTAGAAGAATGTCTTTCGGCCATGATCACTAAACTATCGAAGAAGTAATAACAGAAGTTAGAGTAAATTAGCCCGTGTCCCCCTGTGCACATGTGTGAACTAAAGTGTGTACGGTGTGTGTAGAAGATGTAAAATGAACACTTGAAAGTATAATGCAAAGCTTTGGCAAAGCAGTGTTCAGAGTGGTCCTTGATGTTTGTTTATGTTCGCAGGGCACTATCCTAACTGTCCATTAAGTTGTGGACTATATCAAGAATTGATTTGGTCGGTTAAGCAAGTTCTTATGCGTTAAGTTGAATTGTTCTTCGGTTCGGATGTGTTCATTGGGATCGGATCGGGGGGGGGCACAACCTTGTCTTGGCCTCGGACAAATAGTAGAGCCCAAGAATCAAAGTCGGATCGGTTCGGAGGTGGACTTCTGGAACGGTCCGGATCGAATTAAGCAACCATGCCCCTCTCCTCCTTTGTTTCACTTTCCGGTCCGATCCGGTTGGGAGAGTAATGTCCTCCTCTTTGTTAGCGAGTCCGACCCAATCCGGTCAAGTGAGCTCTGTTCCCATCTTTGACTTTTTGCCCCGACCCGATCCGGCCTTGTGAACCTCACCATCTTTCCTTTTCCTCCATCTTCCATACTTCCTCACCCGAGCCGATCCCCTGTGCTTTTCTTTTCCCTCTTCCTCCTCTCTAGGGTTAAACCCGATCCTCTATTGAAAGTCCCAACTGAAATCAAGTACCCACGTACTCAAATGATTCAGCGATGGATCTTAACCCCCCTACCATCACCTCGAGAGGGAATTAAAGCCATTAGCGACGATGACGAAGTAGAAAAGGCCATGGCGACAGAATTGGGCAAAAAATCATGCTCGAATCGCCTAATATAATCGTGAATCCAAGCCGAAGTCAGGCAAAAGTAGGTAGATCAAGATTAAAAGTCTACTTACGAGTTCGATTTAAAGGAAAATGAGAAGGATTTGTGAGTTTTAGGAAGCTTTCCTGAAGGTTAGGGTTTCGGCGTGGGAATCAGTTGGACAAGAACAGTGAAAGAAAGAAAAGAAGAAGAAGGCAATGAACTTATATAGAGTTACGGTGACTACTCGTATTCCCCCTCTTTCTCTCCGCTCGGACCGGGATAAAAGCCCACGAGTCGCTCCTAGCCTGCTAGTTCAGTATTAAGCAAGACAAGAAGGAATTTCATTCGGATCGAATCCGAACCAAATGGATTTAACACAAAGGCCTAACAAGCAAGTTAAATTCGAAATAAAAATAAAGATAAAGATAGATAATACCTAGAGAGGTCGCTAGAGATCAAGAAAAGCTATTAAACTTGTAAAAAAATGAAGAAAGTAGCCTACACGCAACGTGATATATATATATATAAACGTCAAGAGATGTGACTATCTGAAGCAATATATATCCCTACACATCAACGGAAACAACTTCTCAGCGACTCAAACTCAAAGACCAATGAATAGATAACATCAAAGCATGCTTCGTCTCCAACAGAAGCATCCTTTGAGGGGGCAAAATGTTAGCCTACTTTGTAAACTAGGCTATACAAAGTCAAGAAGTCAAAAGATCAAGCAGACAAAAGACACTCTGTTATGCATCCGGTTCGGATCGGAATTACATGAGTAGGAACAAAAACAAGACAAAGGAGGAAGGAAAGTATTCGGATCGGATCGGATGTAGCAGGGCCGATCCGAACCCCATCTGCTAGCCCATCCGATCCGAACCCAGTGCACCCTGCTACTCCGCTCCACGATCTCCTGGATATTCGGGGAAGTCACACCCACTTTCTACCCACGATGGCCACTAACTTAATGTGCTGGCGACACCAGAACTCATCCGATCCCGAAAGTCATGGAATGGAGAGCACGTGTACCCGATCCGACCCGAATTCGTGAAGGATTTTCACCTATAAATACCCCACCAAGAGGCATTTAGAGGGGCCTTTTTGGCACTCTGAGAGTTTAAGTATCTTTGAGAACCGAATTCCAGCACTCCCAAACAATCCAAATCATCATTCAAAGTGTATTTTGAATATAATTGAGTGAATGTATATGAAAAATGAGTGAGACTGAATGAATATCTTGTTGTATTTTCATCTACATCATCAAACAAAGTGATATAAAGTGGACGTAGGCTCTTTAACGCCGAACCACTATAAATCTTGTGTCTCTTTTCTGTTTTTGTTCTCATTTTATCGTAATTTTAGTCAATTTGGGTGTTAGAACCACTTTTTGGTCTAACAAAAATAATATACTCCTTGTCTTTGGTTATATCCCTTAGCAACTAACCTGACTTTAAACTTATCGACGGATCCATTTGCATTTAAATTTTTCTTGAATATCTATTTACGTCCTATAGGTTTAGCACCAGGAGGTAAATCAGTTAAAACCTAAGTTATGTTTAACTTTATGGAATTCATTTCATCATTATAGCTTCTTTCTAGAAATTAGAATCTCTGGAACTCATAGCTTCATAATAATTTTTAAGATCATCATCGATGTTAATTTCATATCTTGTCACATTAAGGACTTCGTCCTTATTGCCTTCTACGAGAGTCAGGACCATAGTCCTTCTCTATTCTCTCTCTTTTACTTCTCCAGTGTTCAGTACTATTTTCTGGTACTAACACTTCCTTGTTATTTTGAGCAGGAGCATATTCATCGTCATTGATATCATTAGTTATTGGATTCTGGACTCGAAGATCTCAATGGAACCTCAATAGTTTGATTTTCAAAGAATTCTACATCTACAGATTCTATAACTTTTAAGATGTCAGGAATAAGGAACCTATAAGTTATTCTATTAAGAGAATATCATATGAAAACATAAATGCCCTATTACCGAACTTTGGTCGTTTAGGGTCTGCTTTTCTAAAATATGTTAAGCAACCCCAAACTTTAAGTCTAGTAAGATTAGGTTTTCTGTTAAACTAGAATTCATAAGGGGAAATATTATTCTTTATAAGTGGTACTTTATTTAAAATGTAACATGCAGATAACATAGCATCACCCCAAAGGTTATAAGGTAAATTTGAACTAATGAGAATGGAATAAACCATTTCTACTAAAGTTCTACTTTACCTCTCAGCAGCACCATTTTTTGTAGTGTATATGGGGCGGTACACTAGTGAACTATACAATGTTATTTACAGAACAAGGTAAATTCATTTGAAAAATATTCACCATCACGATCTGAATTTACCACTTTAATTTTAACTCCTAATTATGTTTCGACCTCTGCTTTGTAAATTTTGAATTTATCAAAAGCCTCATCTTTAGATTTCATTAAATATACACATGCATATCTAGTATAATAATCAATAAATGTTATAAAGTATTGGTTTTCACCGTAGGTAATATGATTTTTTAAGTCACGCACATCACTATGTACCAAATTAAGCAAACTAGTTTTGCTGTCTATAGATTTAAATGATTCCGGGTGGATTTTTTTTGAACACGTATTTCACATTTAGAGATAGAATCGAAATTACAATTAGAAAATTAATCCTAATTTTTGCATATTTTAATGAGTTTTATAACTAAAATGTCATAATCTACCATGCCATAATAGAATCAACAATATAAAAAGAAGATTTCTTTATTAGATTCAACTTAATCATATTGTTACAAGAATATCCCTATCTAGTAAATTTGTTGTTCTTGGACAACACTAACTTACCAAATTCGTACACCATCTTGAATCCTCCTTTGTTCAGAAGATATCCAGAAACCAAATTCTTACACATATTGAGTACATAAAATACATTGACTAATGTATGAAATTTTCCAGAGGTATACGTAAGTTCAATTGTGCCTTTTCCCAAAACTTTGCATGTAGCTTTTTTATGCCAGTTACTTCGCTGGATTCTCCATTGTACTCATTGTAAATCTTGACCAGCATATGGTCTTTGCAAATATGAATGGTTGCTTCAGTATCAAACAAATGATCATTATCAATGCCACTAGTGGAGTTTGCCTCTTTCACAACAGCCACAAGCTTTTCTTTGACCATATTTGTTTTTTGTTGTTCCTTCCGAAGACAACAATCTCGGGCATAATGGTCGGGTTTTTTTATCATAGTAATATGCACCCTTCTATTTGTTGTCCTTGAAATTATTTTTCTTCTTAAACTGTGTCTCTCATTCTTAGACTTCAACTTTTCAGTAATTTCAACATTATTTGCCTTAGAATGGGACTTATTTTACGGATTATCATCTAGTTCGCATTTACGAGAATCCTCTTTAACACGAAGATGACGTTGTAAATCGTCTAAAGCATAATCTATTTCCACATGTTTCATTTTTTTCTTATAATCATTCCACGAATTTGGAAGTCTAAAGCCAAGTTACCAGTGGATGAGTTAAATTGACTTATTTGCAGGAATACATCACTACATACGGGAGTAGAGCAGATATTATGGATGGGGCGACTAGAGCCTTTTTATTATACTTGTTCGTTTTGACCTTTTTTCTAACCAAAAAGTACAATTCGGTTGGGTTATCTAGCGTCTCTTACTATGTTGGATTAGCTTCATACGATAGACTGGGGCACAACTATATTAGTCACCCTTTACATAGTTTTAGATTCGTTTGCACTATGAGACGTTAGGCATATGCATGCTTTTTGGTACATTTTGCTAGTATGTATTATGAGTTCATGGCTAACATGCATCCACGCATGTTAGAGATGGCTAGTCAGCCAGGTGAGTGGTACTTTCCTAGGATGAGATAATGGAAAAGTATTCAGTACGTACAACATGCTCCATTGGGTGTACGACATGATTTGATGGAGGCTTGGGCACACTTTAACATGCATAGTCGGGGAAATATCATATGCACTCCCTGGACTCACATTTGACTCATCTGCCAGATGCAGGTCTTCTAACTGATGACCACTCGTTGATGATTGCGTATACACTATCTATTCGCAGGGTGACTTTACATACACCGGCACATATGCCTATATGGTATAGGGCGAGAGATGTGCATATCGGACCACCAGTGATTTATGTATATCCGGAGATCCCTTAACTTGTGAGGACATGTTTGGTAGATGTAGGGTGATTGGGGATTTGTACATACATTCTCTATGGGAGGATGGTTGGGTTGATACTAGCCCATTCTTCATTGATGGAGATTACGATTCTTATTGGGCTAGAGTTGCTCCATGTAGAATTATATGTCCTGATTATGCACGGGGTTCAACTCCGATCATATGGGACCTCATATTGCAGCTGGTCGAGTTCAAGTACCTCACGTCCCCTTTGACCCTATTCCAACATAGTTCTCACAGCCTCCTATGCAGATAGAGCCTGATTGTACTTTCAGAGCATATGATATAATATGCACCATTATTGAGAAACCCTTAGTCTTTCCTGATCAGCCCAACTATCCCGGAGTGCCTTCAGTCGGATTATACCCTCCCTACCAGGTTTTTTGATTGCATATTTCCATTTACCTATAGTTTATATTTATAGTATATTACGTAATGCATATCAAATATATTTGTAGTATGAACATTGAATGGACCAAGCTAGAATTACCCTTGGTGTGTATCGTGATATGACTCTTGCGCACACTCACACGATGCATGATATGTACTTCAACCATACACGGATGTTGGAAGCTTAGATCGATAAATTATCAGCCAGACTTTTCGTATATGAGCCTTTTGGACCCCTAGTGAAACACCCCACCTTCGTTAGGGTCACTCTCAAAGGGAATGCCCTAATTTTGGTGGAGGTTTATAAGTATAAGTCACAGATACACAAGACAGATATAAATACACATATTTTTGAACAGCGGAAAACAACAGCAATTTTTATTTCAACAAAATACGTGTTACACAAACCATGTCATAATTGTCTTACAATACTTCCAAAAATATTACATTTTCATAACTGTCTTGCTTTCATTATTTAAAGAAGCATAAAAACATAAGTAAACTGCATATGTCCCATAATTGTTGTCCAAAGCCATAGTCCAAAACGAAAGAGATCCAAGCAATACATTTTTTCTCTTCAAGCTGGATGTAAAACTGGTAAAGCTGCAGTATTCCCTCCCTGTGGACCTGGGGGGGGGGGGGACGAAAGAAAAGAAGACGAAAGAAAAGTAGAGTCAGACATAAAGCCTGAGTAAGTCTAGGACTATTTAGTCTATGAATAAAGAATTGGGCATGATAAGTATAAACTGGAAATGGGAAAGCACCATAAACTAAGTTAAGTTGTCTAGAGTCGAATATACTATCGTACCCCATATTAATCTCTGCACCCCTATAAACTAGTTCCCAACAGGCACCCCATAATCAGGGTGAAGTGATTCATTTCTAATGATCGGCTCCTACTCGCATAGTTACATGTGTCTTACGGCCCCCGATGTTGTAGCTACCTATGCTGGTCCCACCATGGGGTGTATCAAGTCCCATGGTGGCGGCCCGACACAATTCTAGAATGCACAGGTATACTACTGGTGCCCAGTGCCTTATTTTTCTGCGCCGGAGTGTGTGCACGTCCGCACCCCGTTAGAACCTACACTGCTGCGCCACCGCCGTCGATTTGGCCTCTTACAGTCAGCCCAGTAATCGTGCCCCACCCTACCTAGTTCAGGGTATCCTGATACACCTTGTAGGGTTACTGCTGAAAAGGGTCCCCCGCTACTATGTTTTCTATTTCTAGCCAACATGCTAAGTTGGTTAAGTGTTTTGTAAACCTAACCCCCAATCAGTCTGTATAGTTTAGCATGTTCCATTTTGATTAAGTATTAATTCAATTTACTTAATCCTATCAATCCTGACTCAGCCTTAATTGTCTTATTAAAGCCTCGACCTCTCACATTAGACATGTATTGTTGTGACTGCCTGTTGCCGGTTGGTTCCGGGCAGTCTTACGTCACAACTCAGTCTAACCTCGGGTCTTTATTGGGCTCCGTGTTTAACCACCCTCATTGGATAGGTATTGTTGTGACTACTGGACAGCCGGGCGGTTCCGGGCAGGTTTACATCACAACTCAATCCAACCTCGGGTTAAACACATCGTATTTTTCTAAGTTTACATATTTTGTCTCTTTTCTTTTTATATGTAAATATTTGCAGGCCATTATTCAAATTCATCTTTATTGGGTAAAATTAATTTATACCCCTTAGATGTTCTCAAGGTCGTTGGCATGCGTCAAACATGCCAACGAATATGCTTTATATTTTTACCCAAATGTCATTACCCCCGTTTTATACGCTCGCTACAATATAACATATGTTGGGTTTAACATTTAAACCCAACTTAGCCACATGAAAAAGGGGAGGCTTAGAACATGGTGTTTATATATTCTAAGTAACCTCAAAAGGGCAGTGTGAACGCATGAACTTGCAACATAACGATCTAATTAACATAAATTAGGCACTTTTGAACTTGCATTGTAATAGCATATAATCATGACATAAAACATACCTAAACATGAATCATGGTTTTTAATCTATTCATGTGAACTTGCAATTGAAATGTAAATCTAAATTAATTATGTGTCGCATATATTGTCATATGATTTTGATAACAGCATAGGCCTAAAACATATTTTGTTTGGGCATAAAGTCAAACATAAACTAGCCATGTTCATAAAGTCAACACAAGTTCACAAGGGTGCTTACTTTTGTCACTAACACAAAAGTATGGTTTTACACTTGAATCATGATGCCAATTCCAACATAAATTCATATGAATCATAATACTCAAATGGATCCAATTACACTAAAAATGATCATAAAAATATGAATCATGTTGGCATAATAATGAGTCATATACTTGCATGAATCTCAACTTTGTTGTACAAACATATAGTTGTTAACTTTCAACATGAATCACATACTTGCAAATATCCAATAGGTGTTGTAATAAACTACCATAGACATATAGTCGTTAACTTTCAACATGAGTCATATACTTGCAAATATCCAATAGGTCTAATATCATTATACCACAACATCCCAAATCTATTCATAATTAGAATCATAGCAACATACAATTATGAATTATCATCACCACAAACTAAGTACAATTCCATTTCTCATTTACACAAATAAAAACACAATTATTCATTCATATCGGAATAGCACTCTACTTACAACGTATGACGAATCTTCAATTCAGGTTTCTGAATTCTGAATTTGGAGATGCTATCCTTTGTTGTAGGCGTTGTTTTGATTTAGTTGTCGTTGCTTTAGGCTTTTGAATTGTCTCCTAATCGTCTCTCAATTTTGACGGCTACTTCTAGTCTTTCCTCAGCAGCATGACGGTCTCATTCTAATTTTTATTTGTATGAATTAGGTGGAGTCTTAGGTCCTTTTTATAGAGTTTGTGAATTGATTAGAACTGTCGATGGAGCTTGGATTAATATTAGCCGTTCGTTTGAAGGAGAGACCAATCAGGAGCTGACATCTAGCCCTAATGACAAGGCAAGGCTCAGAAATTCGGCCAAGCACAGACCAGGCCAGCCAGGGGGGGCTGGGTTCGACCTGGCTCAGGGGCCAGGTTGACTCCCTAGTCGACCCCCGTGTCGACTTGGTAGTCGACCTGGGTGCAGGTCGACTACCCAGTCGACCTGGGTAGCCCAGGTCGACTACCCAGTCGACCTGGGTGCCTTGGGCAGGAAAATTCCCGCCCTGGCCAATCTGGCCCGATTTTTGAAATTTGAATTGGTTTTCAGAGCTGTTTGAATTTTAAACTGAATTCTGAAACTTCCGGAGGCCATATCTTCTTCATACGGAGTCCGTTTTACGCAAACTCGGACTCTATCCCAAGCAGAATTCCGAGACGAACGCAATGACATATCCCGTTTCCCTTAATTCTTTGATTTGAAATTAGTTATACTTTAATTTGTGAATTTCACTGTTATAGAATACACGGGGTGTTACATTCTCCCCCACTTAAAAGGATTTCGTCCCCGAAATCTTCAAGTTCAGGAAGAATGTATATCCTAACATCCAAACGTCCATCTACTCATCCATCAAACACGAACATCCATTGTCCTTAAAAGACTTCTAATGCTTCATGATCATATGCGAAGTGTGTGTACATGTACTTATCTAATGCAAAATCAGGCGGCCTACTGATTCAGTTGACCTCCTTAATGCAAATTATGTAAGTGTCATGAATCCATTATGTATGCCAATTTTCCTATTCATGATTCTACATGAGTGCACAATCATTCATATAAAAATGCAACATCCATATGACAGCAAATTAAACTTCAACCATATACAAATGCAAACATATATATATGCATATGCAATATGAGGTGACTGAGCCGATCTAATACCTAGATTGTATGTGTGTATGCAACCACGAGCAACCACTAGCAATCACTTGCAACCACTTGCAACCATCATCCATAACATGTTTCAATTACATGTTTTCATCCAAAGGGTTTCTACCTAAAAGATAAGGTCGAGGAGATATACCTAGAAAGATAGATAAAAGCGCAACTTAAGGAAAAAGAAACATCAAAGATGTACCCTCGAAAAGAAAAGGGTAGGCTGCGCGTACTCTAGCTTCAGTTTCCCAAGTTGCGTCCCCCTCAGCGTCGCTCCACTGAACTTTGACGAGCTTGACTTCGCGGTTGCGTAGCTTTTTCACTTCAGTTCCTAAGATGTGTGTTGGAACTTTCCTCACGGTTGCTTCGCGTTCCACTTCAGCTTCTTCTAGGATGTTTGGCTCTACCACTTCAGCAGATTCATGTAGACATTTTCGGAGGTGCGAAACATGGAAAACGTTGTGAATTCCGGCCAGCTTTTCGGGTAGCTCTAATCTATGGGCCATTTTCCCAATTTTCTCGATAATAGGAAACGGCCCTACGAATCTTGGTGCTAGCTTTCCTGTGGTTCCAAAACGAACAACGTTCCTTAGCGGAGATACCTTAAGAAAAACTCTGTCCCCAACCTCAAATTCAAGGTCGGTCCTCCTCTTGTCGGCGTAGGATTTCTGTCTGTCTTGGGCTGTCTTCATCCTTCTTCGTATCAAGTCTACTTTCTCTGAAGTCTCTCGGATCATATCTGGTCCAAGTATGAGCTTGTTAGTAGACTCCCTCCAACAAGTGGGCGATCGACACAGTCTTCCATATAATGCTTCGAAGGGCGCCATTCCGATGGTGGCTTGGTAGCTGTTGTTGTAGGCAAATTCCACCAAAGGAAGATGGTCTTCCCACGTCCCTCCGAAGTCAAGGACACACAGTCTTAAAAGGTCCTCCAAAACTCTGTTCACTCTTTCTGTCTGGCCGTCGGTTTGGGGATAATAGGATGTGCTCAAGCATAACTGTGTGCCTATCGCTTCTTGCAGACTCCGCCAAAACTCACTTGTGAAGATAGGGTCTCGGTCACTAACAATGATGGATGGTATTCCATGGAGTCGAACAATTTCCTTGAGGTAAAGAGATGCTAGGGATGAGGCAGTTCTTTTACTCTTGACAGGTAAAAAGTGGGCGCTTTTAGTAAGCCTATCCACTATTACCCAAATGCTAGTGTTGCCTCTTCTAGACTTAGGCAGCCCATCAATGAAGTCCATTGAGATGCTATCCCACTTCCACTGTGGGACCTCTAGAGGATGGAGCAGACCGCCAGGTTTCTTCTGTTCCGCCGTAACCTGTTGGCAAACCATACACTTTGAAACGAATTCTGCCATGTCTTTCTTCATGCCGCTCCAAAAGAGAGTTCTCTTTATGTCCTTGTACATTTTATCTCCGCCTGGATGTATCGTCATCTTGGAGTGATGTGCTTCCTCGAGAACCTTCTTTACTAAATCCCTTGTTTGTGGGATGCATAGTCTTCCATCTCGCCTTAGCCAACCTTTATCGTCGATGGAGTATCTGTTGAGGTGACTTGAAATCTCACCCCTAATTAGCCTATCAATCGTCTCCACAAGCTGAGGGTCTTCGCGTTGTGTTGTCCCTATTGAGTCCACTAAAGTCGGGCGTACTTCGAGAGATGCTAGCAAGCCCGGTACAAAATTGGAGGAGGGCCTAAAGTCAAAGCTGGCTATAAACTCTAGGCTTTGCCTTTCAACAAACAGCGGGCTTAGGGTCAGTTTCTTTCGGCTCAACGCGTCTGCCACTACGTTGCCTTTGCCCGAAGTGTAGGAGATCTCGAAATCGTACGAGGCAAGAAACTCCATCCATCTCTGTTGCCTCAAGTTAAGATCTTTCTGCGAGAAAAGATATTTCAACGATTTATGGTCAGTATAAAGTTCGAATTTCTCACCTAGGAGATAGTGTCGCCAAGACTTGAGTGCAAAGACGATGGCAGCTAACTCAAGATCGTGGGTCGGGTAGTTCTTTTCATGCACTTTCAACTGCCTTCCACCATAAGCTACTACCCTTCCTTGCATTAAGACAGCGCCTAGCCCTGTCCTACATGCATCTGTATAAACTGTGAACATCTTGCTTCCATCTGGCAACGTCAAAACTGAGGCTATTGTAAGAGCCCTTTTTAGTCGTTGGAAAGCAAACTCGCAATCCAAGTCCCAATTGTACACTAGATTCTTCTTTGTCAGCCTTGTGAGTGGAGCTGAGATTTTTGCAAAGTCTCTGATGAATTTCCGATAGAAGCCTGCTAGCCCGAGGAAGCTTCGGAGTTCTGTTGCATTCCTTGGTGTCTTCCAATCCTGTACCGCTACTACCTTCGCAGGGTCCACAGCTAACCCTTCTTTGGATACTATGTGCCCAAGGAACCTCACTTCCTCTCTCCAAAAGTGGCATTTGGAGAATTTGGTTTTTAGCTGATGGACTCGCAGAGTTTCCATGATTGCCCTTAAGTGTTGAGCATGTTCTTCTTCACTCTTTGAGAAGATCAAGATATCGTCTACGAAGACCACTACGAACTTATTGAGGAAATCTCTGAACACCCTACTCATTAGGTCTACGAAGTAAGCGGGTGCGTTTGTCAAGCCAAAAGGCATGACAAGCCATTCAAAGAATCCGTCTGGGGTTCTAAATGTTGTCTTATCGATGCTATCATCAGCTACCCTTAGCTGATGAAATTCGGTCGCCAAATCGAGTTGGGAAAAAACAGACGCTCCTTCAAGCTGATCAAACAGATCGTCAATTCTGGGGAGAGTGTGCCTATTCTTTTTCGTTAGCTTGTTGAGCGCCCTATAGTCAACACATAGATGGAGTGAACCATCCGCCTTTGTGGCGAACACCACTGGAGCGCCCCATTCTGAAATGCTCCTTCTAATGAACCCCTTCTCTAGAAGCTCTTTAATCTGTTTACTGAGCTCTTTCCTTTCCCGTGGAGCCATGTGTCTAACGGGCAACGCAACGGGCTTTGCATTATCTACAAGATATATGCGGAAGTCAATCTCCCGCTTCAGAGGTAAGCCCTTCACCTCTTCGAAGACATTCGGATATTCCCGGACCACTCTAACCGATTGCAAACTTTCAACAGAAGCATCTAGCGATTCAAGATAACTAAGCATAACCGCATACGAGGGATTACAAGTAATTTCCAGAGTGTTACCGAGTTGGGTCAGAAGCCTAACCACCCTTTTCTCACAATCAAGGATGGCACCACTACTGGATAGCCAATCCATGCCCAAAATCAAACCATATCCCGAGAAGCCCAAAACAAAGGCACTACATCTAAATTCTACGCTTAGAATAGAAATTTTCAGTCCCACACAGATCATAGACAGATGAGCTGGGCCCCCAATTGGATTTGAAACAATTAAGGGGTCCTCTACCATACTAGTTTCTAGGTGCAGAGATTCTACTAAAGCAGATGAAATAAAGGAGTGTGATGCGCCAGAATCAAATAAAGTGCGAACTGGGTGATCATAAAGATAAACTACACTTTCTACAGAAGTATTTATACCTCGCTGTTGCAGAGGTGGCGCTTCTAGCACATGAACCTGTGCCCCTGAGGTGGATCCAGCCCTCTGCCCCTGCCCTTGTTTCTTTGGGCAATCCTTAGCCATGTGGCCTGTCTCACCGCAAGAAAAGCACCCACCATTCATCTTGACCTTCTTTTTCCGGCAATCTTTCACTAAGTGCCCCACTTTTCCACAGAAATTACACTTCCTCTTCTCTTTGTTGTCTTTCCCGCCCTTCTTAAAGTCTGTCTTCTTAGGCTGTAAACCCTCTTTCTTCCCTTGAGAGCTTTCTGCCTTTGTCTCCTTCTTGCCCTTATCCTCTTCGTTCAGCAATGCCATCTGCAACAACCTTTCATACGTAGCTCCCATGGGTATATGGGTCATGGCCAAACTGTGTAATGGCTCATTCAATCCTTTGACAAAGCGGAGAGCCTTCTTGTGCGGAGTGTTGACTAGGTCCAGTCCGAACCTAGCCAACAGATCGAACTGATTAACATACTCTTTGACTGTCATATTCCCTTGCTTAAGAAATAAGAATTTTTCCAACTGAAGACTCCTTTCAGCTTCTGAGAGAAATTTAGCCTCAAACCTTGCCCTAAAGTCCTCCCATGTTTCCACTGGTCTTTCTGCATTGGTGACTTCCCACCAGTAGGAAGCCTCGCCTTTAAGTAGCCATACTGCCAGTTGTACCTTCTGCCTATCTTCTACCTCAAAGATGACGAATAAGTCCTCGGTTTCCTTCAGCCAATTCCTGGCTGCCACGAAGGACTCGGTTCCATGAAAGTCCTTTCCTCCCATAGCTTTAAAATCTTTACATATCTTAGCAAAAGTATTACCACGCGGAGGAGGTGGAGGAAGAGGTGCTGCTGCAGCTGGATGATTTCCTGCAACTGGGGGAGGAGGAACAGTAGGACCTGGCTGATTGGCCCTTGCTTCTAAGAATCGTCTGAACCAACCAGGTATTGGTATACCCTCTGGCAAGTTAAGTTCTTCGGACATGCTGAAACAAAAAGGATAGATTCAAAACGAAGGATAAAAGATAGTACCTATGGCTTTGGGGGACTTTGCCTTTTTAAAATAAAATAACATTTTATCTTTAAAAATGCTTCTTTAAATTTTCTTTTTGGAAATGAATTTTCAAAACTTTTTATCTTATCTGGTAAACCTATGCTCTGATACCAAGTGAAACACCCCACATCCGTTAGGGTCACTCTCAAAGGGAATGCCCTAATTTTGGTGGAGGTTTATAAGTATAAGTCACAGATACACAAGACAGATATAAATACACATATTTTTGAACAGCGGAAAACAACAACAATTTTTATTTCAACAAAATACGTGTTACACAAACCATGTCATAATTGTCTTACAATACTTCCAAAAACATTACATTTTCATAACTGTCTTGCTTTCATTATTTAAAGAAGCATAAAAACATAAGTAAACTGCATATGTCCCATAATTCCAGTCCAAAGCCATAGTCCAAAACGAAAGAGATCCAAGCAATACATTCTTTCTCTTCAAGCTGGATGTAAAACTGGTCAAGCTGCGGTATTCCCTCCCTGTGGACCTAGGGGGGGGGGGGGAACGAAAGAAAAGTAGAGTCAGACATAAAGCCTGAGTAAGTCTAGGACTATTCAGTCTATGAATAAAGAATTGGGCATGATAAGTATAAACTGGAAATGGGAAAGCACCATAAACTAAGTTAAGTTGTCTAGAGTCGAATATACTATCGTACCCCATATTAATCTCTGCACCCCTATAAACTAGTTCCCAACAGGCACCCCATAATCAGGGTGAAGTGATCCATTTCTAATGATCGGCTCCTACTCGCATAGTTACATGTGTCTTACGACCCCCGATGTTGTAGCTACCTATGCTGGTCCCACCATGGGGTGTATCAAGTCCCATGGTGGCGGCCCGACACAATTCTAGAATGCACAAGTATACAGCTGGTGCCCAGTGCCTTTTTTTTCTGCGCCGGAGTGTGTGCACGCCCACACCCCGTTAGAACCTACACTGTTGCACCACCGCCGTCGATTTGACCTCTTACAGTCAGCCCAGTAATCGTGCCCCACCTTGCCTAGTTCAGGGTATCCTGATACACCTTGTAGGGTTACTGCTGAAAAGGGTCCCCCGCTACTAGGTTTTCTATTTCTAGCCAACATGCTAAGTTGGTTAAGTGTTTTGTAAACCTAACCCCCAATCAGTCTGTATAGTTTAGCATGTTCCATTTTGATTAAGTATTAATTCAATTTACTTAATCCTATCAATCCTGACTCAGCCTTAATTGTCTTATTAAAGCCTCGACCTCTCACATTTAACAGGTATTGTTGTGACTGCCTGTTGCCGGTTGGTTCCGGGCAGTCTTACGTCACAACTCAGTCTAACCTCGGGTCTTTATTGGGCTCCGTGTTTAACCACCCACATTGGATAGGTATTGTTGTGACTACTGGACAGCCGGGCGGTTCCGGGCAGGTTTACATCACAACTCAATCCAACCTCGGGTTAAACACATCGTATGTTTCAAAGTTTACATATTTTGTCTCTTTTCTTTTTATATGTAAATATTTGCAGCCCATTATTCAAATTCATCTTTATTGGGTAAAATTAATTTATACCCCTTAGATGTTCTCAAGGTCGTTGGCATGCGTCAAACATGCCAACAAATATGCTTTATATTTTTACCCAAACGTCATTACCCCCGTTTTATACGCTCGCTACAATATAACATGTGTTGGGTTTAACATTTAACCCAACTTAGCCACATGAAAAAGGGGAGGCTTAGAACATGGTGTTTATATATTCTAAGTAACATCAAAAGGGGAGTGTGAGCGCATGAACTTGCAACATAACGATCTAATTAACATAAATTAGGCACTTGTGAACTTGCATTGTAATAGCATATAATCATGACATAAAACATACCTAAACATGAATCATGGTTTTTAATCTATTCATGTGAACTTACAATTGAAATGTAAATCTAACTTAATTATGTGTCGCATATATTGTCATATGATTTTGATAACAGCATAGGCCTAAAACATATTTTGTTTGGGCATAAAGTCAAATATAAATTAGCCATGTTCATAAAGTCAACACAAGTTCACAAGGGTGCTTACTTTTGTCACTAACACAAAAGTATGGTTTTACACTTGAATCATGATGCCAATTCCAACATAAATTCATATGAATCATAATACTCAAATGGATCCAATTACACTAAAAATGGTCATAAAAATATACATCATGTTGGCATAATATTGAGTCATATACTTGCATGAATCTCAACTTTGTTGTACAAACATATAGTCGTTAACTTTCAACATGAATCACATACTTGCAAATATCCAATAGGTGTTGTAATAAACTACCACAAACATATAGTCGTTAACTTTCAACATGAGTCATATACTTGCAAATATCCAATAGGTCTAATATCATTATACCACAACATCCCAAATCTATTCATAATTAGAATCATAGCAACATACAATTATGAATTATCATCACCACAAACTAAGTACAATTCTCATTTACACAAATAAAAACACAATTATTCATTCATATCGGAATAGCACTCTACTTACAACGTATGACGGATCTTCAATTCAGGTTTCTGAATTCTGAATTTGGAGATGCTATCCTTTATTGTAGGCGTTGTTTTGATTTAGTTGTCATTGCTTTAGGCTTTTGAATTGCCTCCTAATCGTCTCTCAATTTTGACGACTACTTCTAGTCTTTCCTCAGCAGCATGACGGTCTCATTCTAATTTTTATTTGTATGAATTAGGTGGAGTCTTAGGTCCTTTTTATAGAGTTTGTGAATTGATTAGAACCGTCGATGGAGCTTGGATTAATATTAGCCGTTCGTTTGAAGGAGAGACCAATCAGGAGCTGACATCTAGCCCTAGTGACAAGGCAAGGCTCAGAAATTCGGCCAAGCACAGACCAGGCCAGCCGGGGGGGGGGGGGGGGGGCTGGGTTCGACCTGGCTCAGGGGCCAGGTCGACTCCCCAGTCGACCCCCGTGTCGACTTGGTAGTCGACCTGGGTGCCCCAGGTCGACTACCCAGTCGACCTGGGTAGCCCAGGTCGACTACCCAGTCGACCTGGGTGCCTTGGGCAGGAAAATTCCCGCCCTGGCCAATCTGGCCCGATTTTTGAAATTTGAATTGGTTTTCTGAGCTGTTTGAATTTTAAACTGAATTCTGAAACTTCCGGAGGCCATATCTTCTTCATACGGAGTCCGTTTTACGCAAACTCGGACTCTATCCCAAGCAGAATTCCAAGACGAACGCAATGAAATATCCCGTTTTCCTTAATTCATTGATTTGAAATTAGTTATACTTTAATTTGTGAATTTCACTGTTATAGAATACACGGGGTGTTACACCTAGATGTTGGTCCTAGTGGGTCTACGACTGGAGTTGTTATGAGGACATTGGTTTTGATGATTTCCCAGACCATGATGACAATGAGGACGATGATGATGATGACGACGGTGACGTGACGATGATGACGACGACGGTGACGACGATGCGGATTATTAGTGGATTGTAGTAATACTTCTTTTCTTGTATTGATGACGACAACAATACTTCTTTATCTTGTATTGATTGATTAGTAGTGAACTGTAGTAGTACTCTTTTAGTTGTAATGCTTTAACTGTAGTACGTGTGGTTATATCTTGATTTTCTTCTAGTTAATTACCATGTTGTAATACTTTAACTGCAGTACATTTGTTGTATCTTTTATTTACTGATTACTTCTGCTGATGTTAACTATGATATCGAGTTATACACCGAAACGGTAAGTAACTTGAAGTTCAGCACAAGGTAAATACTAGTTCATACAAAGATCAAACAAATAAAACATACCTTTGACAGATGCTAAAACATCGTCACGTAGTTGCATACATAAATTAAATATTGCACACTTTTAGTTATTGGGAAATGATAGCCTCCTCTAAGCACTCTGTTCTTAAAAGAAAGATTCATCGTTCAGTTTCAGCTTGCATCTCGAGTGCATACTGAACCCCTATTTTCGTGAGTGGTGGATCGATCCAAGTAAAAAATTTGCAACTTTATTCCCTTGGAGTGTCTCTACAATAATAGAAGCTTTACATCCATAGAAGCAGCATCCTGCATTCGTCTTGCACTTAGATACGATAATGTTACATTCGACTCCATAATAGCAAAGAACGAAATGATCCATCATACTCGAGCTTGACCTATCCGGGTTTTGACGAGCAAGCACACTCATTAGCCTAGCATGGAGGGAGTGTGGTTGTAGCTGGGGAATTTCTACTTCCACATGTTGTTGGGTAGCACGGACGAGTTCTTCATTTGCCTTTGCCATTTGGGTTTCTGGATCGAAAACATCGTCTTCTTTGTCTTTCTTATTCCGTTCATACTCTTCATACATTCTTGCCATAAAGAACTAATATAGATCTACCATGAAGCGTACGGTACAACTACTGGACAACACAGTGGCTCAACAATGGCTTGAAGATACTTTCACCTAGATCATGCGGTATTTCATAAAACACTGATGAAAGATTATTTCGCTTCTGATCCAACTTATGGTCCATCGATGTTTCTAAGACGTTTTAGAATGGTTCTCCTTGTATTTTTAAGAATTCTTGAGTATTCAGATGAATAATAAATACTTTGTTTTTAAGCAGGACGCTGCAAAAAAACAAGGTTTGATGGACATCAAAAGATGACCACAACATTAAGGATGTTAGCATACGGCACACCTGTCATCGCTTTTGAGGACGCATATCGTATTGTAGAGAGTATTGCATTAGAAAATCTAGATCATTTCTAGCAATCAGTGGTGGACATAAAATGAGATGAATATTTTCATTCTTCAAACAAGGCTGACGTAACACCATTGTGTGAAATGCAAGAAAGTAGAGGCTGGCCTGGGTTGCTAGGGAGTCTGGATTGTATGCATAAGGAGTGGAAGGACTATCCTAAAGCTTTTCATGGAGCATACAACAGAAAAGAAAAAATCCAACCAACATCTTAGAAGCAGTTGCATCTCATGATTTGTGGATATGGCATGCTTTTTTTAATGCCACTTTCACTTAACGACTTAGATATTATTGAAAGATCACATTTGTTTAGCGATTTAACATAGGGTAAATCCGTCCTGGTATCATTTATGATTGGGCATAACACATACGAGCATGGATACTACCTAGGAGATGGAATTTATCTTAAATGGATCACGGTTGTAAAAACATTTGCAAATCCATTAACCCCAAAACAGAAGGAAAAAAATTCTTCAATGCATGAGGGTTAAGAAAAGATGTAGAAATAGCATTTAGGGTTCCTCAATCTAGATTCCCAATGGTTAGTAATTCACGTAGGTTATGGAAGAGGCCGAAAATGAAAAAATTATGTTCTGTAGTATCTTTTTGCATAACATGATCACTGAAGATGGATGCGACATGGTCGACCCAGATTAGAGTACAAAGGATCGAGACAACCACCACAAGTATTCTGAGGTGCCAATCAACAAATTGACGGACATTACGATATGTTTCAAGTAGATCAACATGAAATTTATCGTAATTTCAGCACTTCATAATCGCTCCAAAAGGATCTAATGGATCACGTTTGGAACTCTCACGACAACCAGTAGATTTTATTTTAGAATTTATGTTTTATTACGTATGTTAAAATTGTAGTATGTACGCTTTATGTTATGAAATATGTTCAATTTTTTCGATGTGGTAAGAAATAATTGCTAAATATAAAAGGAATTAAAGAAAATAAGACACCATTGATTAATTCAAACTAGAGAACAATACATAATCGAAAAAAACAAGAGATACTACAATACTCTATAACTCTACTACATATGTCTAGATTTTGCATGACTGTCATAAAAAACGATGTTTATAACCCATCTGGTATTGCCTTGTTGTGGATCTATTCCCATGACATCCTTTTCCATTACTAAAGTCTCTTGTTGTTCCTGCTCTAACTCATACCTACCCCTTTCAATCTCAGTCAACTGTTTTAACACCGCAAGTTTTTCCACACTATTTTTTTGTCATTCTACATTCTCTTGCATGCTTCTCATGCATCTATGATAAAAGAGAATCAAGTTGGATTTGAACAGCAGTTTTATTGTTTGCAACATGTTGCCCCATCGGTCTAGCATCTTCATCAATTAAGGGGAGAGCTTCTTCACCCTCACTAGAATGCATATGCAAAGATTCTCTGGGACTTGAACTATACGAACTTCGACTAGCTTTTTTCTTTCCTTTGGACTTCGATTAAACATCTCTTAGGCTCTTTGCATTGTTAGAACTCCATTTCAGATTACTCACAAGCAATTCATAATAATTAGCAAAGTGGTAGTATTGGGGTTTTTAGCACCATTTTCTCTAGGAAGTAATTTCAAGAATCGATCATTCGCCATTCTCTTCTGCAATTGAACAAAGAATAAATATTGGTATACTTTCATGCTGGAAAAATGAAGCATCACCGTACGAGATAGAGTGTTTCAGATTGTTACCAATTTGGATTCACTTCCCATTCCACTAGGATTTGCAGTTCTTATTTTGTGAACTTGAGACTTGAAGAATTGGGTTTGTCAATTAATCTTCCCAAATCGACCTGAAAGTGCAGACAGGGATCTCGTCTTTTCTACATGTTTTTTGTTGTACACAACCATAACTTTTCCCCAAAATGCTTTACACTTTGATCTTTTTCCTTGACCGAGTCGTTTGAAATGTGATAATACATATAGCACAGATCTTTATTTTAGTCTCCAGTTGTGACGCCCTGGAATTTCGGACCATAAAATTATTGTCGAAAATCTTTCCTTCCAAAACAATGACAGTTGCCATTTTATTTGATAAATATACAACATCACTAAATGCTCTGGATAAAATTTTAATAAATGCCACTTATCTAATTAACCATTTGTGCTTAAATATGAATCTAACACAATTACCGTAAATCTACCATTGTGTAACTCTAATGAGATGGACATCGATATTCATTCCTGCACACTTGATAAACACGTTAGCATGGCTTAAATAATAAAAATGAAAGATGCACCAACACAAGATGTAATAACAACAAAAAATATTTTTATTAATAAAGCAGATGCATCACTACGCTCTGGTGACTTCCTACGTACCTATATTTAATTGGGTAAGCAATTAGATAAAGAATTAATCCAACGTAGTTCTTCTTTACACAAAACATTTAAAATCAATGTTTACTTCCAAAATACTCGTTATATCATGTAGGGGTAAAATACCTTTTGTAAATACTCGTTTTGAAAGACATTTATATATCTGTTGTAGAACTTTCTTTCAAAAGACAAACATCTTTTATTATAAATGCTAATCATCTTCTTTATGCAAAAACTTCTTCATAAACAAATCTCAAACCACCTTGATATTTCTCTAATATATGGGTGGAAAGATCTTCAAAGATTGTACTGAAATAGTTAAGTTCAACACCATTCATTATCTCATTAAAACATACCCAATTCATATCATGTTTAAAACACAAATCATACCTCGTTTAAACACATACTATTCAAGCCTCGATTAAATAGTATCCATACCTCGTTTACACACTAGTCATACTAATCATACCTCATTTAAACACCAATCATACCTTGGTTAAACACTAATCATTCCTTGTTCAAACACTAATCATACCTCGGTTAACCTCATTTAAACATTAATCATAAATGTCCTCAATCATCAGTCGTATATGTTGATTGCTTGCCAATGCAAAGATCGCAACCAATATAGTATGTTAAAGTCATAGGCATCTTTAAATTAAAATACAAGCTTATGAAATAATAATGTATTAGATGACAAGTATACTTACAGTATTCCTTGTTATCTTTATTCAAAAATCTCGTAGAACATCATATAGTACTTATCATCACTCCCAAGTAATCAATTATTTTCCTTGAATCATCGAAATTTGTCCACCTTCCTTGTTCTCAATTTTGACATGTGACTCACTTTTACTTTGATTTAACATCCTCGATTTCATCAGTTTGTTTATAACACTACAAGGAAACTCAAGTCCAAATTTGAGAGGATATGGAATAGTTTACCATGATTTTATACTCAAAACATCTATAACATCGTTTCAGTCATGCTACGAAAAGTTTTGCTAGTTTTAAAATACTTCATAGTCAATTCAGAGAAAAGACAGCACTTCTAGAAGTGCTGTGACAAGCTCTGGGTGATTTGTAATAATTTTAGACTAAAATTAGCTACTACATCGTTTCTGGACACTATATAAAGATTATGCCTTGGTTTCGTGCTTCATTAATAGAAAAGATAGCGTTTCGGAGTGATATAAGAAGTTCCAAAAATCAGATTTTAGCCTGTTTTTGGGCAAAATGTTTGACGTAGTTTCTTTATGATAAATATAGATTTTGACTCCAAATTTTTTACACTAAGAAGCTATCTTTGTCTACTTAATTATTATCAAACGAAAACCCCAAAATCATTTACCAATTTAATATATAAAATCAAACATCATGAGGCATTTTTAACTTGTCCATTTCGGGCTGATTTTTACCACAATTTGCATCCAGTTTTCGGGTATGCAAACGGCCGAGCTAGAAAAAAGTGCCATAGGTGGAAGTTGTAGCTCATTGAATTAGCTTTCCAAATTGATATAGAAGTCGTAATTTCATTAAGAATTGCAAAAGTTATGCCCAAAATACTGAGCGTCATTTTCAGGGTTTCAAGTCCAACCATTCACTCATAAATTTCTCAACTTTTCTTCAAAATATGAAATGAATACATGAACTTAAATAATTTTACTCACCTTAGACTTGAAAATTGAACTTTTATTCCTTCTCTTTTCTTCTCCTAACCCTCTCTTCTTTTTCTTATCTTCATTTTCATTGTGAATGCATCAAAAGAATGAACCTTTCCACCCTTTATATAGTAGTTTTCAAGGCTAGTTTGGTAATTTGGTTTTGGAACACTTGTCCTCCTTATCTTCATGCATACTTTAGGATGAAGACACATGCCTACTTAGGTGTCTTTAGATGTTTCTACACATGGACACCTAATGTGTGTATGTGTCTTAACCTTATTTTCTTATAAGACATGTGTTCCTTAAATTTGATGACACATGTCCCTATCATTTTAATCCATTTATCATATTCTGGAACATGTACACATATACCATTTATACATTACTTCTATGATATGTACATACACATATATGTGTTATTATAACTTTACTACATGCACATGATATTCCAACAACTTTTAATAAGCAAAATCTTGTTTATCGATAAAACTGTTTTCGTTCACATTATCGATTTTTCTTTTTACTACTTTTTTTTGTAAACAAAATCTCAACAACATGTTTTCTTCTCTTTAATTATTATTTATAAAGGGATTTAATCAAGATTATAAAACCATTTTTATAATATTAAATCCAACATTTAAATATTTAAATAACCTCAATATTTAAATATTTACTGCCCGAAATTTCAGGTTGTTACATTCTACCCTCCTTAAAAGATATTTCGTCCCCAAAATTCTATGCAATACTTAACCAAATATTCCACAAAAGAAACTCTATATATCCAGGAAATTTTCTTGCAATTATACTTTCAAGATAATTCATAAATTGAAATCGTATCTGGATATTTTATGATTCGATCTTTTTAACATTCTGTCACTCCTACAAGCTGTTACTGGATAAAACACGCCATAGCTTTTTTTTATGCTCAAATTCTGGATCATGTTCTTTGCAATCGACATTGATTCCTAGTCTCCTTTTCTTCTTTCGTGGTACCCATTGAAATGTACCAAAGATTCATCATGCTTCGGCTCATCCGACTCGTCATCATCAAGTAAGGATGTATTCTCCATATTGTGGTACTCGTCAAAATGTACCAGAGTAATCTAGACATCTCATGTAATATCTTCAAAACATGATTATATTCATCAAAGTCAATACATCAATTATGTTGTACTCTCCTTGTTGCGGTACCCATCAAAATGTACCGGAGAGTAATTTTTTCAAAATAAACTCTAATTAATATTCTTTTTTTTATAATATGAGTATATTCATCAAAGTGGATCCAATCTACTCAATTTAGGATATTTTATCATATTGCGATCGGCATCTCGTCATCAAATAGGATGTACTCGACTCGGCCAGATACCAACACAGAGTAATAGTGCACTACCCAAGATCTATTTTCTTATACCGCACATCGCCATCGTCATCATCATCCGAAATTATCCATCATTGATAAAATAATCCATAAAAATCTTTAATAAGTTTAAACAAAGTATTCTTTCAAAGTACTTTTATACTTTGTAATCATTACTTTCATATGGATAACCATTTCATTTTGGAAAATCCACTCTCTTAACTTCAAAAATCATCTTAAGTATAAACTTTTTTTTTGCATCAATCTTTTCATATTACTCGATGTATCTCAGAATTTTTATATAGGGCACTAGTTACGACATTTTCACTGAATGACAACAACCTCATTTTATACATAGTCAATTTGCAAAAGTTTTTTTTAAGATGGCAAACTTTCAAAAGAATGTGTATGATGTAAGTATTCTAGATAATTAATCTAGCTTCCAATGAGATTAACTTCGACTAAACCCAAATCAAGGAATCAAAAGTTATGACTGAATTGTTGAGAGATGTTTTAGCAGCTTTAAGCTAACATCATCAGTGCTAAACAATTCTGATATCATATTACGTAATGTTATAATTATTTAAATAAATTTTCTTACCTTGGTTTTGCATAAATGCAGTATTCAATTTACTCCTTTTGATCTTCCTCAACTTTGTTTGCCCAAGCTTATTTAATTCCTTCCTTGACACGCTGTTATCCCACATTCCTTTTAAGCCATTCCATTGCATCGGTGTCATGCTACCACATACCTTCCTTTATAACCCACTTCATTCCTTTGCTACTTTATAACTAATCATATGCACTTACAAATTCGTTATACCTCTTTATGTGGTGCTTGAAAATGAATCAACATATTACTAGTATAAACACTAAACAAAAGTTAAACGCACAAAATAAATATTACTCATAACTCTGGTCAAAGGAATGGTGCCTTACCCTATCCAGTTATATTTATCAAATTAAGGTAACTTCATTTCAAATATTTTAGGATGATTTTCTAATCTTATGTAAAATTTTATTTAGGCACCTGACCTAAGCTCTGATACCACTTGTGACGCCCCGGAATTTCGGACCATAAAAATATTGTCGAAAATCCTTCCTTCCAAAACAAACAATGACAGTTGCCATTTTATTTGATAAATATACAACATCACTAAATGCTCTGGATAAAATTTTAATAAATGCCACTTGTCAAATTAACCATTTGTGCTTAAATATGAAACTAACACAATTACCGTAAATCTACCATTGTGCAACTCTAATGAGATGGACATCGATATTCATTCCTGCACACTTGATAAACACGTTAGCATGGCTTAAATAATAAAAATGAATGATGAACCAACACAAGATGTAATAACAACAAAAAATATTTTTATTAATAAAGCAGCAGCATTACTACCCCTTAGTGACCGCCCACGTACCTATATCTAATTGGGTAAGCAATTAGATAAAGAATCAAGCCAACGTAGTTCTTCTTTACATAAAACATTTAAAATTAATGTTTACTTCCAAAATACTCTTTATATCATATGGGCGTAAAATACCTTTTGTTAATACCCATTTTGAAAGACATCTATATATATCTTGTAGAACTTTCTTTCAAAAAACAAACATCTTTTATTATAAATGCTAATCGTCTTCTTTATGCAAAAACTTCTTCACAAACAAATCTCAAATCACCTTGATATTTCTCTAATATATGTTTGGAAAGATCTTCAAAGATTGTACTGAAATAGTTAAGTTCAACACCATTCATTATCTCATTGAAACATACCCAATTCATACCTTGTTTAAAACACCAATCATACCTCGTTTAAACACATACTATTCAGGCCTCGATTAAACAGTATTCATACCCCGTTTACACACTAGTCATACTAATCATACCTCATTTAAACACCAATCATACCTTGGTTAAACACTAACCATTCCTTGTTTAAACACTAATCATACCTCGGTTAACCTCATTTAAACATTAATCATAAATGTCCTCAATCATTAGTCGTATTTGTTGATTACTTGTCAAAGCAAAGATCGCAACCAATATAGTATGTTAAAGTCATAAGCATCTTTAAATTAAAACACAAGCTTATGAAATAATAATGAATTAGATGATAAGTATACTTACAGTATTCCTTGCTATCTTTATTCAAAAGTCTCATAGAACATCATATAGTACTTATCATCACTCCCAAGTAATCATTTATTTTCCTTGAATCATCAAAATTCGTCCACCTTCCTTGTTCTCAATTTTTACATGTGACTCACTTTTACTTTGATTTAACATCCTCAATTTTATCAGTTTGTATATGATACCATAAGGAAACTCAAGTACAAATTTAAGAGGATATGGAATATTTTACCATGATTTTATACTAAAAACATCTATAACAGCGTTTCAGTCAAGTTATGAAAAGTTCTGCTTGTTTTAGAATACTTCATAGTCAATTCAGAGAAACGACAGCAATCCCAGAAGTGCTATGATAAGATTGGGGTGGTATATAATGATTTTAGGCTAAAATTAGCTACTACAGCATTTCTGGGCACTACAGAAAGGTTCTGGCTTGGTTTCGTGCTTCAATAATAGAAAAGATAGCGTTTCGGAGTAATATAAGAAGTTCCGAAAATCAGATTTTAGCTTGTTTTTGGGAAACATGTTTGATGTTCTTTCTCTATGATAAAATAGATTTTGACTCCAAATTTTTTACAGAAAGAAGCTATCTTTGTTTGCTTAATTATCATCAAAAGAAAACCTCAAAATCATTTACCAATTTAATATATAAAATCAAACATCATGAGGCATTTTTAACATCCATTTCGGGCTGATTTTTACCTCACTTTGCACCCAGTTTTCGGGTATGCAAATGGCCGAATTAGAAAAAAGTGCCATAGGTAGAAGTTGTAACCCTCTGAATTAGCTTTTCAAATTGATAGAGAAGTCGTAATTTCATTAAGAATTGCAAAAGTTATGCTCAAAATACTGAACGTCATTTTCAGGGTTTCAAGTCCAATCATTCATTCATAAATTTCTCAACTTTTCTTCAAAATATGAAATGAATACATGAACTTAAATAATTTTACTCAACTTAGACTTGAAAATTGAACTTGTATTCCTTATTTTGTCTTCTCCTAAACCTCTCTTCTTTTTCTTATCTTAATTTTCATTGTGAATGCATGAAAAGAATGAACCTTTCCACCCTTTACATAGTAGTTTTCAAGGCTAGTTTGGTAATTTGGTTTTGGAACACTTGTCCTCTTTATCTTCGTGCATACTTTAGGATGAAGACACATGCCTACTTAGGTGTATTTAGATGTTTCTACACATGGACACTTAATGTGTGTATGTGTCTTAACCTTATTTACTTATAAGACATGTGTTCCTTTCATTTGATGACACGTGTCCCTATCATTTTAAGCCATTTATCATATTCTAGAACATGCAGACGTATAACATTTGTATATTACTTCTATGATAAGTACATACACATATATGTGTTCTTCTAACTTTACTACATGCACATGATATTCCAACAACTTTTAATAAGCAAAACTTCGTTTATCGGTAAAACTGTTTTAGATCACATTATCGATTTTTCTTTAAACTACTTATCTTGGTAAACAAAATCTCAACAACATGTTTTCTTCTCTTTAATTATTATTTATAAAGTGATTTAATCAAGATTTTAAAACCATTTTTATAATATTAAATCCAACATTTAAATATTTAGATAACCTCAATATTTAAATATTTACTACCCGAAATTTCAAGTTGTTACACCAGTCCACGGCCCTGATGAATGGAATGATAGCGGTGGAGCAGAATGAGGAGTAAAATCTTCAACTGGTTGAGAATCGAAATCCCAATGATCCATATTCATCACTTTTTTATACGATTGGAATGGAAATGACATCATATGCTAGAGCTAGATTTTGGTGGAGTAAGAGAAGTTAGTGTGTTTTACACTGTGATATTCATACCAATATATACAGAACAATCAGAAATATGACTGTTTATAGCCGTTATAGTCAGAAATATGACCGTTTATAGCCGTTGTAATTTGAAATATGACCGTTTATAGCGGTTGTAAGTAGAAAAGTGACCGTTTATAGCCGTTGTACACAAGAAAAGAGGCAGAAGTGTGGTTGTCGAAGGTTGCACATGTGGCAGAAAGGTAGAGGCGCAGACTCCAGTTTAGGATCCTGAACATTTACCTTCACCACTGGAACTGCATCCCTTAATCTACACACTTAATTGAGTACCACTGGAGATGCTCTTATATCCGTGTGATAAAAAATCTTCAATGTGTTACAAAATAAAAGTAGAACACAAGAAATAAGGGAGAGAGAGGAAATTTTTATTCATTTAGATCGGTTTACAACATACATGAGCTCTCTATTTATAAACTTCATATGTCCTAGCAATTACAATAATGTCCCTTGCATTAAGTGTATTCGCCCTTAACACACACACACACATATATATATATATATATATATATATTACAACACTCCCCCTTGAATTTGCGTATGAAAAGATGATAAGGTTAATTGCCTCATTGAAAACCTTTTTATGAAAAACCCTATGGGAAAAATCATAACCAAGGAAAAGATTATAATTTTTATTTCATCTCTAGGTAACATATTAACAAAGTTCCAATGAGGGTTGATACTTCTGGATCAAGAAAATGCCCTATTAGAAACCTTACTAAAAAAACCCAGTGGAAAAATTATTAGTAAAGGAAAAGAGTACATTATAGCATAATTTTATATGCTCCCCCTGATTCATAAGGCATTATTCAAATAAATTGATAATGCAAGCGACGCATACCAATTTTATATATCGTCTTCTGAAATGTTGAATTTGGAAGTGCCTTCGTGAAAAGATCTGCTGGATTTTCTTGAGATTGAATTTGCTTCACTTCTGTCTTATTGTCTTTTTGAAGTTCATGTATGAAGAAGAATTTAGGAGAAATGTGTTTCGTCCTATCACCCTTGATATATCCTGCTTGAATCTGAGCTACACATGTTGCATTGTCTTCATAAATGATAGTTGATCTTTCTGTAGTTAAGGGAAGTTGACATGTGCTTCGAATATGTTCGATTAATGATCTTAACCAAATACATTCTTGACTTGCTTCATGTATTGCTAGTATTTCAGAATGTTTGGATGATGTTGCTACCAATGTTTGCTTTGTAGTTCTCCATGAAATAGGTGCACTACTGTTTGTAAACACATATCCAGTTTGTGATCTTGCTTTATGTGGATCAAAAAGGTAACCTTCATCAGCATAACCAACTGGAATCGGATTACTGCCTATGTTAGAATAAAACAAGCCTTAATCCGTGGATCCTCGCAAATATCTCATGATATGTTTTATGCCATTCCAGTGTCTTTTAGTTGGTGCAGAACTATATCTTGCTAGAAGATTGATTGAAAATGCAATATCTGGTCTCGTGCATTATGCTAAATATAATAATGTACCAATAGCACTGAGATATGGTACTTCTGGACCAAGTACATTTTCATCTTCTTTTTTTTGGTCGGTAAGGTTCCTTTTTGGTATCTAGTTATCTGACAAACATAAGCGTACTAAGTGGATATGCTTTATCTATTCGAACACGCTTTAGGATTTTCTCAGTGTAATTTGATTGATGAATTAGTATGACATTTTTACTATGCTCAATTTGTAAACCAAGATAGTATTTGGTTTTGCCAAGATCTTTCATTTCGAATTCCTGTTTTAGGTAATCTGTTGTTTCATTGATCTCATCTGGAGTTCCAACAAATTTATTATCATCAACATGTACCGCTAAAATAGCAAGTCCCTTTACCGATTTCTTTATAAAGACACATGGGCAGATCAGATTGTTTTTATACCCAACTTTTATTAAATACTCATTAAGATGGTTGTACCACATTCTTTCGAATTGTTTTAAACCGTATAGTGATCGTCTCAATTTTAATGAATACATTGACTTTGATTTTACTTCAGGCAATTTAAATTCACCTGGGATTTTCATGTAAATATCGGTATCCAATTCACTGTATAGATAAGCTGTCACAACATCAGTCAATCTTATATCAAGCTTCTCAGAAACCACAAGGCTTATTAAATATCGAAATGTTATGACATCCATAACTGGAGAGTATGTTTCTTTGAAGTCAAAACCTGGTCTCTGCAGGAAACCTTCTGCAACAAGCCTTGGTTTGTATCTCACAACTTCATTTTTATCATTTCGTTTTCTAACGAATATCCATTTGTAACCAACTGGTTTAACACATTATGGTTTTTTCTCTATTGGCCCAAATACACCATGTTTTTAAAGTGAATCTAGCTCAACCTGAATAGCATCTTTCCATTTTAGCCAATATTGACTTTTTCAACATTCACTTATGCTAGTTGGTTCATTATCAGTATTCTCATTATAGTCACGACTTTCAGTTATTTCAGCAGTAGCTACTGAGGATGATAATACATCATCAGTTGTTATTTTACTTCGATCTCACATTTCTCCATAATTCATACAGAATATTGAGATCTCATTATTATTAGGTACCATTTTATTTTCGGAAGTTACTATTATTTCTTCTGGGATAATAGTTCCTTCACCGATTTTAGGAGAATTGGAATTTTCTTTTGAGTTATCCTTTGGATCACTTACAACCTCTTCAGGAGGTTTGTTAATTGATGATTTTTCACTAGAGTTTCTTTTTCTAGGCGCCAATTCTTTTGAACCTATCGGTCTTCCACATTTTTGTCTAGCTTTAGATCTGTTTGCTGCTATTGGTCCTTTGGGGATTTCAATTCTAGCTGGTGCATTTGCTGCTAAGATGTGAGAATTAGTTATTTTTATAGCATCGTTAAATGCATCTGGCATTTGATTTGCAATACGCAAAATTCTATGTACCTCGTATTGACATTGTTTGGCATGTGGATCCAAATGAAACATAAAAGGATTATTCCATGAAATTTCACGTCGTTCTACTGTTCTCCTCTAACGGCGGGAAATTTGACTTATCAAATTTTCAATCTATAAATCTTGCAGTAAAGACATCACCTGTAAGAGGTTCAAGATAACGAATAATCGAAGGTGAGTCAAACCTCACATAAATTCCCAACCTTCTCTGAGGACCCATTTTAGTATGAAGTGGGGGACTAATGGGTACATGCACAACGCAACCACATTTTTGTAGATGTGAAATATTTGGTTCAGATCCAATTAAAAGCTGTGATTGTGAAAATTGATAAAAATCCATTGGTCTAATTTTAATCAATTTGGATGCATGCAAAATTGCATGTCCCCATGCTAAAACATTTTTGTAGATGTAAAGGTCTTGCAATAAGTTGCAAGTGCTTAATTAATGTTTCTACCGGACATTTTGAGTATGAATATGATCTTCTGGATGTTCAACTTCAATTCCCAATGATAATAATAATCGTCCAATACTTGAGAAGTGAATTCTCCTGCATTATATAGTCGTATTGATTTGATTTGATGATCGGGGAAATGTGCTCTTAATTTTATTATTTGAGCAAGTAATTTGGCAAACGCTATGTTTCTAGTAGATAGCAAACATACATGTGACCAACGAGTTGATGCATCAATTAATACCATAAAGTATCTAAATGGTCCAGAAGCGGGATGAGTTTGATTACATGTATCACCTTGAATTGTTTGTAAAATTCAGTAGATTCAGAGGTGATTTTACTGTATGAAGGTCGAGTAATTAATTTTCCTTGTGCACATGTAATCATTTGGTAAATTCAACTGATTTGATAAATCATGCCCATTTGAGATTTAGCAATTTTACACATCATAGTTGATCCAGGATGACCTGAATAATCATGCCAAAGAATCAATTCTTTGTATCCGTGAGCTTCTGGCACATGTTCATAAAATGAGATTTAATTATGCCAACTTGGTAAAATATAATCCAATTGAAATTGTACCAAAATTTTCTAAAATAAGCTTCTAGCTATCAATTTTAGAGAAAAACACAAGGATGTTCTTTGTGGTTTTCATTTATAGTTTCAACATGATATCCATTCATTCTTATATCTTTGAAGCTAAGCAGATTTCTTTTAGAATTGCATGAATATAGCGCATTTTGAATGAATATATGTGTTCATTTTGGTAACACTATATGGGCTCTTCCGAACCCTTCAATTATATTGGCCGAACCAACTATAGTTAAAACTTTGTATGAAATATTTTTAGATAATTCAGAGAAAAACTTCGGGTTTTTCAAAATCGTATGAGTAGTACCACTATCAACCAGACATATATCGTCACTTAAACACTGTCAATCCATAACTTGAGAATTAAAAACAATACAACAAGGCAATAACTGAAGTAACTTATAAATACAAATAAATTTTCATGAGAATAAACTACTTATCATGTCCAACATTACACATTATTTCTGCAATTCCATAAGAATAAACAAAAAATAAAAATAAACGGAAGTTCCAAATTAATACATGTTGAAAAGAAATGAAACAAAATGAAAATCACATAATAAGCTTCAAACTACTTATTGGTTGTTTTGGTCATATCTTTGAATATTGCATTTAAATTTTCATCGCTCAATAAATTTCCATCATAATCTTAAAAGAAATCATCTAACTTCAGGTCAGTACTATCGGACAATCCCTCGGTATTGTTTGTCTCGATATTTTTGATTTATGATATTCTTCCACTGTTTTCTTTGATGATCTGCAAGTACGTGACCAGTGACCAGTGCATCCGCATCTATAAAAATCTTCCTCATAGTGCTTTTTATTTTCTAAAGCTGAATTATTACTATTTTCAGGCTCATTTTTCTTTTACTACCTTATAAAACCAGTAGTTTTGTTGCCTCCAAAACCACTATAACCACCTCTGCTGGGTTATATCCACGACCACGTCCTCTACCTCCACCTCTACCACTACCACTACCTCCACCTCAGCCTCGACCTCTTCCGGAGTGGGAAAAATTAGCATTAACTTCAGGTAATGCAGCTTAATCAGTTGGTCTTGAGGAGTGGTTTTCGATAAGCAATTTGTTATTTTGCTCAGCAATTATCAAACATTCAATCAATTCAGAATATTTTGTAAAATGACGCACTCGATATTGCTACTGTAGGAGTATATTCGAGGCATGAAATGTTGAGAAGATCTTTTCCAACATTTGTGCATCATGTACCTTTTCTCCGCATAATTTCAATTTAGAAGTAATTTTAAACATAGCGGAATTGTATTCTCTTATAGTTTTAAAGTCTTGAAACCTCAGGTTCAACCATTCTTGCATTGTGTTTGGAAGTATGACCGTCTTATGGTGGCCATAACGCTCCTTCTGGGAGTTCCATAATGGAGAGGATTTTTTTCAGTTAAATATTCTAAATTTAGATCATCGTGGATATGACATCTTAAAGACATTAGAGCCATAGCTTTGTCCTGTTGGGACATATTATTACCATTTTTTATGGCATTTTCTAAGCATTGGGATTGCAAATGGATCTTGGCATCCAGTATCCATGACAAATAATTGTATTTAGAAATGTCCAAAGCCTTGAATTCAAGTTTAGCAATATTTGACATTTTGCGAACTATACATAAAACAGACTGCACTAAATAAATAAATAAATAAAAATTACATTGAATTATTGAGTACATGGTATCATTATTTCCAAATCGTAAGTCATGTAAAAACCAAGGTAACATAACATTGAACACTATTCATAGGAAAAGCCTTCATTTAAGCCCAATACAATAAAGAAACATGCATTAGAACATTCATGCAGATAATGGTAGAAGCAAACAGTAATGGTAAACAAATAACGATAAATATATTTTTGAAAAAGCTGATCCAAATTTATGCAAAACGTTGGTCGTACCAACTATACAAGGATATGAAAAGTGATAGGAAAAATGTGATGTGTTTAAAGAATCAAAAACTTTTAAAGTTTTTTTTTTACTTACAAAAGTTATGGCCATGCTTGCTATACCAAAAATGCAAGGCTGAAATAATTCCTATTGAGAAGGAGACTTTATATAAAGAAAACCAAGGCCGACCCAAGGGGTAGGCAACCATGTCGGTCGCCTAGGGCAGCTCGCCGGTGGTAGAGGAGGGGACAGCAAAATAACTTTCCTGCTTTTAAATATTTTGGTACATATAAAATATTAGACATTAAAATTTTGAAAGTAGTTGCAGTGCAGTTGTTAAGCTATCAGAATCGCTGGAGGTAGGTGGGAGGTTCGATACCTGGAAGCTGCAAAAGTATTTTTGTTATTATTTATTAATGGAATATCTATTTGATGGTATAAAGTTTGTTATTCCCAAACCCACATCATCAGTCTCAACCGAAACTATTTTTCTCACACTACTATCAGTGATACCTCCCCTTTTAGTCAACAAATAGACATTAAAACAATGACTATATCAGGTTTAACATACAAATTCTTCTTTTTGAAATACATAACCACATCAAGAACCAACGAATTATCACGAGCTTTTATAGCCAATTCGTGGCTTATAGTGGAGACCAAAATTTCATCTCTCATTAGAAAGTTTCTTGTACATTCTTCCTCTACTTGTTCTGCAAACATTGAGAAGTTATAAGATGTTTTGAACCATTATAAATGCTCCGTCACTTTTCGAGTGGCCGCTAGCCTTTCGCAAACTTTAGTTGACATTTGGCATTAGCTTTCTAGCTTGCAAATAAATTGTACCTTCGATCGTATATTCAGTTGTAATGTTTCAATCTTATAGATGTATGGTACTGATATCCCCCGCCAACAAGTGGATTAGGCTTGTTGAAATGTTAGCACCAAAATATATAATCAAGAAATACGAGTAGAAAACCTTGGGCAAGTTAAAGACATAAACCAGATATAATGAACTGCATTCAAGAATACAAGCTATTAAATGCAAGTTTAATAGTCTATCATATTTAATAGGTTCATACTCAAATCTGTTATGACATAAAACATTAGATAGTGTATGGAATCAAATAACTAACATAAAACATTAGATAGCGTTTGAAATCAAGTTACTAAACCTTTGTGTTGTATCTTATACTCTCTATAATGGAACAACAATGGTGTGTGGACATAAATAATACCATATCATTTAAAAAACAATTTTCTTTGAAGTAAAAGAAATTGTGAAGTCAAGTCTAGCATTATCTCACCAGAAGAACTCCCAACTAAGCATACAAATACAGTGAAGTTCAGTTATAAAATAGATATATCACCTTAGTTCAACGTCAAATGAAGACAAAAAAAATTCTAGAATACCTCGAAAGATGTTGTATATGAAAGAATACTAGAACATGAGGAATTCACTCATAACTGTGATTTAGATAGTGTAAAGTTAAGGACAAAAGAGATTGATAGTTAGGAGCAACCTTATCGTTAAATTCCATTCATGGTGTTTATTTGAATCAAAAACATGAAAGATTATATTAAGTACAAAAATCAAGTGGACAAATTGAGAACAAAATCACATGCTAAATTTATCATAACATGGCTGTGAACAAAAATAAATACACATTTAACATCAATTATGCTATAGAGCCCGAAGTAAAAACTATCATTTGTTAGGGCTGATGTGAAATTACACACGAGCCTTTTATTCCAAAACTTTAATTATGCTACAGAGCCCAAAGTAAAAATTGTCATTTTGTCAGGGCTAATGTGGAATTATGCATAAGCATTTTACTCCAACTACCACTCCTAATTGAAGTCCCAGACTAACAAAAAACTATAATGATGATCTGTACAAAAATCTGCATTAACTCAATAAGTTGTTTTGATTTTGCATTCCTTGGTTTTTATTATATATTTTGAAATTAAACTAATATGTTAATGGGCAATGATATATCTTATATATCCACATATGAGTATACTTAACTTGCATTCAAGTTAATTTCACAGTTTGGTGAAGTAACCGATATAAGAAGAGAATAAGCTTTTAATGTTGCGAAAATAACCGAATAGGAACGTATTAATGGTGAGGCAAAACAAACAACAGATAGTCACCGGCAAAGCAATCACAGATCTAGCAATAAAAGAAATAACACAAGAGGTTTATAGTGGTTCCATTAACGTCTTGTTAGTGTACGTCCATTTTGGGAGAGGAGATTTTATTACTTTTCTTAATAAGAAAAATTACAAGACTAATAGTAGGGAAGAAGAAGAACTTTTAGAGATGATACACCTCACATTTTTGAGATTATAATACATTCACCTAATCCCTATCCTTATATAAGGATTAATGCTTGGGGTTGAAGTAATTGATTTATGATATAAATCAATGCCTAATTAATTCTCCAATTATATTGATAGGCTTCCTTGTTTAACCAACCAATTAGGGAATTAATTCCTTACTTCACTATCCTTAAAAGAAAACTTCTTCAAATCCTTCCAATTATGTAGGTAATTTATTGCCCTGCCTAATTTTGCAAAAGATGCAATAAATTTATGATATCTTCAAAATCTTCTATAGTTGGAAATATTATATTACTCAATTAACAATATTTCCCAAATCTTCTCTAATTGGAAATATTCTATCACCATAATCAATAATATCTTCCAAATCTTCTGCAAATGGAAATATTGTATCCCAAATTCTAACAATCTCCACCTTGATACTATATTTCCTTGAAAGCATACCAACTCCACCTACATCCTCTTACTCTAAGAATCTTCTCGGTTAAGACACCACGGTTACTTTCCCCAATGAGCTTCGACATGTCCATCACCCATTGCACTTTGTTAACAAACTGCGGCAACGCCACAGCCTGCCAACAAAGTGTACAAAGTAACCCTTCAAGTAAGACCTATCAATCTTCTCCATGAAAACAAACGTCTCCATGAACCATCTCAACCCTCTCCGCACACCATGCCACTGCGTGGCACCTAGCATTTCGATAAGCGATTCCAGTTCGAGCAACGCTCAAACTTAGCAGTCTGTAAAGATGTATGCATATCCACTACTTTCTTCTTTGATCTCTGAACAACTTCAGGCGATCGCTTCTTCCGCTTATCAAGCACATCCACTTGGCAAAATCCCACCTTGTTGAAGTTTTCCCCTTTGATCATATTATGTCTATGCAGAAACTCAAAGTCCCTTCTCGTATGCCTAGCTTTGATATCTTTCCACGAGAACTGTAGGCTCCAACCCTTGACTCTCGAAGTACAGTGCTTCTCATCTCTTGACTTTATTTTCTTCTTCTTCTCCCCTCTCTCCATACCAGCTAATAAGGCTTCCGTACTACTTCCTCCTCTACCTTCACTCAACCCCTTCATCTGATCCTTCAAGTCATCAGATAGAAGACCAGCCTTCACATCAAGATGTGCCTTCACTGAAGTAACCTCGCTCATCCGCATGGTGAAAAACGCCTTTAGAAAAATCAGATGGTTCGTTAGTGACTTCTTTAGATAGAGTTTTCCTAGTTTGCGAAATGTCCTTAGCAGTGGTCTCACCGCTAATATCTGAAATGACATTTTCTCCCATTGCCAATTGTAAAGTAGTAAATGCCCATCGTTCCATCTCCTTCCTTTCCACGGCTGAAATATCATTCGTCAACTCCTCAGGAGCAAACACCACAGGATGAACATTGTTTCTCATCAGAACAACTTTCATCCTCCAATGCCACTTCTCGAAGTCTTTATCCCCATTCCATCTTTCTATTGCTAACTGAGATCCGGCTTCCATATATGTACCTTTGACATATGGCCTTGATACAATTGCTGAATTCTCCTTATCTCCTGCCATAATGCCTAACACCCTTTCTCAATCAATCTCGTGCTCTGATACCAATTGTTGCGAAAAAAGCCGAAGGGAACAGATTGATGGTGAGGCAAAACAAACATCAGATAATCACTAGCAAAGCAATCACAGATCTAGCAATAAAAGAAATAACACAAGAGGTTTATAGTGGTTCCACTAACGTCTTGTTAGTGTACGTCCATTTGGGGGGAGGAGATTTTATTACTTTTCTCAATAAGAGAAACTACATAACTGATAGTAGGGAAGAAGAAGAACTTTTAGAGATGATACACCTCACATTTTTGAGATGATAATACATTCACCTAATCCCTATCCTTATATAAAGATTAATGCTTGGGGTTGAAGTGAATGATTTATGATATAAATCAATGCCTAATTAATTCTCTAATTCTCCAAATAGGCTTCCTTGTTTAACCAACCAATTAGGGAATTAATTCCTTACTTCACTATCCCAAAAAAAAACCTTCTTCAAATCCTTCCACTGATGTAGGTAATTTATTGCCCTGCCTAATTTTGCAAAAGATGCAATAAATTTATGATATCTTCAAAATCTTCTGCAGTTGGAAATATTATATTACTCAGTTAACAATATTCCCCAAATCTTCTCTAATTGGAAATATTCTATCACCATAATCAATAATATCTTCCAAATCTTCTGCAAATGGAAATATTGTATCACAAATTCTAACAATATCCACCTTGATACTATATTTCCTTGAAAGAATACTAACTCCACCTACGTCCTCTTACTCTAAGCATCTTCTCGGATAAGACTCCATAGTTACTTTCCCCAATGAGCTTCGACATGTCCATCACCCATTGCACTTTGTTAACAAACTGCGTGTAACACCCTGTAATTTTATAATATTAAAATTCACAAATTAAAGTATACTTAATTTTTAGAAAAGAATTAAGTGAAATGGGTTGCGCAGAGAAATATATATATATTGATATATATATATATAAATTAAAAATTAAATAAATAAATATGCGAAAAAGTTCAAAACAGCGAATTGGGAGGGGAATAACCGAACCGGCCCATTTTTGAGGTCGACCCGAGCCTCGCTGGGTCGACTAGGGGTTAATCCAGGGTGTTTGGCTGTCAACCCGTGGGCCGATTCGCTCAAATGCAGATTTTGCATTTGATTGGTTCTCATGGTTCAGGGTTAATCTAATGGTCCTAAATAACTTCCTACACCTATAAATACATCCTAATGCTAACCCTAAACCTAATTAAAATAGAATAGTTACCATCATACCATCGCCATGGAAATCAATGGAGCCGCCGCCAACTAAGAAAGAAGAAAAGCAAATTCAATTCTAATTCTCTCAACCCTAAAGCAAAGCAAAACTCTTTTTTTTTCCTCTAAATTGTGAGTATGATGATCTTAACAAGATTATTATCATTTTAATTAGGTTGAGTTATGAATGGATTATGAGTAGATGATGTGAATTATCATATATGTTGTTGTAAACCCCTTTTGCTATCATGTATATTGTAAATCCAATGTTATGTGATGATGATATCTTATATGTTGTAAATCTTGCTATGATGATGTTATGTATGTTGAAAGTTTCTATGCTAAGTTGTGATGAATCATACATGTTAAAAAGGCCATGATGTTACCATCTATGCTAGTTAGTTCATATTAATTAAATCATCATGTTGGGGTTATGTTGATCTATATGACAAGTCACATATGCTAGTTAGATTGACTAGAAAAGTTATGAACATATGCCAAGACATCTATTATGACATCTAGAATTACGTTATGACATATGTGATATCCTATGCTAGTTCACACCATCATTATGTTGCCTAAAAACCCCATATGCAAGTTTATGTATAGATTTGGGCTATGATCATATCATATAAATTGAGACATTTAACAAGTTGACACCTTTTGATCCTTAACATGTGTAGTTTATGCAAGTTTCACCCTTATTATGATTAGATTTATTTTAATTGTCTATATGTTGTGATAATTTATCTTTGTGCTAGGTGTTAGACTATACAAGTCTAGCCTATATTATGCGTTGAATAAGCGAACGTATAAACGTGGGGTAGGGGTAATATTAAGGATTTAATATTAAAAAGTTGGGGTGCAATTGATATGATTTTGCATGCCATAAGTGGATGGCCATAATTGAGTCAATTATGGACATCATTAAAAGTTGACTTAATTAATAATTTGAATAGGGAATTATTAAAACTGGGGTAAAAGATTTTAAGTGTTAATCAATGCTTAGGACACGAGGTTGGACTCGTTTGTGACGTAAACCTGCCCAGACTCGCCCGGCAAATCCAGTGGTCACAAATGTCAGCCAAATGTGAGAGGTCCTAGGCCTAAACTAAAGCATAACGGTTGTAAAGACACGAGGTTAGACTCTTTTATGGTGTAAGATTGCCCGGACCCGCCCGACAAATCCAGCTGCCATAAATGCTAGTCTAATGTGAGAGGTCTTTATGAGGTTATGGCCTGAATGGATTAAGAAATACTTAACCAGATAAACATGTAAGGTGGGACATGGGGGTTAAGTAGGTGCCTTGGGTGGCATGAGGAATCTAGGGGGTGCCCTTAGTGGCATGTGAAATACGATTAGTAAGACTTAACCAAACACACATGTAAATGAACATGACTAAGAGGGTTAAGTGGGATATACTAGTGACAAGCTTAGGTGGGTAGCTTGTGGGGGCCCATTTCGACCAGTATCCCAAACGTATCTTTGTGGGCTCGACCCAAGTCGAGGACGGGATACGCATGCTGGGTTCGACTGTAAGAGGCCAAAACGGGGAGCGGTGGCAACGCAAGTCCAACGGGTTTCGTATGCGTGTGTGGACCCGGGCTGGTAGGTAAGACGTTGTTGCATCGTGTAGGTATAAGCCGTGCATTCTCAAGTTGTATCGGGTTGCCACTTTAGGGGAGTGATACACCCCACTGTGGGACCAGCACGGGTATCTACGAGTAGGGAGCCGATCGAAAGTGGGTAGTGGGGTACACCTAGTGGAGATAGGGGCAGACGACACCTATGTAGTCAGCTAGGGGTACGTAAGGCTATTTATAAAGTTTCTGTGTGAAGCAAGTGGGATCAAACAATAGGGTGACTGGTGTGGTGCAGTGTAGTAATGTGCGGTGCAGTGTAGTAATCATTCGTTAGTAATTAGGTGTGCCTTTACCGTTATCTTTAACGTTATCTTAAACGCTATCTTTATCTTCCTAAGAGTTCATAGACATTTACTTGTCTTCCAGCTTATGCCTTAGTCTGGTTATTTTGATAATAGTATTGTTAGAATTATCATACTCGCCAGACTTTATGTCTGACCCTCTCTATTTCTATCCTTTTTCCCCCTCCAGGTCCTCAGGTTGGGCCCAGCTCTTGTGTAGTTTGATTGAATTGCTTCATCTCTCTTTGGAAAGCTTGGACCGTTGAAGTAAAGTCCAGCTTGTTTTCTTTTTAATGGCTATTTATGTAATGGGATTATGTATTTTGTTTTTATGAAGATGGATATTGTACTTGGTTATGATCTATGGTTTTATGATGTAACAAACATGTTTAATTTCCGCTGCAATAAAATGAAGTTTTAGATTTCCAAGTACTATTTATTATCTGTCTTGTTGTAATTTTTCTGTTCTATATTCACTTATAACCTCCATGGAAGTTAATGCATTCCCTTTGTGAGTGACATTAATGGACGTGGGGTGTTACATGTGGTATCAGAGCTTAAGGTTACCAGAACAGATAAAAATACTTTAGAAAAATAGTTATTTTTGGAAGAAGTGTTTTCAAAAACATGTTTTAATGAGAAATTTAAAGAGAAAAGTTTTTAAGAAAAACATAATCCCCAACAGCCACATATCTTTATCTTTCGAATTCTCCATTTTGAATCTTTCCTTTTTCGTTTCAGCATGGCTGAAGATCTTAATCTACCCGACGGTGTAACGATACCAGGATGGTATAGGAGGCTATTGGAGGCTAGGGCCGCTGCAGGTCCAGCCAATGTTCCTCCACCACCAGTTGCACCCGTTCCTCCTCCTCCTCGCGTAGATACTTTTGCAAAGACGTGCAAGGAATTCAAGGCTATGGGTGGAAAACCATTTCAAGGGTCAGAAACATTTGTGGAAGCTAGAGATTGGCTTAAGGAGGTGGAAGAATTGCTAGAAATCTTTGAAGTAGAAGAAGGGAGGAGAGTTCGATTAGCAGCTTGGTTGATGAAGGGAGAGGCCTCGTTTTGGTGGGAGGTCACTAATGGGGAGCGTCCTGTTGACTCTTGGGCGGATTTCAGACGTAGGTTCGAGGCGAAGTTTCTCTCAAGGGCGGAAGAAAATCTATATATGGAAAGGTTCTTGACATTGAAGCAAGGAAGCTCATCAGTGAAAGAATATGTCAATAAATTTAACCAGTTAGCAAGGTTTGGCTTGGACTTAGTAAACACGCCGGAGAAGAAGGCTCTAAGGTTCGTGAATGGCTTGAATGAACCATTGCAAGGGTTGGCTATGACCCACATCCCGATGGGGGCCACCTTTGAGAAGTTAGTAGAAATGGCGCTCATGCATGAGGAGAAAAGCGCTAAAGATGATAAGGCACCCGAGAAGAAGGGGGATCAGAAGAAACCACAATAGCAAAACAAGAAGGGTGGAAAAGACAATAATGGCAAGGGAAAGAAGAAGTGCTTTAACTGTGGAACCCCAGGCCATCTCAGCAAGGATTGCCGAAAGAAAAAGAAGACAGGCTGTTTTCATTGTGGTGATGCGGGACATTTAGTGAAGGACTGCCCAAAGAAGGGGCAGAGGGCATGAGCTATCTCGGGAGGACAGGTGCAGGCTCTTATGGCACCAGGGCAGGCTAGGGGACAAGTTCAGGCTCTCGCGGTCCCACCGCTGCAAGAACGAGGTAGAAACATTTCTGTTGAAAGCTTAGTTTTTCTATTTGATCATCCTGTCCGTACCTTATTCGATTCGGGCGCATCACATTCGTTTATCTCTACATCATTAGTTGAATCACTGCACTTAAACACCAGTTTAGTAGAGGATCCCTTAGTTGTTTCGAATCCAATAGGGGGCTCAGCTTATTTGTCCATGATGTGTTTGGATTTGAAAATTTCCATACTTAGCGTTGAATTTAGATGTGATGCTTATGTGTTGGGCTTCACGGGCTATGGGCTAATTTTAGGAATGGATTGGTTATCCAAAAATGGGGCCGTTCTTGATTGTGAAAGGAGAGTAGTTAGGCTCGTGACTCGCCTTGGCAACACTCTCGAAATCTTCTGTAATCCCATAAATTCGGTTATGCTAAGTTATCTAGAATCGCTTGACGCGTCTGAGGAAAATCTACGATCTGTTAGAGTGGTCCGAGAATATTCGGATGTGTTTGAGGAAGTGAAGGGCTTGCCTCCGAAGCGGGAGATAGATTTTCGAATATATCTTGTGGATAATGCGAAACCAGTATCTTTGCCAGTACGCCACATGGCTCCACGTGAAAGGAGGGAACTCTATAAGCAAGTGAAGGAGTTGCTTGCGAAGGGGTTCATAAGACGAAGTATATCGGAGTGGGGTGCTCCAGTAGTATTTTCCACGAAGGCGGATGGGTCCATTAGACTGTGTGTGGACTATAGAGAACTTAATAAACTTACTAAGAAGAAAGGACACCCACTGTCGAGGATTGACGATCTCTTCGATCAGTCAGTTGGCGCCTCAGTGTTTTCGCAGTTGGACTTAGCCACTGGGTTCCATCAGTTGAGAGTGGCTGAGGATAGCATAGACAAGACTGCCTTTAGGACTCCGGACGGTTTCTATGAATGGCTAGTGATGCCCTTCGGTTTGACAAACGCCCCAGCATATTTTGTTGATTTGATGAGTAGGGTGTTTAGGGAGTACCTTAACAAATTCGTGGTAGTCTTTGTAGATGACATCTTGATCTTTTCTAAGGATGAAGAAGAGCATGCCCTACATCTTAGGGAAGTGTTGGAGACCCTACGATCGCATAGCCTTAAGGCTAAATTTTCTAAGTATCACTTCTGGAGGAAGGAAGTACGGTTCTTAGGGCACGTGGTTTCCAAAGAAGGGATAGCCGTGGATCCCGCGAAGGTGGTGGCCATCCAAGATTGGAAGGTCCCTAAAAATGCTACCGAAGTGAGAAGTTTCTTGGGGTTGGCTGGCTACTATAGGAAGTTTATCAAAGACTTCGCAAAGATATCAGCTCCATTGACACGCTTGACGAAGAAGAACCTAGTTTTCACATGGGACGTAGATTGTGATGATGCATTCCAACGTTTGAAGAGAGCTTTGACTTCAGCCCCAGTCTTAGTATTGCCAGACGGGAGTAAGTCGTTTACCGTTTATACTGATGCTTGTGGGACAGGACTAGGCGCAGTCTTAATGCAAGAGGGTAGGGTAATAGCCTATGGTGGAAGGCAGTTGAGAGCGCATGAGAAAAATTATCCTACACATGACCTAGAATTGGCCGCTATTGTTTTCGCGCTTAATTCTTGGCGTCATTATCTTCTTGGCGAGAAATTCGAATTATTCACTGACCACAAGTATTTAAAATACCTATTCTCTCAAAAGGACTTGAACTTAAGACAGCAAAGGTGGATGGAGTTCTTAGCGTCCTACGACTTCGAAATAGCCTATACCCCTGGCAAGGGTAACGTGGTGGTAGACGCCTTAAGTAGAAAAAGATTATCCTTAAGTCCTTTGTTTGTTGAGCGGCGAAGTTTAGAATTCATTTCGATGTTTGACTTTAGACCTTCCGTTGACTTCGTACCCGGTTTGCTAGCATCCATGGAGGTCAGACCTACGCTTTTGGGATGGATTGGCGAGGCACAGCGAGACAACCCGCAGTTGGTTGAGTTAGTAGAAAAACTCAAAGGAGGGGAGTCATCAAGCCATCTCCGTAGGTATACCCTAGACGATAAGGGTTGGTTACGTAGGGACGATAGACTTTGTGTACCAAAAGACGATGACCTAAGGAAGACTATTCTTGACGAACCACATCATTCGAAGATGACCATTCATCCCGGCGGGGACAAGATGTACAAAGACATGAAGAGAGTTTACTTTTGGGCCGGCATGAAGAAAGACGTGGCCGAGTATGTCGCTAGATGCTTGGTGTTCCAACAAGTAAAAGCGGAGCAAAAGAAACCCGGTGGGTTGCTTCACCCATAGGAGGTTCCACTATGGAAGTGGGAAAGTGTCTCGATGGATTTTGTGGATGGGTTACCGCGATCAAGGAAGGGTAATATGGGAATTTGGGTTATAGTAGATAGACTTACTAAAAGCGCCCATTTCATTCCCGTAAAGAGTAAGAGGACTGCTCCATGGTTAGCCTCCGTATACATTCGAGAAATAGTTCGTTTGCACGGTGTTCCTTCTAGCATAGTGAGTGACCGCGATCCTATTTTCACTAGCGAATTTTGGAGAAGCTTACAAGAGGCGGTAGGGACTCAGTTATGTTTGGGCACCGCATATCATCCTCAGACGGACGGCCAGACCGAGAGGGTGAATCGCATTCTAGAGGATCTGTTGAGGCTATGTATCCTAGACTTTGGGGGTCGTGGGAAGAGCATCTTCCATTGGTTGAGTTCACATATAATAATAGCTTTCAGTCCAGCATTGGTATGGCACCATTCGAAGCTCTTTATGGACGACCTTGTCGTTCACCTACATGTTGGTGGGAATCTACGGATAAGATCTTACTTGGGCCCGATATGATTAGGGAGACTTCGGAGAAGATCGACTTGATTCGAAGGAGGATGAAAGCAGCACAGGATAGGCAGAAATCTTATGCGGATAAGAGGAGGACAGATCTCGAGTTTGAAGTTGGGGACATGGTCTTTGTCAAAGTGTCTCCATTACGGAACGTTGTTTGCTTTGGGTCCGTTGGGAAATTAGCACCAAGGTTTGTAGGGCCATTTCCTATTAAGGAGAAAATTGGACAGATGGCGTATAGAGTGGAGTTGCCCGAGAGACTTAGTGGTGTACACGACGTATTCCATGTGTCACATTTGAGGAAGTGCTTGCACGAGACCGCGGAAGTGGTAGAGCCGAGCTTTCTTAGAGAGGTGGAGATAGAGCGTGATGCGACAATTCGACGAGCTCCTACGCGCATTCTTGGGTCGGAGATCAAGAGGTTGAGGAATCGAGAGGTCAGACTAGTCAAAGTGCAATGGGGAGATGATGAGAGCAACGCTACTTGGGAGACAGAAGAGAAGATGCGTTCACGATACCCTTTTCTTTTTGAGGGTATGTCTTTTAATTTCTCCTTTATCGCTTAGCTTGTACTTATCTTATCTTTAGTATATCCTCTCGCTAGTATCTTTGACCTTTAGTTAGGATAATCCTATGGTTGAAACATGTGTTTGAGACATGTTATGTATGGTGGATGCAAAGTGGATGCAAATGTTTGCTAGTGGTTGCTCGTGGATGCATATACACACACTATTAGGTACCAGATCGGCTCAGTCACTTCATATTGCGTATTGCATATATATGGATGTATTTAGTAAAATGGATGTATAATGGTTGTATTATCATATAGTTGCTACATTCGGGTGGATGGTTGTGCACGCATATAGAATTAATATGTATCATTAGGAATCTTTTGCATACATATTAGACGCATGGCACTAACATGAATTGCACTAAGGAGGTCGACTGAATCAGTAGACCGCCTAATTTTGCATTAGATATGGACATATACACTCACTGTGCATATAAACATTAAAGCATTAGAAGTCTTTTAAGGACAATGGATCCTGGTCTTTGATGGTTGAGTAGATGGACGATTAGATGGTAGGATATACATTCTTCTTCACTTGAAGATTTCGGGGATGAAATCCTTTAGGGAGGGGAGAATGTAACACCCCGTAATTTTATAACATTAAAATTCACAAATTAAAGTATACTTAATTTTTAGAAAAGAATTAAGTGAAATGGGTTGCGCAGAGAAATCCACTGCTTTCTCCTTTGATGTCTGATCAACTTCATGCGATCCCTTCTTCCGCTTATCAAGCACATCCAATTATCAAAATCCCACCTTGTTGAAGTTTTCCCCTTTGATCATATTATGTCTATGCAGAAACTCAAAGTCCCTTCTCGTATGCCTAGCTTTGATATCATTCCACGAGAACTGTAGGCTCCAACCCTTGACTCTCGAAGTACAGTGCTTCCCATCTCTTGACTTTATTTTCTTCTTCTTCTCCCCTCTCTCCATACCAGCTAATAAGGCTTCCGTACTACTTCCTCCTCTACCTTCACTCAACCCCTTCATCTGATCCTTCAAGTCCTCAGATAGAAGACCTGCCTTCACATCAAGATGTGCCTTCACTGAAGTAACTCTCTCATCCGCATGATGAAAAACGTCATCAGCAAAATCAGATGGTTCGTTAGTGACTTCTTTAGATAAAAATTTTCTAGCTTGGTCCAAATGTCCTTAGCAGTGGTCTCACCGCTAATATCTGAAATGACATTTTCTCCCATTACCAATTGTAAAGTAGTAAATGCCCATCGTTCCATCTCCTTCCTTTCCACGGCTGAAATATCATTCGTTAACTCCTCAGGAGCAAACACCACAGGATGAACATTGTTTCTCATCAGAACAACTTTCATCCTCCATTGCCACTTCTCGAAGTCTTTATCCCCATTCTTTCTTTCTATTGCTAACTGAGATCCTACTTCCATATATGTCCCTTTGACATATGGCCTTGATACAATTGCTGAATTCTCCTTATCTCCTGCCATAATGCCTAAAACCCTTTCTCAATCAATCTCGTGCTCTGATACCAATTGTTGCGGAAAAAAAACCGAATCGGAACGGATTGATGGTGAGGCAAAACAAACAACAGATAGTCACCAGCAAAGAAATCACAGATCTAGCAATAAAAGAAATAACACAAGAGGTTTATAGTGGTTCCACTAACGTCTTGTTAGTGTACGTCCATTTGGGGAGAGGAGATTTTATTACTTTTCTCAATAAGAAAAACTACAAGGCTGATAGTAGGGAAGAAGAAGAACTTTTAGAGATGATACACCTCACATTTTTGAGATGATAACACATTCACCTAATCCCTATCCTTATATAAGGATTAATGCTTGGGGTTGAAGTAATTGATATATGATATAAATCAATGCCTAATTAATTCTCCAATTATCTTGATAGGCTTCCTTGTTTAACCAACCAATTAGGGAATTAATTCCTTACTTCACTATCCCAAAAAGTAACCTTCTTCAAATCCTTCCACTTATTTCTGATAACTTCCAAATCTTCTGCAGTTGGAAATATTATATTACTCAATTAACAATATTTCCCAAATCTTCTCTAATTGGAAATATTCTATCACCATAATCAATAATATCTTCCAAATCTTCTACAAATGGAAATATTGTATCACAAATTCTAACATTTAAACACCCATGAAATAGACTGCAATAATTTTGCTGCTCTAAAACTTATGATCTCCTATTTTTCCTAGTAATCTTCAAGTTTTATCAATCAACTAATCATGTAGATTATTGTGTTCTGTGTACTTGCACATGATCAAATTTCATCACTATAACTTTTTATTGTCATTAAAGCTTAAATTGTGTTCTTGTATATTGAACTAAATGTAAAACATAACAATTTTACCTGTTGGGTAAGACTGTATGTCATATTTGGGTTGCTTGCCTTGCTTTACATCCAAAAAATCTAATCGAAACGTCTTTGTGAAACTGATTCTGCATATTTCTAACTCATGTTTATGAATATCTAAACGTCGTAGCTGGCATGTGATAAAATATCTCATAGCCCTATAAAATCTTAACCTCCCTTCTTTGCTAAAAATCTTCCATTTTTATCTACCAACTGTACATGTACGGATTCTGCATTTGGTTGCTCATAGTCTTATACACACTGCTATAGCGAGTGTGTTTGAGTATACAAAAGCTATCACAGTGTAGTAATGACATGCTTCTACATGTGATCAATTTTCATCACGCCGGTACCGACGAAAACATACTCATCAGTCTACCAAAATATTCCTGCTAGTTGAGTATTTCTCCATGCAAATTCTTTGGACTTGTCTCACCAAATAGGGTTTATGCTAAATTAAACCATGAATTTAGTAATTTCGTGATACTGGAATAGTGGAATGCAAAATTACAAAGGTTTCAGGGAACTACATATGAACAAAATAGAGTTTCTAGAATTCAGAAAACTATTATTTAATAGAAAAGATGTTTTTAGGAAATCCAAAAAAAATCTTTTTCTTTTTCTAAAAAGGTTGGGTCATTAGTTGGAAATATATTGTAAATAAAATTTACTGAATTAAGAATACCGGTATTGCCACGGCAAAAGTTCAAGAAAAGGTTTAGGAAATTTAGATATGCTAAGTATAGAGTATAATAATTTATTCCTCAGATGTCAAATTATGTGCTAGCTAGTTGATCCTTCTTCATGACTGTTGCTTCCTACCAATCTTTTAGTAAGAGAACCCAACAAATGTACCTCACCGTTGTTGTCATAAAAAGCCCAAATTGCCAGCAAATATGGTAGTTTGATACTTAAATGTGATGATTTTACTTGTCCTGGAAGACTGTAACAAGTGCATGTCATATTTATGTTGCTTACACTTCAGTCAACCAAATTTAATCATAACGCATGAATCAAGGATTAAAACATGGTATTCAGACAAAGAAGTAAATAATACACTCATATATCTGAGAATAAAATAGCATGGTTAGGGAACATGATATGTGACCTTTATGCAGTGACGTACGGATATAATAATATATTGTGATCCTTTGAAGCATGCATTTGCACTTATAACTTTAGCCAGATACCAAATCTCTAAGTAGGGGATGTAATCCTGATCACACAAGCTAGTTGCATAACCAAAAGGTCAAATTTTATAAGAGCATTCCCAGCAGAGTAGGGGGAGGTGAAATGGGGGAGAAGGAGGTGAAGACACTATCCAGTAGAGGCGCGACGAGTGTGGGGGCAGATTTGAAATGGCGATGCTTACCATTTCCAATTTGGAGTTGCGGTACGTAAACAGTTTTCTGAAAACCGTTTAACAGATAAACGGTTTTCAGGAAACCATTTATATGAAATCTTCCATTGTGTTTAAATACACATGCCCATAAGCATTTTGTTTGAGTATTCTGAATTTTCTGAATTTGGTTTAATTCACATCGTATATTTAAATTATTTAATTATTTACAGTTTGTCGTTAATTTTTTTTAAATTTGTTTCAATGCTTTTAAGTTTGAAAATTTGATTTTTAAATTTTAAATTCATTGATTTCGTAAGTTTGGAAATATTTTTTTAAATTTTGTAATTCTGTTTAAGTTTGTAATTTTTTTTTTAATCTTATCATAGATTACGTAATTTTAATAGTTATAAAATTATAGTAGTAACTATTTTTTTAAGTTTTAAATTTTAAATTTGCTCTTATTACATCACAGAATTACCTCCACTCAATTTTTGTTTTTCCCGTGTATTTAAAATTATATATGCATAATTAATTGTTTTAAATCTTTTGTTATCCTTAAGCACTTTATATCTTTCCAGTTTGATAGTTGTCAGTTGGTATAACATATGCTAGTTATTAAAAATGGTATCAACGACACTAATTCCACAAAACACGTGTGATACAACAGGTGTTCATTATACCATGACCAGCCAAACGTAGGATACAAGAGAAAAAACTAAATACTAGCCACTAAAATAAAGGATACAAGAGATGTTAAGCTAGGAAATTCAGTATGCAAGCACATTAATTGTTACGCTCAATCTGAAGGGATTCTAAAGAGGTTAGAAGTCTCCTATTCTCTTGTTCTTACCCGTTGGCGTAAGTAATAGCCCTTGGAGGGAAACGGTCGTCTATCCACTCAAAATAATTGCATCCGTTAGGCCATAGCGAGCATAATTGGATCCTACAACCCATATTCTCTCCGTCCGCACGGACTACTACATCCACCGCGTAATCACAGTGACAACAAACGGGATAGGAGTTAACCTTCTGCTCGTTAGGAGTCTGGTTAACTGAAGCTTGTCGTACCTCCTGATGACCTACATCTGAAACAGTCGGAGGACGAGGGACTGTAGCCGCTCGTAAGCGTTCATCATTCGCAGTTTGGACTTCTTGACGACCTACATCCAGAACATGAGCAATTGGTGGATGAATCGTCAGGCGGGCCAACTCTGGGTAGTCATGACGCAGGTCCTCATAGTGCTGCTCTTGGTATTCGATATTCCAATCATTATCTGTTCTTCGACTTGAAGGCGGACGCTTAGGAAAGTTTTGATCATAGTTTGAATCCATTGACGAGGGCCATGACCATGAAGGCATTTTTTTATGTTGATGAAAATTTTGGTTCCGGATAGGGCATTATGTGGAATAAACGTACATATGCTGGAGAAACATTAGACTAGTCAATACAGGGTTGTAGTAGTGTATATGTGATGACCCTTTAAACTAAGGTGATATGTCAAATCAGTCGGCTCAATTATGTTTTTTAACAGAGCACTAAAGCGATAGGATATGATAGGATAGGATATGACAAGTCAGTAGCAATGGACTGTAATAACAATGCAACACTGGAGCACTGTAACAGAGTACTAAAGTGATAGGATAGGACGACCAATTATGTTTTCACGGAGCACTAAACCGATACGACTACTCAGGTCCAACTTTAATGTTTGGTAACTCCGTTATGTTTTTTAACTCCGTTATGTTTTTTAGCTCCTTTGTATGGTGAAAGGATGACCCAGTTTTTTCCTATATATATCGGCTTCTCTAAAGCCACCTCCTCCACCCTCTTTCATTATGTCAAAACACGAAAGTGAAAGTGTAGGCTCAACTATGGACAAATGGGAAAATAATGATGAAGCGGTAGCTACTCAACGACCTGAAGAAGAAAGAGTAGTTGTAGGGCGCGTTGTCCAACCACTACGTCTGGGTGGATCCAACCCAATTTGCCGTTTTGGTGAAAAATCGGTTGTCGTTGTTTCTAAAATTGTAAAAACTGCTGGTCGTCGCTTTTTTGGGTGTGAAGCTTACGAGGCCCACAAGATTTATCCTGACGAAATTGATTGTTGTTGACCCTCCGATGTGTGAACGTGGAGCGCGGTATGCACTGGAAGCGCAAGCCAAAATAACACGCTTGAACAAGCATGTTGCTAATGCAGCTAAAGCTGGTTTTTTCTACGTTCGTGGTAGGTGTACGTGGAAACAACCATAATGTTTTTATTTTACTTTGAATTTGATGTTTGTGTGTTTAATTGTTGTAGTTCATACTCGTGTGGTTTGCATTTCTTAATGTTGTAATCGTTGTTGTTGTAGGCCTCTCAGTAATGTAATGAATTTGATGTTTGTTTGTTTAATTTTTGTAGTTCTTACCATTACTAGTTTTGACAATGCGCATATCATTACAGTAAACCATTACAGTAACACACCATTGCATAAATAAAACATTACAATAACCCACCATTACATAAACAAACCATTACAGTAACACCTAACAGTAGACACAACAATATTACAGTACCATTCAACTAACAAACCATTACACTAAAACAAACCATTACATTAACATTAGCACCTAAAAAGTCATACAAACATCTCTTCAAACTTCATTGAATGTCCTCAATGCCTGGAATGTAAATCCCACTTCCTTTCTTCTTTCCCTTTCCCGTAAATAGAGACTTCACCTTGCTCACGAAACCACTGCTCTTCTGCTTCCCTTTGTCTAGACTCTTGCCTGCACATACATAAACACTTTGTTATATGTGAACTTTACTAAACTTAGAACTAAATAAATATATATATTTGCACTAGTTACAAGTGCGTATGGTGTTAAATTAACAAGTACCCGACGTCGACGATGATGAGGTGGGATATCTAAGCTTAACACCATATTGATTAGTACATACATCCCTGGGTTGACCACCTTCATCGCCATCATCCTCGTCATTCTCATCCTCATCGGCACCCTCGTCCTCATCGTCATCCTCATCCTCATAGTCACCCTCGCCATCTTCTTCCTCCTTCTCTTCCATCTGTACACGAGTTTTTCTTTTTTTCCTGCCTTTTGTTCGACCTCCCCAAGTAGACCCCAAATGCAACATTAATTCCGTAAAAAACAGCATGTTCTGCGCAGTATTTAAAAACAAACACAATATTAGTATACAAATAATACTAAGGATTCTATATTCTTAGCAATATTAGAAAACAAACATGTTTCACAAAAATTTAATCGGTAACTTACAAAATCGTCTACAACCGTGTTAATCCTATTCAAACCCTCTTCATGATACTTCGACTGTTTAAGAGCTAATTGTCGCATACCCATATTCATTTCCTATAGACTATCAACGGTGTAATGGGATGGAACTGGTGGTATATCCATCAAATGAGGAATGGGTAACGAATCATTTCCTGTCCATTGCAAGTTCCATCCAGGATCCTCGGCCCACTCACTTTGTTGTGGCTGTTGGTAAAACTGAGATGCGTAATTAACATCTGAAGACGTGATGATTGGAGCTTCAATTCCTGCCTTCAAAGCAGAAGGTCTGAAAAAATCCATATTACCGATATGGACAGAAGCATCTAGTAATGGACCAACATCTCTGCCCACTGGCGCCAATACGTGTTGTAGTCCATGTCCGACTCTTTATATATATACTGCTGATAGTCATCTTGGTATAAGGCTTCTTGCAACTCCACATATGTAGAATATGTCATCTTGCAGGTCATGTGTGCGGGAGGATCAATGGGAACAACCGCCCAGCCTGTAAGCTGCCGCATACACCTCTCTCCTAAATACATCTCATATGAGCTACTGGGCGGAACAATCAAAGGCAACCGTTTCATCAATAGGTTGCGTGCATGGATAACCTCTGCATTAGCGAATGCGACTGATTTTTGCCATGGATTCCAATTTATATGCACTGTGTGGCGATGATCAATATAATATCGTGTGCTAGAGAACAAATGAGCCGAAGTATCATGCGTGATGAGCCTATTTTCTTTCTCCCAGGCTCTCAATCTCGGATATGAAGCTTGTTTCACCTCTTCTTTGACAATATAGCCGCACACCTTCATGTACTCAAAAAACCAGCACTGCAATAAGGAAATATGCAATATTAAACACTAGAATAAACCATCGTAACATAAAAAACTTTGCGCTTACTGTAGGTAACCATACCTGCAGTAGCTCAACGAAACCAGTTATATGTCCTTCCTTAGTTACAACAACATCCAAACTCTGGTAGAGGTAACCCATAATCGTCGAACACCAACCGAATTGTTCCACTAATCATAAATCAAATACGGCCTCCAAATATCACAGACTAATAATGTCATTTGTTGTCGTAAAAAATAGAGTACCCATCATATACAAAACAAAAATGCGAGCAATATGACTTTTGTTATCATTGGCCTCCAGATAATCGTCATGAAAGTACTTCACAAGATGCGATAAAGCAACATTTCCTCCCCGAATATCTTTCTCCTCAAGAAGTGGCAATAGTACCTTTGCATTTTCGAATTTCTCCCAATCCTCATCATACGGTTTCATTTGATTATTCATTCCCACAGGAATGGATGTCAGCATAGTAAAATCTAACGGTGTAAACCCGATCTCCATACTAGGAAATAAAAAGGTATGCGTAGTCGGCCACCAACGCTCAATAATATCATGTATGCATCTATTATAAGAGTTTTTCAATTTAATTTCCGTAAATTTTCCAAATATACTCACAATCGGATCATGAATTTGCAGATAGACTTTAACTTTCTTCCACCATTTCAACATTGTTGTAAATTCCCCATGACATCTCATCTTGTCACGATTTTGGTTATAAAAATAAATTAGTTACATAATCTTTTCATATCGGATAATTCTATTTAACGCACTTTAAAACAAAAAAAAAATACTGTAAGCTCTTTTCCACTGTTATAGATATGTGTATCTCCTTCTTGTAGACTCGTGATAAACATGAATGGAAACGTCGGATCGATTATTGTCTCCTTCCGAGCTCCGTAGCCACCTTCTTCGTGTTCAATCGTTTTACGACTTTTTCGTGAGATTTTTCTCCTCCGTAACCCACTCGCAGCGCTAGTGCCTTCAATGATTTCCTCTTCCATCGTCAATCAATTCAACTAATTTGCTAAATCAACAAAAATGTCAAAAATGATGGGTTTAAGGTGGAGAATGATGGAATTGATTGTGATAAAGAGATGAGAAAAAGTAGATATTGAAGGTGTTGCAAAAATATTTTGTTTTTCACTCAATTTATGAACTAGAGTTTTGATTTTTGGGGATTTTGGAGATAGTCGCGAGCTGCTGTTTATAAAGAATAATGACTCTGTAAAAACAGCAGCTCGCGATATTTTTTTAATTTCCCACACACTAAACGGTTTTCTGAAAACCGTTTATCCACTAAACGGTTTTCAGAAAACCGTTTAGTGTGTGGTTTTAAAAAAATAATATAAAACTGCACGTCCTCCTACTGTTTGCTGGAACAGTGGGGGGAATCAACGCTAAACCTAAGCGATTCACGCTCTAAAAGCAAAATACTGCTGGGAATGCTCTAAATACCATCTCTTCCCTTTGTTCCAAAGCATCCAAAATCCATTTCATTGCACACCTCTAAAGTTAAAACCATATCAATAATTAATGGCTAAAACCATATCAATAGTTAATGGCGTCTTTATTTACATTCGCATTCACCCTCAGTCTTCTTTTCAGTATAATCTTAAAAGTATGAATATCTTCAAGAATTCTCATCCAAAAATCATCAAATGATGAATACATAAAAATAAAATGCGGGGAAACAACATACCCATCACTCTGCTACACTTCCCTGTCCTCATATGCAAGCACAATCCAAAGAAGCCCAATGTAGATGGCACAAACTTCTATCTATGTAACACTAGACGGTGCACGTGCCTCGTCCACTGCCATGAAAGCAATGTGTGCAGCAGAAGGAACGAGCCATGGGGTAGTAGCAGCCATGATGGACTACATTGACACCATGAAAGATTCAGTGAAACAGCTTAAGGACTCCATGTATGCATTGGACAATATGAAAGGTAAGGACTTTACATTTAGATTATATGCAATGGACACCATGAAACCTTCCCTGACGTTCACTTTCTCTCTTGATTGTTTCTTCCCTAATGTTCAATATTCCAAAACAAGTTAGTTGATAGGTTGTTGGAGTAATATGGTGCAGAAAGTGAACGTTAGGGAAGAAACAATCTGGAGGTTTAAGTTTTGGAATAAAAGGCTCGTGCGTAATTCCACATTAGCCCTGACAAAATGGCAGTTTTTACTTCAGGCTCTTTAGCATACTTGCATTCAACATAGTAACACCAGGCTACCTAACCTCTCAAATTTGGCTACCAAAAAATTGGGATATCAACTACTTCAATAAAAGGATGGTAGATCATCAGTATGCATTGAAGAACTTTCATTAGCTTGCATTGATGCCATTCTATAATCAAGAATTGCCAGCTGGATTTCACCCACGATGGATTGAACCTTCCCTTAATCCGTAAAGCTTCGCCGGTGTCTTTATGCTTAAAATCTGGGTACTAGGGAATTCTCTGTAAAATGGTCATAAAACAGATAATAAAATCCTTTAAATGGATTATTCACCTTGGTTATATTGGAAGTGAAGAAATAGGGAGTACACGTAAAGCCATTACACATAAGTAGGTGCTCATTTACAACTACACATAACTAAAGATGACATCCACTGAAACAACCTAATATACCATGCTCTGGTAGTTTCTAATTTATTTTTGCTATCTACTTCAAAGTTAAAATTTAGCATTACTATAGTTTAAATAAATTCATTAAATATTTGGTTACATTTCAGTATTACTGAATATTCTAAATGACAAAGTAAAATTGTAAGAATTAATATCGACTTAACTACTGGTATTATAACATGTTTATTGATATACACATAAATGTGTATATTTTATCTGCTTATTTATCTTGTTTTCCCTTTAAAATAATTGATATTGTGTATTTATAGCTGTGTTTTCAGATAGTTGATAAAAAAACATGGTTTAAAGCATTTGATGGATAAAGCATGAAGAATTTTCTTAAAAAGAGTGAAGTTTGAATCTACTAAAGATTGAAGAGTTTAAAGCTTGGAGAATGGTTGCAAATAGAGTTCAGTTAGGTAGATTTTGCTCACTAAAGACTCATGTTGCGTTCACATTGACTCATTTGCAAGGCATCTCACCCTACAGTTGCGTTCACACTGGCTTATGTGTTACTTGGGCTAAATCTTTACTCCCACATTGTGTAATTAGCCAATTAATCTTTGTCATATCAGCTATAAATACACTTGTATCTTGTTCATTTAGAATTACATTGGGTTTTATTCTGTAATCCTTCTCTTGGAATGAAATCATTCTTCTCCCTTTCTCCTTACTTTTTATTGTATTTTATTTATGTTGTTTATCTTTTCTTTCTCTTCTCTTCTAGCTATGTCTAGCTAATCTCCTTTAATTAGGGGGTGATGACGCTTATATTAGATTCAATATGAATCACATAGCCACAGAGATTAGAACTTCATGTATATAGATCTAGATCTGAACCAAGGGTTAGATCTGAACCTTCTGTGTCGTTTAAGATCTATGCTCCTTCACAAGGTATATTCGAGTTCAATCTAAGTTTATCAGATTTATATCTAATATTTATGGTTTTAGAAATAAATTAGTGAATATGTCCTGATAGCCTATGGTTGTTTAAGTGCTTAGCTCCTGCATAGGCTGTACTTATTGTTATTCACATATTTGTTCCTAGAAACCTAATTATCATTGATTCATGTTTGCGACAGAAACATGAATTAGATCTGTATTAATTCGTTTGGCTATTGATGAATATTAATCTAAGTTATGTCTTTGCTCCCTAATTGCTTTCTTTTATTATTAAAAACTTGCTTTTTCATACATTTTCTGTTATTTTCAACCAATCAAAATTTCAGAATAACTTGATTGGATTTATTAACTAAAAAAATTGGCCCTAGAGTTCGACACCCTTTACATCAACCCTTGTTGTTTAGGAAAGTCGAATGAATTTAACAATTGTTTACAGTTGTTCAATTTGTTCGCAAACAAATTTTGGCGCCGTTGCCGCGGATCAAAATAATTTTTATTTTTTAAATCCTTCGATTTATAGTTTGTTTTCTTTGATATATAGAAAAAAATCTTGATTTTTAGATTGGGTATTAAAGCATTGATACGTTAATCTTCTAAATCAAGAGAAAAAAAACCTTCCCAATTTCATTGATTTTATTTTCTTCTTTTCATTCATTTATCCTCTTTTTCAAATTTCTTTCCAATTTCAATTATCCCTTATTTTACAATAAATAATTTTTTTTTGTGATCTTCTTTCCTTTTCATCTATATCTCTTCATCCTTGCAATCGTTTCACAATTTGTTTTCTTTCCACTTTTCTAAAAAAATTAAAAAAATGCTTTCTCGACCTCTTTCCTTTTTCTTGTTCCCTTTCTGATTTCTTTCTTTTACAATTCTTCCCTTTCTTTTACAACAATAATAAAAAAAATATTGTTTTTCTTTTGTTCTGTCCTTCTCTCTTTTGTTTCTTTCTTTCATTGCCGCACCAATCATGTTTTCCTTTCATTCTTTCCAGTTTTTCTTTTGGCAAAAAAAAATTACTTTCCTGATTTCCATACAATTTCTTTCCCCTATTCATTTATTTATTTTCCAAGTCTTTGCAATCTAAAATTAAAAAAAAACTGCAACTTTTCTTCTCCACTTTGATTTTCTTCCGCAAGTTCCATACTATACCTTCTGCCAAAAGTCATCAGATCACCAGAACATCACGTTCAACAAACCTCTACAAGTCATCCCCTACACACATCTACACCGGTTCAACAACCAACTGCTAAAATTCACTACAACTACCATACCCCTTCACCATTGCTCAACAACGTTAGTTTCTTTCATTCTACCCCTTCGGCAGCGCAAACAAATACCATAAAACCGTACTCCAAAACTTCAACGTTAGCAACCTCTTTACCAACTATCCCCTTGCCAAACCATCAGCACCGACCAACATACACTACTCATCACAGACCAGCAACAACTTCTCAATACAAACTCCACAACAAACCATCATCCTGCTCTTATATTTTCATACATTGAGGCTAAACCAGCCCCTAGCTTAAACCCATAAACTTCATCACCTCCTCTCCACCATCTCAGCAAACAAATTCACAAGGAACCAATTGATAACCACCCCTTTCCCCCAAAATCCACATTCAACGCATTCTTCACTCCACTATCAAACAACAACCTTCCCAACAGCAAGTTCAAACTCATCCATACACCACGCAACTCCCACTCAAACCGAACATCCACCTCCATCAAAAAATACCCCTAACCTCTCAATCGAATTCCACCATACCGCAAACCAAACCCAAAATCGCAGCCCATCGCCTCAACTCGAGCAAATCGGAGACCAATATCCACTTCTTTGCCATTTGATCGCTACCTTCTAAGTCTCGATTTGAAAAGGGATTTCCGCTTTGCAATTTCTTCTTTCTTTCTGTTTAAGATTTCGGAAGTCAATTCTGATTTTGTTTTGATGAGAATATCTGTTATGCGCATTTAATTTAGGGCTAGGGGTAAGGTTTTGTTTTTAAGTAAAAAGGACTATAGCAGGCTTGTATATTGGGTCAAACTTGATTCAATAATTGGTGTGCTGAGTGAAAAGATGGTTTTCTTGCTTGATATTTTTAGGTTCTAGTTTAAGACATTTGTTTTTAAGTTTTTCTGACTTGTAAATAATATAAAAAAAAGAGAGGGAGAGATGAATCATTTTCAATTCTTCTACAGGTTGACCGTGCTGAAAATAAAGGATTTGCTTGTCAGAACTGCTTGCTTACTAGGAATTGCAGTTCTTGCTAATAAATAAATTGCTAATAAATTTCTGCACGCTCTAAATTTGAATTGTTCGAGCGGTTGCACACCAAGTGGGGTGTGAACACGCTAGCGCTATTCAGTGGCACTGGACGGACTGTCGATCTAGGTGAAAATTTTCTAAACTCTACAGGTGCTCTGCTACTAAATATAATATTATAGACATTGCTTGTAACAATCTTTTGCAGAGGCAGCGACTTGCTTGTAAATTTTTTTAATTTATGCAATTGTTATTTCTGCATCTTTATTCATTCTGTTAAGGGCAATACCCAAATTCACATAAGGCGAGGGATTTCATCACCCTTTCCTTAGCCCACAAATTGCATTTCATCGTAGAATTTGACTAATAATAACGGCTAGACATTGGACTTAAGGGAGTCACAGGCTCATCTAGGGCTTAGTTGTATTTTGATAGTTGATTTATTTGGAATGAATTATTTCTTGGTGTCCAGACTACGGCGGAGAAACAACCGTTTATAAATATTACGGTGATTTGTAAATATATTATCGGTTGTTACTCTGAAGGTGCTTAAACCTTCGGCTGCATTGCTAGGGTGATTCATGGTGCACCGATAACTCATGTCCGTTAACTGGCTGAGAAATCTTTTGTTCTAAGTAATCAAACATGTCACTATATAATTTTGGGTTAGGAGCTATTAAGGACTAAAAATTTCGTTGTAACTAATCTTTGTGTATCTAATTGGTTTGTGAATTGCAATAAAAAAATTCCTCAAAAACGGAAAAAAATTTGAAAAACAAAAACAAATTTTATTTATTTATTCTTTAACTCTCGTTAGTTTTGTAGGTTATAATTTTCTAAAACTCCCATTTTCAAAACTTGTTTCTCTCTCTCACCTCTTTTTCGAACTTCTCCATTGTCTAAATTTCTTTAGCGAACTCTTTTCTTCTTTTGCAAGCAATCTTGGACCAGTGCAAGAATCTCATAGTTTAGTTTGAATTAGACCATCTTCTCTTTCCCCAAAACCCATTTTACTCGAAAAACCCTTAGAAATGGGTAACGAACCCACACCTCGTACCCTGATGGACAGAATCCTTCCCGATAGAGTTTCTGTCCCTTCTTGCATTCAGTTACCCAATCCTATGGGTAACCACTTCGAAATCCAGTCGAGTTAGATAAACATCCTCCCCAAATTCGGTAATTTTTCTCATAACAAACCATATAGTTTCTTAACGAAATTTGAATACGCTTGTGCAACCTTTAAATTACAACAGTTATGTGAGGATGGTATTAAACTTCGTCTGATTCCATTCACATTAACTGACTCCAGAAAAATGGTTTCTCATCTTGCCCTCAAATTTGATTAAAAAATGGGATGAATTTACAGCACTTTTCCTTAAAAAGTTCTTCCCCCTAGAAAAAACAGCTAGAGTCAAATATGAAATCACTAATTTCCACCAAAAAGGGGGTGAATCTTTTTGGCAATATTTCGAAAGATTTAAAGAACTGTTGTTAAGTTGTCCCCATCATGGTTACGCAACATGGTCGTTATGTCAAACTGCATATGATGGACTCGATAATGGTTCTAGGCAAATGTTAAAGTCTATGTGTCAGGGCAATTTCTTAAAACAGACCGACGTAGAAGCTTAGGAGTTTTTGGATGAGTTAGCAAAAAAATCGAAGCAATGGGAACGAACCAATGAAAAATCTATTTATTTGCGTTCCAGTAGTAATTCTATCAAATCCTTTTCTTGTTCTAATACTTTTGTTGATGCCTTACTGAACATTGTTAGAACACACTCAGTCTAATAATGTTTCCCAAGCCACGTGTCACATATGTCTTAACTCTGATCATATGGCTGATGACTGTCCCCAGTCCCTTGAGAAAGTGAATGATTTCAATAGACCCAACAACCACCCAAATCTTTCTTATGGTCCAAATAACCCCCTGATGAGTAGACCCTCGAATCGAGCATTTCCGAACAATGCTTCGAACCCTCCCTTTTGACAAAATCAGTACAATTCAACCCAGATGCCTTTCCATAATCTCATCAAATAGTTGCACCCCAACATGAAAAACGCCTTTCTATGATTGAAGGAAATTTATCTAAGGTGAGTAACCTATTAGCGCAAATGACTAAGCAAAGTGTTAAAAATCAAAACAAGTTAGACGACATGTTACACTCATATATGCAAAACACAAATCATCAAATGGGTGAACTTCAAAAACAAATGTCTCAACTTGATGCTAGATTAAGTGAAAGGGAAAAGGGTACGTTTCCAAGTCAACCTATCCAAAACCCTAGAGGACAAAATTCAAACCCAACCAAATTCACATCATTCAAGACTCAAACGTCACTTGAATGCGGTCACGACTCTTAGATCCGACAAAAAGCTTGACAACCGTGTGGTCAACCCAAATGATTTACCTGACGATCTTCCAAACCCGACCAAAAATTCGACCAACTCGGATCAAAACATTGAGCCAAATTCGGTTAAGGACCATCCTTAAACTCAAGTAGCCCAACCTATTTAGTTTTCTGCTCCATTTCCTCATAGACTCCAACCTAAGAAAAAGACGAATCAGCTAGAAAAATCCTTGAAATATTTAAGCAAGTTAAAGTGAAAAATCCTCTTTTATATATTATACAACAAGTACCACAGTACGCTAAGTTTCTAAAAGATTTGTGCACTCAGAAACGTCATACACATGTACCTAAGAAAGTGTTTCTAGGGGCAAATCTAAGTAAAGTCTTTTCCCAATCAATGCCAATGAAATACAAAGATTTTGGCTGCCCCACAATATCATGTACTATCGGGGACAAGAAAATCAATAGATTCCTGCTAGACTTAGGTGCTAGTGTTAACTTGCTTCCATATTCCGTCTATCGCCAATTAGGTTTAGGAGAACTGAAACAGACCAAGGTTAACCTTCATCTTGTAGACCGTTCAATAAAGAGACCTGTGGGTGAAATCGACGATGTATTGATAAAAGTTGGCGAATTCATCTTCCCAGTCGACTTCGTTGTCTTAGAAACTCAACAGGTAAGCAATCCTGCGAACTAGATCCCTTTGATTTTAGGATGACCCTTCTTAGCAACCTCCGATGCGCTTATCAACTGTAGAAATGGGTCTATGAAACTTTCTTTCGGTAACATGACCATCGAATTAAACATTTTCAGAACAGAAACTCTTCTTCCTCTGATGTGGACTAGTTTTCTGAAATCCATGCAGTCCATGATGATGAACCTGAGCTCGACCATTTGAACAATGAAATTGAATCGAATTACGAAACTTCAAGATATCCCCGAAAATGTCACTGAATCAATTCATGTCGAGCCACTCTCAACTGAGGGGCTCAACCAATTTCTTTGGTTGAGTCGTCTCCCAAATCCAAACTCAAAGTGCTGCCCAGTTATCTAAAGTATGCTTACTTAGGAGACAATGAAACTCTTCTTGTCATTATCGCTTCTGACCTTACTACAGAGCAGGAACAATTGCTCATTCCCGTCCATCAGAAAAATAAGGAAGCAATTGGTTGGTCCATGGCTGATATTAAGAGGATTAACCCTTCGATAGTCCAACATCGAAACCACCTTATAGATGATGCCAAGCCCACTCGTGATCCCTAGCGTCGACTAAGCCCTGTCATGAAAGAAGCAGTTCGAGCTGAAATCCTTAAATGTCTTGACAATGGAATCATCTACCCAATTTTCGATAGTCAATGGGTTAGTCCGATTCATGTCGTACCTAAGAAATCAGGGATAACCGTGATCCGAAATGAAGCTAACGAGCTTATCCCAACCCGTACCCAGACTGGTTGGCATGTTTGTATTTACAAAACGAAACTTAATGCTGCAACACGTAAGGATCATTTTCCTCTGCTATTTATCGATCAAATGTTAGAATGACTGGCCGGTCACGAGTACTACTATTTCCTTGACGGGTACTTGGGATATAATTAATTCCTTATCGCTCTTGAGGACCAAAAAAACCACTTTCACTTGTCCCTTTAGTACATTTGCGTAGCGCTGTATGCCTTTTGGTCTCTGTAATGCACCTGCAACCTTTCAGAGGTGCATGATTAGTATTTTTTCTGATATGATCGAGCGATTTTTGGAAGTTTTCATGGATGATTTTTTCATCTTCGGGGATTCCACTTGATTCTTAATTGGAAAAAATGTCACTTCATGGTCAAACATGGCATTGGTCTAGGACATGTCATCTCTAATAAAGGAATTGAAGTAGACAAAGCCAAAATCGAAGTTATCTCTAATCTTCCGATTACCAAATCTGTTAAGGACATCTGATCCTTTTTAGGTCATGTTGGCTTTTACCTTTGATTTATAAAGGGTTTTAGCAAAATCACATGACCTTTGGCTAGTCTTATTGGTAAGGATGTTCCTTTCGACTTCAATTCTGATTTCCTTTCATCTTTTGAGCATCGTAAAAAAGAACTTGTCCCGGCTCCGATCATCGGCTCCCTTTTGGAATCATGTGTGACACCTCGAATTTCGCTGTAGGCGCTGTCTTAAGATAATGTATCAATAAATTTCTTCATGTCATTTACTATGCGAGTAAGACTTTGAACGACGCTCAAATTAATTATACGACCACTGAAAAAGAACTTTTGGCCATTGTTTTTGCTCTAGAAAAATTCAGACCTTATCTAGTTGGCTCACACATCACTTTTCACACCGATCACTCCGCACTTTGGTACCTTTTCTCTAAAAAGGATGCTAAGGCTCGTCTCATTCGCTGGATCCTTCTACTTCAAGAATTTGACATTACCATAAAGGATAAGAAAGGATCTGACAACGTTATTACAGACCACTTGTCTCGTCTTCCAAATTCCCCGTCTTCTTCTCTTCCAATCAACGAGAATTTTCCAGATGAACAGCTCTTTTCCTTATCCACTGATCCTTGGTTCGCTGACATTGTCAACTACATAGTCACTAAGCAAACCCCTTATTTTTGGTCTAAGCAGTATAAACACAAATTCTTTTCCCAAGTGAAACATTTTTCTGGGATGACCCCTATCTTTTCAAGTATTGTCCCGACCAAATCATTCGAAGGTGTGTTCCCGACACTGAAACTCACAGTGTCCTCTCTTTTTGTCATGACCAAGCCTATGGTGGTCACTTTGGTCCCAAAAAGACAGTTGAAAAGGTTCTCCAGTCGGGTTTCTACTGGCCTAACCTTTTCAAAGACGCTTATGAATTTTGCAAAACTTGTGATCGATGTCAATTCTTACGGAAAATTGGTAAATGAAATATGATGCCCCTAAACCCTATTCTAGAGGTTGAAATTATTGATGTTTGGGGTATAAACATCATGGGACCCTTCCCAAATTCTTTTGGGAACCTTTACATTCTCTTAGATGTCGATTATGTTTCTAAATGGGTCAAAGCTGTTCCATGCAAAACAAATGATAACAAGGTTGTTGTGTGCTTCTTAAAAGAAAACATCTTTTCTAGGTTTGGCACACCTCGCACAATAATCAGCGACAACGGGACACACATTTGTAATCGCTCTTTTGATGCCCTCATGAGAAAGTATTCGATAACCCACAAGTTATCCACTCCTTACCATCTACAAATTTGTGGGCAAGTTGAAGTATCGAATAGGCAAATTAAACAATCCTAGAGAAAACTGTGAATCGAAATCGTAATGATTGGTCCCAAAAGTTAACCGACGCTCTTTGGGCTTACAGCACTGCTTTTAAAACAAACTTAGGTATGTCACCTTATTGATTGATTTTTGGTAAGCCATGTCACTTGCTAGTTGAACTAGAATATAGGGCGTTATGGGCAATAAAAACTTTAAATTTTGATTTAGAGCAAGCAGGTGGACTTAGGAAGCTTCAACTTAATGAACCTGATGAAATTCGAAATGATGCCTATGAAAATGAATGAATTTATAAGGACAAAACGAAAGCCTTTCATAATAAATCAATTTTACGTAAAACTTTCATGCCAAGTCAAAAAGTTCTGCTGTATGACTCAAGATTGCATTTATTTCAGCGTAAGTTAAAATCTAGATGGATAAGACCTTACACCGTACGGACCATTTTTCTGTATGGTGCGGTAGAAATTGAGAATCCAACTAATGGATCATCCTATAAGGTCAATGGTCAACGCCTTACACCTTACTTGGAACCAATACCCAACCAAGAGGAAGAGCTCATGGTCCTCCATGAGACACATTACATTCGGTAAGATGCACTAACCTTCTTTTGTACATATGTAAATATTCTCTTTTTTTTTCCTTTCACTAGGATATGTCTGATTAATGACTGTGGGGACACTGTCACACTTAAGTGTGGGAGATAGGGGATTTACATTACAACAGCAATCAAATCTTATGAACTAGGTCATTCATTGAACAAGGACTAACTTAAAATTCATAAATAACACCTTGGTTCTTGTTTTATTAGTTGAATTGTTGGGTGATGGAAATGAACATTATTTATTCATTGAGTCATAATGTGTCTTTTTAAGATGCTAGCTTGAGGCTGTGCAGACATTAGTCGTGTTCTGCGGTAAGCGTGTCAACCCTTGTTATACATGTTAGAATGTGCAAGTAAAAAAAATAAAAAAAAGTCAAATAATAATGATTTTGCTCCTATATTTGTTGGATTTTCTGAGTTCGTTTTTATACATAATATTTTTTCTCACTCAAATTTTCAAAATGGTTAGTTCTAAAATCCACTTGGCCCAATTAAGGAGAAATGACTCATTGTAGCGTTCTTTTTCGATGCCCCACATTGTTCAAACCCAAGTTTTAGTCGATTTACATCCATGTTTCGACAAGTTTTTCTTTTATTGGTATACTTAAGAACCTTGTGCTGATTTATTTTCAAAGGTTCAAAAATGACGTCACTTTTTACACCAATATTACACTACCCACTCCGTACTTTTTTTAAGGTAGGATAACCATATCTTAATTTATGTGGGTTATCTATCTTACGAAACTTTGATTATCATTCCTTCAAGCTTTTTATATAACGTCAATCAAGACTTGTGTGTTGAATTAGGGTTATAGAAGTAAAGTAGCTAGGGCACAAAATTTTCCTTTCATGAAGCGTTAGTTATGATTTGCTTAGTAAAGGAGGAATCAAATGAAATAGTACAGTATCATTCCATTCCATCTCCACTCATCATTCATCATGCAAAAAGAAAAAAAAAGAAAAAAATGCATTGAAGAGAAAATCTCTGAGAATAAAATAGTCATCCATTATTCTTGGCTATAAAACATTCATTTCCATTCCATCCACATCCATCATATCGTATTTAGAAGCAAGGATTGTAGTAGAGGAGATGAAAGGAAACAAAACGTCCATATGTGCCTTAGTATTACTTTATCTTTTGTAGCTTGAAATTCAATTAATACACTTGCCCTCTTATCCATAATATTCTTAGAACTTACAAAATTCTCCTTCATCTATGCATAACTCACATCCAATACATTACAGATACACTGGGGCAAAATTATTCATAAAAAAATGATTGGGTGCACATTGTCAATATGTAGAACTTTGGTTGACACCACGCCCTTAACCGTCAAGGCAATTATAATATTATCAAGGAATTATGATTCAGCTTGAAAATTTTATTCATTTTTGCAACAATAATGGGATGGACAATTTGGGACTAAACCATTATTATTGAAGTTAGGTGAAGTCCTTAGAATGTGAAAGACTTTTAATATATTGTTTGATTAATCCGCACAACACTCGTCTTACTAGGTACACCTAGGGGTATAACGGCTTATTGCATATGCTAAATGCAATCGTGTTTGCTACGAAAGTGTGACATATCTTAGTTTAGTTTATTCGAGGACGAATAAAAAGATAAGTGTGGGGGTATTTGATATACATGTAAATGTGTATATTTTATCCGCTTATTTATCTAATTTTCCCTTTAAAATAATTGATATTGCATATTTATAGCTGTATTTTCAGATTGTTGATAAAAAGCATGGCTTAAATCATTTGATGGATAAAGCATGAAGAATTTGCTTAAAAAGAGTGAAGTTTGAATTTACTAAAGCTTGAAGAGTTTAAAGCTTGAAGAATGGTGTCAAATAGAGTTTAGTTAGGTAGATTTGGCTCACTAAAGACTCATGTTGTGTTCACATTCGCTCATTTGCAAATCCTCTCACTCTACAGCTGGGTTCACACTGGCTTATGTGTTATTTGGGATAAATCTTTAGACTCACATTGTGTAATTAGCCAATTAGACTTTGTCATATCAGCTATAGATACACCTGTATCTTGTTCATTTAGAATTACATTGGGTTTTATTTTGTAATCCTTCTCTTGGAATAAAATCATTCTTCTCCCTTTCTCTTTACTTTTTATAGTATTTTATTTATGTTGTTTATCTTTTCTTTCTTTTCTCTTATAGCTATGTCTAGCTAATCTCCTTTAATTAGGGGGTAATGGCGCTTAGATTAGATTCAATATGAATCACATAGCCAAAGAGATTAGAACTGCATGTATATAGATCTAGATCTTAGACAAGGTTTAGATCCGAACCTTCATATTCTGTCGTTTAAGAGCTATGCTCCTTCACAGGGTATATTTGAGTTCGATCTAACGTTTATCAGATTTAAATCTAACATCTAGGGTTTTAGAAATAAATTAGTGAATCTATCCTGATAGCCTATCGTTGTTTAAGAGCTTAGCTCCTGCATGGGCTATACTTGTTGTTATTCACATCTTTGTTTATAGAAACCTAATTATCATTGATTCATGTTTGTGACAGAAACATGAATTAAATCCGTATTAATTCGTTTGGCTATTGATGAATATTAATCTAATTTATGTCGTTGCTCCCTAATTGCTTTCTTTTATTATTAAAAACTCATATTTTCTGTTATTTTCAACCAATCAAAATTTCGGAATAAATTGATTTGATTTATTAATTAAAAAAAATTGGTCCTAGAGTTCAACACCCTTTACAACAATCCTTGTTGTTTAGGAAAGCCGAATGAATTTAACAATTGTTACAGATGTTCAGATTGTTTGCAAACATTTATCATCAAACACTTTATCTATTTAAGATGTGAAGGTATCTTATTTATTACAAATTGACTTGAAAAGTTGTTTCTCCTCATCCTTCATCAACTCCAATTGTAGAAAAGATATAATAGATTCATTAATAATCACTTAGTAGTTAATAATATACAATCAAATAAATATTTAATATTCCAATACAAATGTCAAATTTCAGCGGGCATGTTATATCTAATTCAATTCAGACATCCACCGATATAAAAAAATACTTACAGAACTGTTTTAACTCTAGCAAACTATGAAACCTTGATACATAAAGGGATAGTCCGAATTATCATACATGAAGTTCAATAGAGAAAGAATTTGAATTTTGAAACTTACCAAATTAATATTCAGAGTTCGTCCGCAACCTGAAGCAATCTTTCTCATCAACAAAGCAAAAATACAAATTATGATATTTGCTGCTACTATTTGTCAAACTAACCCCAAACAAATTCGTCTGAACCATGAAACACATCAGTTACCTTGACCACTCACGATACATAACATTCGTTATTACTGATCAGTGAAGATGAAAACCACTCAAGCCAAAGCTTAAGGGAGGCGATGAAACCCTAGCATGGAAGAAGAGCAAAGGTTGAACGTAGATCTTAGAAAACTTGATTCAATTACAGCCAGTTCAATTACATGAGATTATTTGGGATCTGACGAGAATTACCAGCAAAGAAAAAAGGATTTAGATTTGACAAGATGATTTGAGAGGAAGATTCGGTAGGATAAATATCAGAGAAGAAAATTTCTGTTGGGAGAAATGAATTAGGAGGAGAGACACGAGAAGAAAAAATTGTGTGAAATCATAAGCTGGCTGTTTTTGGCTTCAGACGAATTCGATTAGCTTCCTACAGTAAGAAAAACTCCCCAACGGTCGGTTTGATTATTAAACTAATATTAATGCCAGAAAAAAGGAAAATCCTAGTAATTACAATAATGTCCCTTGCGTTAAGCATATTCACCTGTTGAAGAGAAGTGTAGCAAACGAGATCGGATTAGGAATGATGATGTTCAGGACAAACATGGAGTTGCAACTATTGAAGAGAAGTTAGTTGTAATGACCCGCATTTTCAGCAGTATAATAATTAATTTATTTAATTATTTAAGATGGTGATTAAAAGGATTTAATGGTCGTTGAATTAAATAATGGTGAATATTTAATGAAAATAATAATTAAATAATATATTTAATTCTGAAATAATCAGAATTGGCTGAAATGGCGATATGGTGTGAACTAGATCATCTGTGACATTTAATTCAGCTTAGAATTGAATTAGAATAACGAATACATTTAAATAACGTCAGTTTGAACGTATAATTATATTATAATTATAAACGAGGTCGAAATGGCGCTGCAGTTCGCGATTTTGCGATTTGAACTTCAACCGAATATACAGAATCAGTTTTAAGCCGGATTTCTATGAAATAGGAAACGTGTGGAGCTGGTGGAGTATATTTTTCTAATGGAAGAGAAAAATCTGGATTTCGTCGGATAGATTTTGATTTACGTCCAAATCAAATTTCAGAAAAATCACTATGGAATTCCTTTATAATTTGCAACGCTTTATTTACGTTATAAAAGGGTTTTCAATATATTTGAATAACGGGTTTGAATTTAGATAGGTTCTTTTGAGACATAACGATAATTTAATTTTTAGAATTTTACTGTAATTTTTAATTAATTAAATAAGCAACTTTTTATTTGGAGTATTTTGCACCCTGTAATCAACATTTTGAGGTTTCACAATATGAGTTAACCTACCGATATTATTATATTTTTGGGATTAGGGGGGGTTGCTTGTCACAATGATATTTTTATTTTTGTCTGTAATGGTCTATATATGAGCGGGGTTTTATATATGACAGATACCCAAAATATCTAACTTTAAAACACAAATATATGTGCTATGATAGCAAGGCCACATCTCATTCTTTTCTAAGCCAACCGTTCTTGTGTCCCAAAACCTAAAAATGTGGAAGCAACTTTCCCCACAAATTTCTTTCTAAACCTAAATAAAAGCTCACGGCACGTCATTCTTTGAGCCGCCAATCTATTTTTCCTCTCAAGCCAAACGTGAGTTTCAAACAAAAAAAATCCAAATATATTACTACAAAAATCCCTGACCCTTCCATATACCAACATTTGCGGAAGTTGGATGTTGCGCGAGTTGAATGGTGGATGATTTTCACGGCAATATATGGGTTCCCTGAAGCTGCGTTGTAACAACCCGGAAAATGCGAGCCAATTTAAAAAATTTATTTTGGCAATTTTAATGAATTTTGAACATTTAAAATGAGTTATTTTAAATAATATCGATGAGAAATTTATATTGAATATAAGCCGGTATATTTTCTATTCAGAGCCTTGTATTTAATATCAAATGTGATTTGGGTTTGTCGTGAATGGTGTCTTCATTAACACCGTTCTTAAGCCCAATAGAGAAAAAGATTAAACCTTTCTATTTAGATTTAATGAAGTGTATCAATTAAATAATATTTAATTGGAATTGAATTTGAATTGGTTTTTGGGTTTAACGGGAGCAGTGTTTTGAACAACACCTGTTCTTTAACCCAATTAACAATAGAGTGTGATTTTGGGTTTGTCGTGAATCGTGTTTTAGATGACATTGGTTCTTTAACCCAGTTAAAGACAGGATATTGATTTTTGGGAAGATTAAAACTAAGTGGAGTTTCAATGAATCTTTAATTAGATTGAAATGTGAATTGATAATTTAAATTATCAAATCTGAAAGGTGATCGAGAATGGAGTACCACCAGTTTTGCTCCAAAGCGATAGTTAAATCTTTAATTAGATTTAAACGTGAAATGGTAATTAATTTTACCGATAACACCATGGTGTTAGTTATGGAGTATTACCAGTTTTGCTCTATGGGGAATAGGTTGGGATTGGAAAATAAAACAAATAATTACTTCGGTGTGGTTCGCTAATCCCGACTAGTTTGGAAAACCATAATATGGTTTGAAATGATATCCAAAGGAAGATTAAAGAATGAATTTGGAAGAATTTACCTTGGATAAAATTAATGGGAACCTTTCCCTAAGAATGTGATTTTGTGAATAAAAGAATATTCTGAATTGGGATGAGGCGTTTGTAGTGTTTGTGTAACATTTGTTTATCAAATACGTGGGTTATTCAGAAAGGTCGGGTTTATACCCATTCTGAATAATCGATTCGACGAGGTGTCGAAGATGAAGACGGTGATTGAAGACCAGAAGTCTTCACATCGTTTGGGTGATTACTGATGATCTCGATTGGGCTGTACACCCAAGATGAGGGAAACAGTTGGTGATCATCCAGACGTACTTGGAGATCGATGGATATGCGAGGAAAGTGCCTCCGGTTTCGTTCAGACCCGGAACGAACTTGTAAATGGATTGTGTGTCTGACATTGGATTTTATTCTGTTTTGATTGATATCTATTAAATATACATCTGTTTGGCGGCGGAGAATTTATTCTCTTGCTTAACGCCCTTCTCTGAGACGTACGAGCTCAGAGGTTGTATATCGATGGACATTAGTCGCATGGAGTGAATTGCCAGTGTGGCACGCGTAAGTGGCAGTTGATCAAGGCTTCTGTTCAAAAGCAAAGTCTTGTGGTTGATGATCAAAGCACGACCTGTGTGGCGTAGCTTTGTGTATAGCGTGAATTCGCGAGCCTCACACCTCGGTATGAGTCAAAAACGGGATAGTGACTGCAGGGAGAGCACGACGTTTCTTTCTAGCTAGGGTGGTGTCAATGACCTACCAGCCCTGACATTTATATACTTTTCACCTGTGTGGTTGTTGGAATGCGAGGCGCCTCGGATATAGGTCTGTAAGGACCGGGAAACGTGTGTTCAGGAATAACTAATCCTCAAAAGTAAGAGAGGACCGGCCCTGAAGATCCAAGGATCAGAGTGGGGTCCTGAGACATTTGCTAGAGTGTCTCGAATCGGAGAGGAGCTTGCCCCTTGCCTCGACTCATGACGGAAATCCAATTTCCAATACGTGATATTTCGGTTTTATTTGTAGAACCTAGTATGGCGACATGATAGATGGTACCCATGCCGCCTATGATTAATATTTATGATTGAAAATTGTTTTGACACTATGCACTTATAATAATATCAAATGATTTGTTTTGAACGTACCAAGCATGTTTGGCTATTATAAGGGAAAACCCTATCCTCCGGCTTGCGTTGCATTGTGTGATAGGACCTGGGTCTTATAATAGCTTCATTTTTCCAAAAAGCATTGTGCTGTTTTGTTATATGCACTAGTATTCTTGGGAGGAAACCCGTTACGTGTTATACGGTGTGGTCCCTCGAATTACTCTCTTTTAAAGTAAAGTTTTGAATAACTGTTTTAGTTCTCACACCAGTCACATGACTGACCTGGAGTTTATTGTTTTAACCTAAACTCTGGGTGCCTCTATTTTCTACACGGGCAGCTAGTAGTTTTGGTTTTGCAGATTTATATTCACAGGATCCTGGTTTACAGCTGGAATGATATCCGGAAAGCTCTGTATCCGTATATCACCTTCAGTTGTGCTTTTTATTATTTTTCCACTGCTATGTAAATAATTGTAATCTCTGATATGTATCGAATGTATAATATTCATTTATACTCTGTATATTCTTGTATTCTGATGGAATTGTTGTAATAACAATGAAATGTTCTTCTGTTTGCGTTCTATTTTGTCTTGTCCTCAATGCAATCCGTGCTTTCCTTCACGGGGAAGTTCGGGTCGTGTCAGTTTGGTATCAGAGCTTTGGTTTACAGAGCTCGAGAACAAGACACATTAGAACCAAACGAAAGAATTCATCAGATATTGGATTAGTAATATCCAATGAGGATGACTCGTTAGAGATAGGATCAGTAGTATCCTAGAACGAGTGTGAAGAGTATATTTTTCAAATGAAAACAATATTATTTTAAAATTTAAACCCTTTTATATGTATTTGAATATTTATTTATATTGAATTTGGACAATCGAGTATATAAAGGTTTTGCATATACGCGTCATGAACGTATATTCGAAGTTTTAATATACTGGATAGATATAGAATCACACTCTAGTCGCCCGGAGATGATGTTGATAATGACCATGGCATCATCAATATTTATTTTCGTGTTTCGAAAGTGTGATTTCTATATATTTCCATTAGACTGGTGTGAGAACCAAAATATAGCTAGAATACATTGTTGTGAATTGGCATCAAAAACATGATTTTCTGTATATATATATATCAAAATTATGAATTTGAAACGTTAATCCACTAATTGATTGATGGTTGTGTAGTTTGATTATTTGTTTGCTAATTTTGAACCATTTAGCCTAATTGTATCGAATATTGAATTGTATTGAAAATTGGTCACATTTGCTTGCATATACTTGTACTTACATTGAACAGGTCGTAGCAAGGAGGCTAGAGCAGAGAAATAAAAATTTGTTTGCCCGACAAATAGGTATATATTTACTATAATTTACTGTTTTGTTTGGGTGATGATGATTTTATGAGCCGATTGGTTTTTTCTTTTTCTTTTTGAGATCAGAGGGCCTATATGGCAATTTCGGGATTTTCCCGGTGCTCCCGGTGCAGGGGAGGTTATGGCGAAATTTTTCGAAAATTTAGGGTGTTAGCCAAATTTTTGAAAAATTTGAAAAGTTCTTAGAAACTGAAAAGTTGAAGAACTTAAGCCGTAGCGAAAATAATGAAAGTTGAGTTGATCTGTCAAACAACTTTCGGCTTCGTTCCTTTTCGGGGACGAAAAGTTTTAAGTGGGGGAGATTGTAACAACCCAGAAAATGCGAGCCAATTTAAAAATTTTATTTTGGCAATTTTAAAGAATTTTCAACATTTAAAATGAATTATTTTAAATAATTTCAATGAGAAATTTATTTTGAATATATTTAGAACGTATATATTTATATACGTCGTCGTTAGAATATAATAATTATATATAGTTATAAAAGGAATAGAAAATGGCGCGGTAGTTCGATAATTCGATTTCAAAATTCAATTGAACATACCGGGTGCAAAATATACCGGATTTTAGGGAAACTGAAAACAATGGAATCTAATTGAGAATATCTTTCCAACGAATTCGAAAAATTGAAATTTCATAGCGGGAATCAAAAGATATGTCCAGTTGAAAATTCAGAATAGTCGCTATGGAATTCAGGCCCTTAAAAATAGCAATTTTGCAAACGACCTCGGATTTAGACGAAACCACTTTTGTTGGATCCGTGACATCAAATTATTGCTAGATTCCAATTTTCATAATTTTTTGAATCAATATGTGAGTGTGGCAAAGGAAAACATGTTTGACCAGTTTTAGTTGATTTTAATCGACTGGAAATTGGCCATTTTTCCAATGGCCTCAGAATTCGATAAAATTAGTTTTGTTAGGACCATATCGTCAATACGAAGTTAGAAAATATTTTTCTAGGATTTATAGAGTTAGTACGTGACCCCGGTAAATTGAAATGTGCGTTCAAATTCAATTTATAGAGTTATATGTTGAATTTGACGAAAACTGATCGAAACGATCAAATCAGTCTACGATACATATCTCATTGTGTTGGGAATGGGGGTAATTGGCAATGGACAACGAAAGTGACAAAAGGCGAAATCTTTATTTTTGAAAAGGCGAAATCTTTATATTTGAAAAGGTGAAATCTTTATTTTTGAAAAGGCGAAATCTTTATATTTGAAAAGGTGAAATCTTTATATGAAGAACAGCATGATAAAAATATAATCTTTATTATATGGACATCGATGTAAAAATAGAATTTTTATCTATATAGTAGCGATGTAAAAATAGAATTTTTATCTATATAGTAGCGATGTAAAAATAGAATTTTTATCTATATAGTAGCGATGTAAAAATAGAATTTTTATCCATATAGCGTGATAATAAAAAATGTGATTTTTATATACAAAGCAACAATATAAAAATGTGATTTTTATATATGTAGTGAATACGGGCAAAGAAAGTGACAAAAGACGAAAAGGTGAAGATTTCCTACATTTGAAGTGTCATGGAAATGGGATAGCTTTGGTGAGAACTTCTCACTTTAAATTTCATTTTCTAGTTATATATATACTAGGATGCAGACGGTGCTTAGCAACACCCGACACCCGTCATCCACAGACCATGGATGGCTTGTTTGTTTGATTGATGTGTTGTGAAAATTTGTTTGTGATGCTGATGTGAAATCGATAATAAATTGTAGATGGTTGAAATAAATTAATTATCGTTAAAAATATAATTTTAACGTGAATGTGAATAAATAAATATTTATAAACAAATCGACCGATTTGTTTATATACACTGATTTGACTGATATTGATTGGGATGATAAATTTTACACATTGCCCAACTACACAAATAAAAATTTGTGTTTGTTGATTTGAAACCCCACATGGGTATTGGGATGATATTTGACGTACACTAATCCCAATTATTTAATTGTATGTCGATCGATTGGTCGACAGGATGTGTAAGCGTTGATTATTTATATTTGATGCTTATGCAGTTGTGTGGTGCACTTTGGATGATGGTTGATTTTTATCGTTGCTATTATATACATGTGTTGTATGGAATCTATATAATTAACATTATATGGTGATTGATTGGGCCTCATTCCAATCGGGAAAATAATGAATATTATAAAAGAAAATTCATGTGTTGAATATAAAAATAGTCATGTGTCGACGATGTTCATGTGTTGAAACTATTAATGTGTTGAGTAAAATATTTTAACAATAAAATTTACATCTTTATCATATTTAAAATTAGAAGCTACTTCACGGTGGAGTCTAATTAAAAATCAAACGATAGATACCATAATTTTATAAAATATATTACATAACAAAAATAGTCGTGTGTTGACAGTACTCATGTGTTGAGATTAGTCATGTGTGGAAAGAAATATAGATTCATGTGTTGAATAGAATAACGAATTTATTAAAATATATAAAGCCGTGTTGATTAGAGTTGCGCTATTTTGACGTGAACGATATTTATATCGATTATATTCGTTTTTATAACGAATATAGAAAAGGTAGTGATTTCAAAATATAACGTTTTGAAAATATTATCATTTATATAGCAATGATATGAAACATTCAATTTTGATTTGAAATTGAATATAGAGTTGAAATGGTTTTGAAAACGAATTTAAAACGATTTATAAAATACGTTTTAAAAAGGAATTCGACGAAATATATATAATATATATATATATATATATATTATATATATAATGGCCTGAATAGAACGCGCCGCGCTGCCGTAGTTCGTGAATTTCGACCATTGACTTCGAATTGACATTACGGGAGATCCGACCGTCGGATTCTCCTAAAACCGGAACCGTTGGGTTCGTATCGAAAATAGCTTTCCAATGAATATTAGAAATTTGAAATCTAACGGTTGGATTTGGAATTATGTCCAAATCAAATTTGGAAAAGGTCGCTGTAAGTGCAGTTCGATGGCCGTTGATGGAAATCGACTGTACGGGCCTTGATAAAATTATTAAAAATATCAATAATTTGTGTAAAATCATAATATGTAAATTGGAAAGAACTGTGATGAAAAATTCCACATTTGAAAGGATAAAAATATATTTTTGTCGAAATGAACTAGTTTTGAACTAGAATTAAAATCAATTTATTTTTGAAATAAATAAATTGAATTTGAAAGTGATTTTAAATATAATCAATATTCCCAATACGTGAATTGGACTGGAGTTGAATCGAAATTATCTTCGGAATATTTCGATGTTGGATTTCGTGACTATACATATATTGTTATGGGAATTTCAAAGATATATTTTATATCGTTATTTCCAATACGATATTTGTTGGTTTCAGGATTTGATATTGAATATAAGCCGGTATATTTTCTATTCAGAGCCTTGTATTTAATATCAAATGTGATTTGGGTTTGTCGTGAATGGTGTCTTCATTAACACTATTCTTAAGCCCAATAGAGAAAAAGATTAAATCTTTCTATTTAGATTTAATGAAGTGTATCAATTAAATAATATTTAATTGGAATTGAATTTGAATTGGTTTTTGGGTTTATCGGGAGCGGTGTTTTGAACAACACCTGTTCTTTAACCCGATTAACAATAGAGTGTGTGTTAGATCGAAATTTGGACCTAACACCCAAATTGTTATAAACTGTAGAGAATTCTAAATGGGGAACAAGGAAAAAGAAAATAACACTCAGAATTTATAGTGGTTCGGCGTTAACGAGCCTACGTCCACTTTATATCTTATTGATTATGATTTAAAAGCTAGTACAACAGTGATTTCTCTCAATATTTCAGTGGTTTGACAACAATGGCGGACTCAGTATTCACTATTGCCAAAAGGATCCCGAAAAATGCCAAGCTCTGGGCTATTTATAGCTGATTTTGTCAGGCGGATCGCGGACACGTGGCACGAATCCCGAGATTACCGGATCGCATCGCCACCATTGAATAAACAGTCAAACTAGCCGTTATGAACAGGTGTCGTGAGATCCGTGCGATTCGGATCGCTGAAGACCAGCTCATGGTTGAACGGGTCAGGGGGTTCGGTTCGTACCAAGGGATCGGATCGCCTGGAGGTGCCGTTCGTCGACGAGATGGGAGCGATCCGTTCCTGGGCGAGTCGATGGCGTGCGATCCATTCCTGGGCGAGACGATGGCGTGCGATCCATTCCTGGGCGAGACGATGGCGTGCGATCCATTCCTGGGCGAGACGATGGCGTGCGATCCATTCTTCCAATTTCTTGGGGGACTTGGTTTCCTGGTTTCCTTTTATGAATGATCCTGGATGGCTTGGTCAAAAAGCGAGCCAACATTTTGCCCCCTCGAAGTATGTTTTATTGATGATGAACATGCTTCGAAGATTCTTATTTACCCTCTCCTGAAGGGATGTAAGTCAACAGTCGCATTGGTTCAAATTGACACATGTATGAGTCGGATCGCCATAGGACGACACGATCCGATTTGGTCATCTGCTCGTCTCGTGCCGAGTTCCTAGGCTCTTGTGCGAAACGGGGCGCATCTTCCTTCGAGTCGTGTCGGGCTTTGAGTATTGTGGGCCATCATTTCAAAGCGGTCCGTGGGCTTCTATGCGATTCTATCTCTGGATCGTAGCCTGCATGGTGCTTCGTGGACCGAATAAGACAAAGGAGGGGAGATAAACGGTCACCTTCTTTGCCTATATAAGCCGACGCTCCCCTCTTCATTCTCCTTCTTTTTCCTCTCTGCTGAATCGTCTCGCGCGAGCTATTGAAAAACGAATCCAACCTTTTAAAACTTTCGAAAATCCAAGTATTCTCTCAGTTTTTAGAAAGGTAACTTTATAGAAAGCACTCTCATATTACTTTCCTGAATTTCTACGGTTGATTCAAGGGAGAAACAGTATAAATCCGCTACTTTCTGAATAAATCACCAAGTCGCCATGGCCATTGAGCGTGGAGCTCAGAACTTGAGGATGGGAAGGAGATGAGGAAGAAGAAGGATGCAGAAGGGGAAGGAAGGCCGACTCGGATCGTGGTCAATGATTGAAGACGAAAGCAAGTGGCGAGACGAAAGACTGAGATGGCAACCAAGGGTCGTATCACGGCAGTCGCAACGGTTCGTGAGGGAGCCTTCCCTTCGTCCGGCGATTCGATGAGGGGCGATCTCTTTGCTCTACGATCCGGAAAGGGGCGATCCCTCTGCCATGCGAGTCGAAGGGGGCGATCCCTCTGCTATGCGATCCGTCTCACGGCTGGTGATACGAAGAAATTTCAGTCTTTAATCAACGCCTTGTCGCTACAAAACTCTGGACAGTTAGGATAGAGCCTTGATGTTGATCTTTCTGGACTAAATGACCTCATGATTTGACTGCATATGACGACTAACGACCTTTAATAACCTTGACTGCTTTCATGTTTTATTATTGTTTTTAATAATGCGCACACACCAGCACACACACACCAACACTTGCACGCACGGGGGACGGGTAGTGTTGATCTTATCGTTCATATTTTCTCGTCCTAGCAGCAATGTCGAACGATCACTCTTCCTCAAGATCCGTAGCCGAAACGGAATCCGAGACTCCTGAGCAGTATAATCCCCAAATTCCTCCAACCAATCCAGAAGGTGAAGATTCCGGGTCTGAGTATGAAGCTACAGAGTCAGATCCGACTGAAAGTACTTCATCCAGTAACAACTCTGAGTCTGACGAGCGAGCTCCGGACGAAATTCCAGGCGCAATCGGGATAGATAAATTCTCTGATTCTTTAGCGTCCAAGCTTGACGAGATAAAACTCAAAAGAATCTGCCTAAGACACGGCATTCCTTGGGACGATGTCTTGACACCTGGAAGCGAAGATAGACCCCATCTAGCTCCGGAAGGGTACATGTCGATCAACCGAACAATGTGTCTAGTAGGAGCTATTCCTCCGTTCCCTCCAATTGTCATTGAAACTCTGAGACGATTAGGCATTGCCCCGATGCAGCTTCATCCAAACGCCTACGCGTCTCTATACTCTTTATATGTTGCTTATGCGGAGATCTTGCACGCCGAACTCAAATTCAGAGATCTGGTGTTCTTCTTTCTCTTCAAGCACCGTTCTTCTGCAACTCCCAACTTTTCCTTTTTTGAATCAGTGGCGAACAGGAAAGTTCTGTACGACGGATACAGCAACATTGGGGATCCTAAGTCCGACTGGTTTTACATAAGAAAACAGGCTGGATGCTCACGGAGATGGCTCAAATCAAGTAAACTTTGATCGCCTAGTTGAATATCCTGCTTGGGGAGTCTAAGTAATAACATTCTTCCGCTTTTTCCTTTGTCTTAAAAAGATCATGTCTTCCCGAAAACAGATGGTGCATTATACAACAACCGGTTATCCATTCTTTTGCAAAGCAGATCCGACTTTTTAAGGATTAAAAAATGCATTACGGATGACAACCTTCATAAGCATCGCCTCCTGGATAGGAAATTTGGACTTGGAACTGGCGGCAAACCTTATAAATATGTGCCCCCAACGGAAGGAGAGGGAACTTCACAAGCAGTGGAAACAACCAAATTTCACAAAAGTCCTTCTCCGATAGTCATCCAAGACGACGAAGACTTGAATGTATACAGGGGGGATGAGTCCCGTGGTGATGTGTCGAAGGAAATCCCTACCTCTGCTCCAATGGAAACTGTCGGTGATGACGAATTGACAGAAGAACAGTTATTCGACGAGCTGAATAAAATCCCTCTGCCCGACATTGAATACACGGAAAAAGACTTCGGCGAGGAGCCTTTCTTTTCTGCTCCCGAAGAGGCGACTGATTCAACAAGGGGACGTGAAACGGGCCAGATGAGCCTGTCTCCAGGCCCGGGTCTGTTAGGGGGAATTATATGGGATGCACACCTCACACACACTGCCTGACCGTGCACTTTTATGTTGTGGATATTCAAAGTGATAATATGCTCTTCTTTTCTTTTTACAGGAGCGATGTCTCGCAGGAAATCCTATTCGTACCGTTCTCTTCGCGAAGGCACCCCCAGCCTTCGTCCGGGTACCGAGCGCCCTCGCGGTCCTCCTCATAGGCCGAGCTCTTCGCAACCTCGATCTCCACCCAAATCAACTTCTACCAGGCCTTCGAGTCATCCGACAGTTCCGACCGGGGGGAAGACACTTCCAAAAGAGTTGACCCCTCCAAAGAGTGCGCCTTCCCACAGTCGGTCGTCCAAAAGGCGTCACGAATCCAAAGATGGGGACAGAGATTCATCCAAAGAAACTGAGCAAGAGAGAAGTAACATTGTCCCCACCAGCCAACCAGAGTTAGCTGCCTCCGGTTCACGGGACTACGTTCACGGTCCTGAAATCCAAGGTAGGCTGGAAAAGCTACGGGAACAATTTCCAGGAATGTTCTTTGATAGGATGGTCTTTGTTCCTGCCTTGGAGCCGGTCCCTAAAAACTGGGATAAAGAAGTTATCGGGCACATCCGTCACGTGGCCAAGCAGTACGAGACGATGAAAAAGCACGCACTTAATCTTTCGGAGGTCATCCGAACACTCGAAATAGAAGCTCACAGGTCTAAAGCAAAACTCGAAATAATGAAAGGGCTAGGACAAAATTAGAGAAGGACCTGAAAGACGCTCAAGCCCAGCTCGCTATGGCACAGAGAGACGCTGCAAACTATAAAACTGAATTAGAAAATGCCAAGCAGCGCTTTCATTCAGAACTGGATTCCAATAGCCAGGAGAAAATGGCCTTAAAAAAGGAGGTTGAAGACCTCAAAATGGCCAACATCGAACTAGCAACGGCACAAGGCCATTTTTTGGCGGAGAAGGCTGCTTGGGAGGCGGAAAAAGCGAGTCTAAAAGAAAGGTTGGCTCTGGCAGAAGCGGAAAAAGTGATCTTGAATGATCAGGTGGCAGACGCGGAGAAACGGGCAGCTCTTGCCGAAAAGAACGTTGATAGCGCCATTGAAATGGCCACTGCCTCCAACAACAAACTCCTTGAAAGAGAGAAAGAAATTGAGGGGTTTGAGGAGATGATCTTTGATTTCCTCGGTCAGGTTCTCAAAACTCGCAATATCTCATGGATCCCGGATTATCATGTTACTTTGGCCAACTTATGGGATGCCATCGTGGAAGGCGAAAAACGTAGACTGGGGGTCGAAGAGATTGATGAAGATGAATTGATGAAAAGCATCCTAAGGGACAACGAGCCTGAGGATCTGGCGGAGGGTCGTCACTTAATCCTAGCGGAAATGGAGAAAGAGAGAACCATGGCTAAAGGCAAAAGCAAAATTGACGAAGGTTCCAGCTCCGCCGCGAAGTCTAAAACCTACGAAGTTGAGGAGTATCACCCCGACGATCCGCTAATCCCCTTAGGCTTAACTCCCGTGGTTGCGGGAGCATCCGGATCTACTCAAGAGGGAGTATCTGCTGAAGGTACCTTTCTCTTTTCCCAACAATTTGCTAAAGCGATTGCGAACTGTCATCGTCTAACAGGACAACCCATTGAATTAGTAATGTGTGTCTCTCATAATGCAGGTGGCGTGCCCGTCGACAAGGGCGTTGGAAAAGAGAGAGAAGTGGAGGAGGAGACCGTCCTGCCGGGTGCTGGTCCCGATGTACTCAAGGATGCCGAGACCATCGAAGCTTTAAAAGACATGGATGGTCGCCACGTGGATGACGAAGAAGATACTACCGGCACCAAAAAGGCCGACGATGATGATGATGAGGAACCTCTGGCCAGCCGAAAAGCCAGACAAGAGAAAGAGTTGGCTTTAAAGAAGGTGGGGGATGAGGCTTTGGATGTGGTCCCTCTTGCAGAGTTCGATCCCAAAACTGGGATGATTATGAAAATCCAGTCCAAGTCCATCAGCCGGCAACTTCACTTTGCAAACCCTGATGACTTCCCGGCTTCCCTCTCCAGCAGAAGCAAGGGAAAAGAAGGGGGAGAGGAGACCTCAGAGGAGTCAGATGCTCCCTTCGTGGACAAGCGGAAAAGGAAGAAGGAGGATCCATCTGAAGCCGACAAGGAGAGGCTGGAGAGGCAGAAGCGAGAGAAGAAATCAAAGCATAAATAGGATGTTTGTTGATATTTTGTATTTCGGTTTCCCACTGGCCAGAAAGTGTAGTTGTGAGACTGGCCCTCACTTTTGTTTCTAACTTGTTTTTCCATTTTGCTGACTTGTGGTACATAAACAAGGATTTGTTTCTTCTTACATCATTGTGTACCTGTATTCATAGAAACTTTCCACGTTTAGTCGTTAGCCAACTATTAATAATTATAAGTCAGTCAATCAACAGGAAGAAGAATGTTCATGCTATGTTACACTGTTATATCAAAGTTTAGTGTATGCATAGGAGCGCGTGATGCCCCCTAATCAATTGTTAGAGTTTTACGCTAGGCGATTTGTTCGTTCCCCGATCCTTCAGCGGGGGAGGAGCTATTTCTCAGCGCTCAATCGGCGACGCCTTTATACTCTCTCTCTCTCTGGAGAGTTAGAGTTCGAGCTCAGCGATTCATTCGCTCCCCGATCCTTCGGCGGGAAAGGAGCTCTTTCTCAGCGCTCAATCGGAGACGCTTTTATACTCTCTCTCTCTCTCTGGAGAGTTAGAGTTCGAGCTCAGCGATTCATTCGCTCCCCGATCCTTCAGCGGGAAAGGAGCTCTTTCTCAGCGCTCAATCAGAGACGCTTTTATACTCTCCTGGCGCTCGCCAAGGTTAGAGTTGGGACTCAGCCGTCTGCGATCATGCATGCTCCTCAAACTCGTCTCAGGTTTACATTTTAATCCAAGCTCCGAGGATTAAAACCAGTCGGACAAGCAGCTAGAGCATTTACCAAGGCTTTGGGTTCCTCTGATTAGTTTACGAGAGGAACTATCGGCACTGGACTTCGGGTACCTGCATTATTCACACTGATTTTCATAGGCAAATAAATAAAGACGCAATAAAGGTAAATGACACACAGTATTTTTATAGTGGTTCGGTCAAATCATGACCTACGTCCACTTTATAATCTCTTGCTTTAAGGAATCAGACTGTTCTAGGCAAGTCATGCCCTGTACATAGTTTTTTTAACAAAACAAAAGAATAGATTTGAAACTTCTCATGTTAGATATGGCCGTAGATGTTGGGCATTCCACACTCTGGGGATCTCCTTTCCATCTACGGTTGCCAGCTTGAAGGTTCCGTTATCAAGCTTGCTGAGAATAGAGTACGGTCCTTCCCACTTCTCTCCCATATGAGTTGGGGGCGGAAAGACACGTTTCAGAACCAAGTCTCCGGGTTCCCAGGTCCGGGCTCGGACCCTTTTGTTGTAATATCTGGCGACCTGTTGTTTGCATCTCAGAGCACGCAGGTCGGCTTCGTCCCTCTTTTCTTCGATCATATCCAGGGACTCAAGGAGCAATTCGTTATTGGTCATTGGATCATAATAGGTCACCCGATGAGAAGGTACCTTTATCTCAATTGGGATGACTGCTTCCGTTCCAAAAGCAAGGGAGAACGGGGTGAGTCCTGTCGCTGATTTGTATGTCGTTCTGTAGGCCCATAGTGCCAAGGGCAGTTCGTCAGCCCACATGGCTCTAGCCCGCTTCATTCTTCTTTTCAGAATGGACTTAATTACTTTATTTGCAGCTTCGACTTGCCCGTTCGATTGTGGGTGTGCCACGGATGTGTATCGATTCTCGATGTGATATTTTTGGCAGAAGTCTCTGAATTCAGCACTATCAAATTGAGTTCCGTTGTCTGTTATCACAATCTTTGGAATCCCGAACCGACAGATGATGTTTCTCACGATGAAGTTGATCACCCGTTTAGTTGTGATTGTAGTTAGTGGTTCTGCCTCGACCCACTTAGTGAAATAATCTACGGCCACAATGGCGAACTTTGCTCCGCCCCTCGCTATGGGGAGACTTCCTATGATATCAATTCCCCACATAGCAAAAGGCCATGGACTCATCATTGTTTTTAACTGGCTCGGAGGCGCCCTAGGTATCTTTGAAAATCTCTGGCACGCATCACATCGTCGTGCATATTTTACTGCATCCTTGTTTATGGTAGGCCAGAAGTAACCATGCCGCAATATCTTTTTCGCCAAAGTTTGCCCCCCAGTGTGGTCGCCACATTCGCCTTCGTGGACTTCTTGCAGCACACGTTTGATGTCATCGTGGGCTATACACCGAAGGAGGGGCATTAAATACCCTTGTCTATAAAGGATTCCGCCTTGCAGTACGTATCGGGCGGCTTTACGAATCACTTTACGCCTCTCGCTTTTCCTGGTCGGAAGCGCTCCATCCATTAGGAAATTCTTTATAGGAGTCATCCACGACTCCTTTTCTGGTTCCGTCTCTATTACTAGGTCGATTTCCATCTGATCAATGCTGGGAGACCGAAGTACTTCAACGGGGGCTAGCCCTATCACTTCAGGATCGTTAGACCTAGCCATCTTTGCCAACTTGTCTGCCTGCTGATTTTCTGACCGCGGAATATGAGATATGCTGTAGTGATCAAACTCATTCAGCAGCTCTTTCACTTTCTTTAAGTATAGAATCAATCTTGCACTTTTAGCTTGGAATCTCCCAGTAACTTGGTTCACAACTAACTTGGAATCGCAGAAGATGTTCAATTTCGTGACTTCTAGCATCTTTGCAATCTTTAATCCGGCTATCAAAGCTTCATATTCAGAATCGTTGTTAGTGGCCTGAAACTCCATTCGGATGGCATAAGTTATCAATCGTTTCTCGGGGGTTTCAAGCACTATTCCAGCGCCGGATCTTTCGTTGTTTCTAGCACCATCAGTATATAATCTCCAGACATTAGGATCGAAAAGTAACTTTGAGGGTTCCACTTCTTCGTTCGCCATGTCTTCTTCAGGAACAGTGAACTCTGCTATGAAGTCAGCTATCACCTGCCCCCGAATTGATCGTCTGGGCTGAAAGTTCAAGTCAAATTGACTTAACTCAATATTCCATTTGAGTAACCTTCCAGATGTTTCCGGTCTCTGTAAAACTTGGTTGAGTGGGTGATCAGTATATATGGTAATAGGATGCGCTTGAAAGTAGTGCCGAAGTTTTCTGGAGGCAATCAGTAAACTATACGCCAGTTTTTCTATCCGTGGGTAATTACGCTCTGCCGCTGTTAATTTTTTGCTCACGTAATACACAGGTCTTTGGACCTTCTCCTCTTCCCTTACCAACGCTGAGCTGACTGCATGAGATGATACTGCCAAATACACGAATAAATCCTCGTGGTCTATTGGTTTAGATAGAATTGGAGGCTTCTCCAAGTGTCTGAGCAAATTCTGAAACGCTTCTACGCAGTCAGGTGTCCATTTAAAGTGGCGTTTTCCTCGCTTTATTAATTCGAAGAATGGGATGCACTTATCCGTAGCCCAGGAGATAAATCTGCTTAGTGCGGCCACTTTTCCGGCAAGGCTTTGCACATCCCTAATTTGCCTAGGTTCCTGAATGTTCCTGATTGCCGTGATCTGGTCCGGATTAATCTCGATACCGCGCGAACTGACAATGAATCCTAAGAATTTTCCAGAAGCAACACCGAATGAACATTTGGTGGGATTGAGTTTCATCCCATACTTTCGAAGAATGCCGAACATCTCTGCCAAGTCAGTAGTGTGTTGAAAGGATTGCTTGGATTTAACCAACATATCGTCGACGTATACTTCCATTGTTTTCCCGATTTGGTTATAAAACATTCTATTGACCAAACGTTGGTACGTAGCGCCTGCATTCTTCAAACCAAAAGGCATTACTACGTAACAATATAATCCCAGATCAGTGATAAAGCTAGTATGCTCTTGGTCCGGAACATGCATCGGAATTTGGTTGTATCCTGAATAAGCATCCATGAATGAGAGAAGCTCGTGACCTGCCGTTGAGTCTACCAACTGGTCAATTCGAGGTAATGGGAAACTATCTTTGGGACAAGCTTTGTTTAAATCCGAGAAGTCGATACACGTTCGCCACTTCCCGTTGGCCTTCTTTACCAGGACTGGGTTCGAAATTCAATCTGGGTAAGTTGAATCTCTGATAAATCCATTATTCTTTAGCTTCCCAACCTCTTCTTTCAAGGCAGCGGACCTCTCTGGGCCCAGCATTCGCCTTTTTTGCTTTACTGGAGGATGTTTGGGGTTAATGCTCAAAGAATGGCTCATGATTGATGGGGATATCCCGCACATGTCCGCATGGGTCCAAGCGAATACATCCAAGTTGTTCTTTAAGAAAGTCGTCAATTCTTCGGCAAGAGTTGAACTTAACTGGGATCCAATCTTAAGGACCTTCTCCGGGTCACCGTCATCGATTGGCACATCCACAGTTGCCTCGTTGGGAGTCGCCGTTCTGCCCCCGGGTTCTTGATCCTCTCTGGGATCTATATCCTCGGGCATCACTCTAGGCAACTCTCCAACAATTATCCTCTTTGGTTGCTATAAGGTTTCCGCCCCCAAAGGGGGAGGAGTGCCTTTAGTTTCGATATTCCCGACGTTGCGAAGCAACTTTATTTCGGCAACATAACATGCTCGCGCAGCAACTTGATCCCCACTGACGATACCAATGTCAGCTTCTGTGGGGAACTTCAATAGCAAGCACCAGGGGGCTATACAGGCTCTGAATTTTGCGAGGGCCGGTCGGCCCAAGAAGGCATTGTATGGCGATTCGACATCCAAAACCACAAAGGGAAGGATTCTCACTCTCTGGCGTTCTCCTTCCCCAAGTGTAACTGGCAATTCTACATAACCCATAGGTGCGGTGGATGCTCCGTTGAATCCACGAATCCATCCTTGACAGGGCTTCAAGTCTTTTATCTCAAGATTCATCTGGTCAAAGGCTTTTTTGAAAAGAATATTAACGGAACTCCCGTTGTCCACCAGTACCTTATGAACAGTGGCTGGTCCAATGGGTATCGTAATTACAAGTGGATCTTCAGTTGGAGCATGGACCCCGATGCTTTCTCGTTCTCGGAAAATAACGTCATCAGTCATCATCTTCTGCTGCTTCACCGGGACACTGTCCTCGGGGTTGCTACATTCCCCCACTTCGAGGTGTTGTTTGGCTGCGTTGACATATTGATCTAAAGCTTTGGAACTATGCCCAGCAAGGTAAAGTCCACCGATCACGGTGTTGATTACAATATTCTTTCCCTTTTGCTGAGCAGTTGGCCTAGCAGCAAGTTGATTTTGATTCTGATTCGGGGCCTGCACTGCTTGCCCCCTGTCCCTAGGCGTTACTCTGTATTCGTCTAGTTTTCCTTCTCGAAGCAGCCTTTCGACTACGTCCCTCAGATGACGGCATTCATTCGTCGAATGGCCGTGGATTTGATGAAAGAGACAAAACTTCCCTGTCTCACGCTCTTTTTCTGTCGACTCTCTAGGAGGTGGCCTCTTATTCTGGAGGACTTCATACGCATCCATGAAGATATTTTCAAGAGTATCATTTATGGGTGTATAACTTTCAAAGGCCCTGGGACGAGTCCTCCTCTGGGAGTCGTTCCCTCGGCCCCTCTTCCGGCTGTTGCCGTTAGCATTGTTATTGTTGTTGCTTGGTCGGCGACCACCCTGGTTCTGATTTCCAATGTTAACCTCAACTTTCCCCGAGCTGTCTCCAGTCTGTTTGATGGCGACATTGCTCTGAACTTCTTCCTTATCAGTTGTTTTAAGCTTTCGGTTTGCGTATACCTCCTCCCGGCGTAGATGTACATTGGCTTTCTCATAGAATAATTCTCTGGTGTGTGGTGGTTTGCCTGCCAAGTACCTCCCGAATTCAGTGTCCTTATCCACTCCATCAATTAGTGCTGCGACAATGGTCGGCTCATGAGGATCTTTGACCTCAGTGGCGGCCAAATTGAAACGATCCAGGTACATCTTTAGACTTTCGCCTGGTCGCTGTTTGACAAGAAATAGATCGATCACGCTTTTCGTCTTCTGTGCGTAGATACGGAATTGCTCTACGAACTTCTCGCTTAGTTCCCTGAAGCTAGAAATCGATCTAGCCGGCAGGCGAGTAAACCATAGCAAAGCCACGTCCTCCAGGAATATGGGAAACGCTTTACACTTAACCGCGTCAGAAGCGGCGACAGCAGTCATCGACCAAGAGTATCTCATTAGGTGCTGAACAGGATCAGACCTCCCTGCATATCGGTTCATTTGTGGCATGTTGAAACGCCTTGGAAAAGTTGCATCCAAAATATCGTCAGTAAAAGGAGTATGACTGCGGTCAATCCCCCAATCTTCGTTCCGCTGTCCACGGCTGTCAGCCAAAATCTGGCGAACCATGGCTGCAACGTTTGCACTAGTCAAAGGAGGTTCGGGGTCAGTGCCTCTGGCCCGGCGAGGTTCTCTGATCTCTCTTCGGGGAGTAGCTACAAAGTCCGGGGCTAGGACAGGGTCTTGCTGCCCCCTGTTATCATGAGTATGCGTACGGCGACGGGGCTGAGGTGGTCTGTCATGCACAAGACTGTTCACACCTCGAGTCCTGAGGGTTGTTGCTTGACCATCCATATTACGGTCTGTGGGTCTTGCCCCTAGTTCTTCTTCTTCTTGTGAGGGCAGGGTCCCGAACCGAAGCTATTCTATGTTTTCGGCTCTTTCATACGGTCGCCGCGGAGGTCTCGGCGATTCTTCAGATGAAGAGGAATATGCTGGGGTGAGTGGACGAACTGGCGATGTTCTTTGCCTTGTTAGCTCATCAAGTCTTCTATCCATAGCCGTCAGGTTTTGCCGTAGGATAGAACTTTCCTGCCTTTGGGTGGCCAACTCATCAAATAACCTATCCCACATTTCGACAAAGCGGCAAAGATCCCCCTCAGTGACAGGAGCAGCACGATCATAGTGGTCATCATCACCCTCTCTTATGGGCAAAGTGCTCGGATCGGGTCGAGCAGAGGTTCCAGGACGATAGGAGTGGGTCATAGGTTCTTTTCCAGGTCGAGTTGTGTTCTGACCATCAGTTCGGGTAGTTGAGGTTCGTGGAGGGCGGTTCGCTGCGCCCCCCTGAGATCGACTCGTGGTCGTGGTGCGCGGAGGCTGCGAGGTGTTGCCCCGGGATCGAGTAACAACTCCTTCAGTAGCACGGATCGTCTCGGTCTCATCGACTCGGAACGAGGTGTTTTCATCGGATCGGATCGCCCCCTGCGCTCCGCGATCCAGAGTCTCTTCGTTGCCCAGTTCGTGTACACTCTCCTCGATCGTTTCGTTGGTCTGCGAAACTTTAGATCTTTTTCCAGCCATGATACCCGAATCGCTGGAATCTTCAAGAAAACGAATGACGAAACTTTAAGACTGAGTTTCTTAGTGAAAGCACCAAAAATGTTAGATCGAAATTTGGACCTAACACCCAAATTGTTATAAACTGTAGAGAATTCTAAATGGGGAACAAGGAAAAAGAAAATAACACTCAGAATTTATAGTGGTTCGGCGTTAACGAGCCTACGTCCACTTTATATCTTATTGATTATGATTTAAAAGCTAGTACAACAGTGATTTCTCTCAATATTTCAGTGGTTTGACAACAATGGCGGACTCAGTATTCACTATTGCCAAAAGGATCCCGAAAAATGCCAAGCTCTGGGCTATTTATAGCTGATTTTGTCAGGCGGATCGCGGACACGTGGCACGAATCCCGAGATTACCGGATCGCATCGCCACCATTGAATAAACAGTCAAACTAGCCGTTATGAACAGGTGTCGTGAGATCCGTGCGATTCGGATCGCTGAAGACCAGCTCGTGGTTGAACGGGTCAGGGGGTTCGGTTCGTACCAAGGGATCGGATCGCCTGGAGGTGCCGTTCGTCGACGAGATGGGAGCGATCCGTTCCTGGGCGAGTCGATGGCGTGCGATCCATTCCTGGGCGAGACGATGGCGTGCGATCCATTCCTGGGCGAGACGATGGCGTGCGATCCATTCTTCCAATTTCTTGGGGGACTTGGTTTCCTGGTTTCCTTTTATGAATGATCCTGGATGGCTTGGTCAAAAAGCGAGCCAACAGTGTGATTTTAGGTTTGTCGTGAATCGTGTTTTAGATGACATTGGTTCTTTAACCCAGTTAAAGACAGTATATTGATTTTTGGGAAGATTAAAACTAAGTGGAGTTTTAATGAATCTTTAATTAGATTGAAATGTGAATTGATAATTTAAATTATCAAATCTGAAAGGTGATCGAGAATGGAGTACCACCAGTTTTGCTCCAAAGCGATAGTTAAATCTTTAATTAGATTTGAACGTGAAATGGTAATTAATTTTACCGATAACGCCACGGTGTTAGTTATGGAGTATTACCAGTTTTGCTCCATGGGGAATAGGTTGGGATTGGGAAATAAAATAAATAATTACTTCGGTGTGGTTCGCTAATCCCGACTAGTTTGGAAAACCATAATATGGTTTGAAATGATATCCAAAGGAAGATTAAAGAATGAATTTAGAAGAATTTATCTTGGATAAAATTAATGGGAACTTTTCCCTAAAAATGTGATTTTGTGAATAAAAGAATATTCTGAATTGGAATGAGGCATTTGTTGTGTTTGTGTAACATTTGTTTATCAAATACGTGGGTTATTCAGAAAGGCCGGGTTTATACCCATTCTGAATAACCGATTCGACGAGGTGTCGAAGATGAAGACGGTGATTGAAGACCGGAAGTCTTCACATCGTTTGGGTGATTACTGATGATCTTGATTGGGCTGTACACCCAAGATGAGGGAAACAGTTGGTGATCGTCCAGACGTACTTGGAGATCGATGGATATGCGAGGAAAGTGCCTCCGGTTTCGTTCAGACCCAGAACGAACTTGTAAATGGATTGTGTGTCTGACATTGGATTTTATTCTGTGTTGATTGATCTCTATTAAATATACATCTGTTTGGCAGCGGAGAATTTATTCTTTTGCTTAACGCCCTTCTCTGAGACATACGAGCTCAGAGGTTGTATATCGATGGACATCAGTCGCATGGAGTGAATTGCCAGTGTGGCACGCGTAAGTGGCAATTGATCAAGGCTTCTGTTGAAAAGCAAAGTCTTGTGGTTGATGATCAAAGCACGACCTGTATGGCGTAGCTTTGTGTATAGCGTGAATTCGCGAGCCTCACACCTCGGTATGAGTCAAAAACGGGATAGTGACTGCAGGGAGAGCACGACGTTTCTTTCTAGCTAGGGTGGTGTCAGTGACCTACCAGCCCTGACATTTATATACTTTTCACCTGTGTGGTGGTTGGAATGCGAGGCGCCTCGGATATAGGTCTGTAAGGACCGAGAAACGTGTGTTCAGGAATAACTAATCCTCAAAAGTTAGAGAGGACCGGCCCTGAAGATCTAAGGATCAGAGTAGGGTCCAGAGACATTTGCTAGAGTGTCTCGAATCGGAGAGGAGCTTGCCCCTTGCCTCGACTCATGACGGAAATCCAATTTCCAATACGTGATATTTCGGTTTTATTTGTAGAACCTAGTATGGCGACATGATAGATGGTACCCATGCCGCCTATGATTGATATTTATGATTGAAAATTGTTTTGACACTATGCACTTATAATAGTATCAAATGATTTGTTTTAAACGTACCAAGCATGTTTGGCTATTATAAGGGAAAACCCTATCCTCCGGCTTGCGTTGCATTGTGTGATGGGACCTGGGTCTTATAATAGCTTCATTTTTCCAAAAAGTATTGCGCTGTTTTGTTATATGCACTAGTATTCTTGGGAGGAAACCCGTTCCGCGTTATACGGCGTGGTCCCTTGAATTACTCTCTTTTAAAGTAAAGTTTTGAATAACTGTTTTAGTTCTCACACCAGTCACATGACTGACCTGGAGTTTATTGTTTTAACCTGAACTCTGGGTGCCCCTATTTTTTACACGGGCAGCTAGTAGTTTTGGTTTTGCAGATTTATATTCATAGGATCCTGGTTTACAGCTGGAATGATATCCGGAAAGATCTGTATCCGTATATCACCTTCAGTTGTGCTTTGTATTATTTTTCCGCTGCTATGTAAATAATTGTAATCTATGATATGTATCGAATGTATAATATTCATTTATACTATGTATATTCTTGTATTCTGATGGAATTGTTGTAATAACAATGAAATGTTCTTCTGTTTGCATTCTATTTTGTCTTGTCCTCAATGCAATCCGTGGTTTCCTTCACGGGGAAGTTCGGGTCGTGTCACGCGTTTTGTCCTAAAGCCACAGTCTCCAGTAGGTCACGAAGGGTATCAGAATGGGGAGAAATTAACTGGGGCGTACTGTTTTCAGTTTGGTGGTTTTGTTTGTGGCAAATGGTTTGGTGCTTGCGTGGATAAAAGGAAGCGGTGTGGTTTCGTGATGTATGGGGGGAGTTGGAAAGGAGAGGGAAGTCGCATGTTTCCTTGAGCCATGCGTTGTATACACTAACAGGAGGCGAATGGTTTATGGAAGGGTTTAATAGTGGAAGGTGTTCACATGTGGATGTAGTGGTTCGAAATATACTGAAATGGGAGAAGGATGGCTTTTGCGGAAAATAGAAGGGGTGGAGTGTTTTGGCAAACTGGAGTATGTGGAACACCGTGAAGGAGACGTGAGATGTTTGTAAAAGAAGTGGTGAAGGCCATTACGTTTTTGCAGGTTGGACACTGGAAGATGAGGAGCGGTTTATTGGAGTATGCATCGGAGAAGATGGAGGAAATGAATACAAACAGGTCTGGGCAATAAGGAAGAATCACGAACCGCTTGTCACGTTGGGATCGTATGGATGGTGGCTACACACTGGAACTGACTAAGAGTGAAGTAGGGCTCGTTACAATTTATTGCGAAATAAATTGTCCGTCTGAATCAAATGATGGTTATCGTTATTAACGATAATCGTCTAATGTGAGTAAAACTCACCAACTCTGAACAGTTCTATTTTTATAATGTATATTTAGAACTGATAAATGATGACTGATTGCTGTGTGTTAACTGTTTGATTCTGTTTAACGGAATATTTTATATTCGTGCTTGTTTAACATCTGTGATGCAGGGAAACAGGTTGGAGGGACCCAACTAGGTTCCTCAATATTTATAATACTGTTCTGTTCATATATTGTAATATATGATGTGATATATAATCTGTTGTTGTTTATGTGTGTTTGGACGATATTGGTCAACATAATTTGATATGTTAAATACCCTAGCATACTGGAATATTGAAAAGGGGATTTTCAAAGTGTATTTTGAAAATAAATTATTTATATAAAATCAATGGATTTAATATATAAAAGGAAAAAGTTTTATAAAAGGAGATAATTATAAAATCAAAGAGTTAAAAAGGAAATTATTGGTAAAACAAAGATAAGGAAAAACATTTTAAAACAAATGTGAAAAGGATTATTTATTTAGAAAATAAATAGAATAAAGAATTATTTATTTAGAAAATAAATAGAATAAAGGATTATTTAATTAGAAAATAAATAGAATAAAGGATTATTTATTTAGAAAATAAATAGAATAAAGGATTATTTATTTAGAAAATTAATAGGATAAAGGATTATTTGTTGGGAAAATAAATAGAGGAGTTAATCGAATCGAGTTAATCGAAAGGAGTTAATCGAACATAATTAATCAAATGGAGTTAAACAGAAATTGGAAACTGACTAGAGATTAATAAGTTGAATGGTTTTCTGAGTATCGATCTGATGTTGGTTTTGGCCTTTGGGGTTTATACTTAGGAGGTTGTTCTCGTGTTAGTTTATAGTTAGAGTCTGATAGATGTGGAAGGATAGTGATACGTAATTAAGCCATGGAAATGTTTCCCAGTGTTAATAACGCATATTTTCTAAACATAGAAAATAAGGAAATATGAATATATATATATATATATATATATATATATATATATATATATGTTTGATGATTTGATCGATATAATTCCCATCTGGAAATAATATCATTGTTTGCACATGTGTTTTTCTTTGATAGATAAATCACAGACTATCAATGTTTTGACCATTTTAACGTTGTTAATATGGAGAGACCGGTTGGATTATTATCCGAAGAACCACTCCGTATTGGCATAAGCGTTGCGAATCAAGTACGCTGAATATATTGAAGACGGAGTAAAGTGCAAGGGCTGTTGTATAAATCTTAAATAAAAATTGCCTAAGATGGATGTACTGAATAGTGCCTTCGGTTTGTCCAGTCCCAGGACAACTTGTATGGAAGAAGGTCTGACAGAGTATATCCAGTAGATCGCGTAAGTTGTTCTCTTCAAACGTATTCACGTTTGGTGGCGGAGGAATTCGTTTCCCTTAGCTGTATACCCGGGTTATTTTTGGATAAATCAATTTGTGATTTGGCGGGTATGACGATGGGACATTCTAAGTGAATGAAGATGTGGCATGTAAAAGATAAGCATAGCTTCTAGCCTCACATCCGATAAATGACAGAAATCGGGCAGGCAGCATGGCTATGTAGATCGCACCTTTTAGGGTGTATAATCACCTGATCTAGAGTTTCTTTTACTTCTAAAAATCTATTGTTGATGTTGTCCCATTCGGGAAACGGTTGCTGATCCCAACCGTTGGTGATATACATTCGATACACTCAAGCGAAATGAGTGGTCGGTCATGTGTGGCCGGGTTGCAAGATGTTCTTATTGAACCCAGTGTATTCCTCTCTAGAGGTGTACTAGCGAAAGGTGGTTCCATACCTTGTCATAGTTGGAAATCCATTACCCAATACGTGCTTGCGGTTTTGATTGTATACTATATATGTAGAACGTGAGATGAAAGCGTTTCTGCTAGATGATTATTATATTGTGGCTGATAGACATTATTATAATATCAAAAGGTTTTTGATATAAAGATATTATGGATTCTCATAAGGGAAAACCCGTTCCGTTATACGGCGTGGTCTTATGAGATATCGTCTACTTGTTTAAACTGTTTTACTCACAACAGTCCCATGACTGACCCAGAGTTTATTTTGTTTTGTTTTCCCTAAACTCTTGGGTGCCCAAATTATTACGGGCAGTCAAGTAGTTGGGATTTACAGATACTTGAAAAGCTTGGAGCAGGAGGCTTCAGGATTTATAGCTATTATTTGTTCCGCTGTTGTTGTAAGTGTTGTACTCTGAGTAAGTGCTATTGTACATAATTGTTTTTATTTCAATGTTATGTTATATTTTATTCGTTCCGCTGTGAGATTCGTGTTTACTCTGATGTTGTAAGTTCTTCTTATTCTTCTATTCTAAAAGTTCTATCTTATCTTCCCTCACCCTCTAATTTCTTTCATTAACTACCGGTATTTTTCGATGTTTGCTTAGTCATCATTGAGTTTATGGCGATAACCAAAGTCGATAAAACTGGGTCATTACAGTTGGTATAAGAGCTTAAGGTTAAGTAATTACCTTGGCTCTGTGGCGTGACTCGGTAGAGATGGGGTTAGTAATACCCTAGATTGAGTTTGACTGTATATATACGATAGCGTATTTGTTATTCAATATAAAATTGTTTTATATTGTGGAGATTTATTGGTTGAGTTGTTTATGTGTTCTGGTCGATCAGTTTGATCCACTGTATCGGTAGGAGTTTATAAACACTTGAATACGATGAACCGACATGGTATGTTTTGAAAAGAGGGTAAACGAAATAATTTTTCCCAAATTATATTTTGATATAAAGGATTTATTTTGGAATGATTATAATATATAGGATATACCTGTTGTTATTATAATCAAGTAAGATTATAAAAATGCGAAATGGTTATGTAAATAGCCAATCAGAATTCATATAAGTGAAATACGTGAAACGAAGTGAATTAAATCTGAAATTTAAATCAAAATTGAAATTTCAAACCTTGGAAATTTGGAAAAGTGTTGTAAATGGATTTGTAATAAATATATGAGAATTTTAAAATCCTGGGAGATTTTAAATTGTTTACAAACATCGGAATGATATTTTGAAGTAATTTAAAAATGGAAAGGGTTTAAGAAATAGTTTGAAAAGTGATATAGTATTGAACTTACTTTGATCGCTGGGAAATAAATTCTGATGGTGCATCATCGGTGTTCATTTTCGAGTTTCTAAGTGACGGATTACTACCAAAATTTTAGTTTTGAATTGTTTTGAGAAAAACAAGTTGTTTGATTCCGAAAGGGAATATTTGATTTGTGAAAAACAAAGTTATTTAAAACTCCCAGGAAAGATTGTTCGAATTAAAACAAATTTAAATAGAAATTTGTGAAAGTAAGCCGGATTTTAATTGAAATCAGTTAAGTTGAAATAGAATTGGTTTGGTAAATCAAGATTTGGAATCAAGAATTGAACTTGAGTTGAAATGGGATTTGCTTTGGATATAAACGAATAGACGTGTTGAGGATAAATCGATCAGAATTTGATTGGAATAATATTGGTATATGCTGAGTTGATAGCATATGGAAGTGATAGAGTTGATATGCCCGACAAAAAAGTACAAGTTTATATTTTATATGGTATGAGATTTTGATGAGCCGAATTAGCAAACCGCTTGGCTGTTTGATTTTCTTTTGGGTTGGAGATGGCCCAGAGAGGCGAATTGGAGTTTGACCTATTGACGAGTACAAAGGAGGTGCTGGCGAAATTTTTCGAAAAGTTAAGTTGTTAGAAAATTTTCAGGATTTTTGAAAATTTTCGTTGATAAGGAGTAATTAATATTTTAATTAAAATTAAATTGGTCAGTTGAGATTGAAGTTAAGAAGTGAACAAATAAGTTCTAACCAGTCAATAGGGTTTGTTTTCTACCTTAGCAATTTCGAGGACGAAATTATTTTAAGTGGGGAAGAAGGTAATGACCCGCATTTTCAGTGGTATAATAATTAATTGATTTAATTATTTAAGATGGTGATTAAAAGGATTTAATGGTCGTTGAATTAAATAATGGTGAATATTTAATTAAAATAATAATTAAATAATATATTTAATTCTGAAATAATCAGAATTGGCTGAAATGGCGATATGGTCTGAACTGGATCATCTGTGATATTTAATTCAGTTTAGAATTGAATTAGAATAACGAATACATTTAAATAACGTCAGTTTGAACGTATAATTATATTATAATTATAAACGAGCTCGAAATGGCGTTGTAGTTCGCGATTTGGCGATTTGAACTTCAACCGAATATACAGAATCCGTTTTAAGCCGGATTTCTATGAAACAAGAAATGTGTGGAGCTGGTGGAGTATATTTTCTAATGGAAGAGAAAAATCTGGATTTCGTCGGATAGATTTTGAATTACGTCCAAATCAAATTTCAGAAAAATCACTGTGGAATTCCTTTATAATTTGCAATGCTTTATTTACGTTATAAAAGGGTTTTCAATATATTTGAATATCAGGTTTGAATTTAGACAAGGTTCTTTTGAGACATAACAATAATTTAATTTTTAGAATTTTACTGTAATTTTTAATTAATTAAATAAGCGACTTTTTATTTGGAGTATTTTGCACCCTGTAATCAAGATTTTGAGGTTTCACAATATGAGTTAACCTGCCAATATTATTATATTTTTGGGATCAGGGGGAGTTGCTTGTCACAACGATATTTATATTTTTGTCTGTAATGGTCTATATATGAGAGGGGTTTAATATATGACGGATACCCAAAATTTCTAACTTTAAAACACAAATATATGTGTTGTGATAGCAAGGCCATGTCTCATTCTTTTCTAAGACAACCGTTCTTGTGTCCCAAAACCTGAAAACGTGGAAGCAACTTTCCCCACAAATTTCTTTCTAAACCTAAATAAAAGCTCACGGCACCTCATTCTTTGAGCCGCCAATCTATTTTTCCTCTCAAGCCAAACGTGAGTTTCAAACAGAAAAAAATCCAAATATATTACTACAAAAATACCTGACCCTTCCATATACCAACATTTGCGGAAGTTGGATGTTGCGCAAGTTGAATGGTGGAGATTTTCACGACAATATATGGGTCCCTGAAGCCGCGTTTTGTCCTAAAGCCGCAGTCTCCAGTAGATCACGAAGGGTATCAGAATGCGAAGAAATTAACTGGGGTGTACTGTTTTCAGTTTGGAGGTTTTGTTTGTGGAAAATGGTTTGGTGCTTGCGTGGATAAAAGGCAGCGGTGTGGTTTCGTGATGTATGGGGGGAGTTGGAAAGGAGAGGGAAGTCGCATGTTTCCTTGAGCCATGCGTTGTATACACTAACAGGAGGCGAATGGTGTATGGAAGGGTTTAAAAGTGGAAGGTGTTCACATGTGGATGTAGTGGTTCGAAATATACTGAAATGGGAGAAGGATGGATTTTGCGGAAAATAGAAGGGGCGGAGTGTTTTGGCAAACTGGAGTATGTGGAACACCATGCAGGAGACGCGAGATGTTTGTAAAAGAAGTGGTGAAGGCCATTACGTTTTTGCGGGTTGGATACTGGAAGATGAGGAGCGGTTTATAGGAGTATGCATCGGAGAAGATGGAGGAAATGAATACAAACAGGTCTGGGCAATAAGGAAGAATCACGAACCGCTTGTCACGTTGGGATCGTATGGATGGTGGCTACACACTGGAACAGACTAAGAGTGAAGTAGGGCTCGTTACAATTTATTGCGAAATAAATTGTCCGTCTGAATCAAGTGATGGTTATCGTTATTAACGATAATCGTCTAATGTGAGTAAAACTCACCAACTCTGAACAGTTCTATTTTTATAACGTATATTTAGAACTGATAAATGATGACTGATTGCTGTGTGTTAACTGTTTGGTTGAATTGTTTATGTATAGATTGAAATCATAGATAGCGATATATATATATATATATATATATAAAACTCGTTAATCGAATATTGATTCTGTTTAACAGAATATTTTATATTCGTGCTTGTTTAACATCTGTGATGCAGGGAAACAGGTTGGAGGGACCCGACTGGGTTCCTCAATATTTATAATACTGTTCTGTTCATATATTGTAATATATGATGTGATATATAATCTGTTGTTGATTATGTGTGTTTGGACGATATAGGTCAACATAATTTGATATGTTAAATACCCTAGCATACCGGAATATTGAAAAGGGGATTTCCAAAGTGTATTTTGAAAATAATTTATTTATATAAAATCAATGGATTTTATATATAAAAGGAAAAGGGTTTTATAAAAGGAGATAATTATAAAATCAAAGAGTTAAAAAGGAAATTATTGGTAAAACAAAGAAAAGGAAAAAGATTTGTAAAACAAATGTGAAAAGGATTATTTATTTAGAAAACAAATAGAATAAAGGATTATTTATTTAGAAAATAAATAGAATAAAGGATTATTTATTTAGAAAATAAATAGAATAAAGGATTATTTATTTAGAAAATAAACATGATAAAGGATTATTTATTGGGAAAATAAATAGAGGAGTTAATCGAATCGAGTTAATCGAAAGGACTTAACCGAACATAGTTAATCAAATGGAGTTAAGCAGAAATTGGAAACTGACTAGAGATTAATAAGTTGAATGGTTTTCTGAGTATCGATCTGATGTTGGTTTCGGCCTTCGGGGTTTATACTTAGGAAGTTGTTCTCGTGTTAGTTTATAGTTAGAGTCTGATAGATGTGGAAGGATAGTGATACGTAATTAAGCCATGGAAATGTTTCCCAGTGTTAATAACGCATATTTTCTAAACATAGAAAATAAGGATATATATATATATAAATATAAATATATATATGTTTGATGATTTGATCGATAAAATTCCCATCTGGAAATAATATCGTTGTTTGCACACGTATTTTTCTTTGATAGTTAAATCACAGACTATCAATGTTTTGACCATTTTAACGTTGTTAATATGGAGAGACCGGTTGGATTATTATCCGAAGAACCACTCCGTATTGGCATAAGCGTTGCGAATCAAGTACGCTGAATATATTGAAGACGGAGTAAAGTGCAAGGGCTATTGTATAAATCTTAAATAGCAATTGTCTAAGATGGATGTACTGAATAGTGCCTTCGGTTTGTCCAGTCCCAGGACAACTTATATGGAAGAAGGTCTGACAGAGTATATCCAATAGAACGCGTAAGTTGATCTCTTCAAACGTATTCACGTTTGGTGGCGGAGGAATTCGTTTCTCTTAGCTATATACCTGTTTTATTTTTGGATAAATTTTTGTGATTTGGCGGGTATGACGATGGGACATTCTAAGTGAATGAAGATGTGGCATGTAAAAGATAAGCGTAGCTTCTAGCCTCACATCCGATAAATGACAGAAATCGGGCAGGCAGCATGGCTATGTAGGTCGCACCTATTAGGTTGTATAATCACCTGATCTAGAGTTTCATTTACTTCTAAAAAAACTATTGTTGATGCTGTCCCATTCGGGAAACGGTTGTTGATCCCAACCGTTGGTGATATACATTCGATACACTCAAGCGAAATGAGTGGTCGGTCATGTGTGGCCGGGTTGCAAGATGTTCTTGTTGGACCCAGTGTATTTCTCTCTAGAGGTATACTAGCGAAAGGTGGTTCCATACCTTGTCATAGTTGGAAATCCATTACCCAATACGTGCTTGCGGTTTTGATTGTATACTATATATGTAGAACGTGAGATGAAAGCGTTTCTGCTAGATGACTATTATATTGTGGCTGATAGACATTATTATAATATCAAAAGGTTTTTGATATAAAGATATTTTGGATTCTCAGAAGGGAAAAACCCGTTCCGTTATACGACGTGGTCTTATGAGATATCGTTTACTTGTTTAAATTGTTTTACTCACACCAGTCCCATGACTGACCCAGAGTTTATTTTGTTTTGTTTTCCCTAAACTCTTGGGTGCCCAATTTTGTACGGGCAGTCAAGTAGTCGGGATTTACAGATACTTGAAGAGCTTGGAGCAGGAGGCTTCAGGATTTATAGCTATTATTTATTCCGTTGTTGTTGTAAGTGTTGTACTCTGAGTAAGTGCTATTGTACATAACTGTTTTTATTTCAAAGTTATGTTATATTTTATTCATTCCGCTGTGAGATTCGTGTTTACTCTGATGTTGTAAGTTCTTCTTATTCTTCTATTCTAAAAGTTCTATCTTATCTTCCCTCACCCTCTAATTTCTTTCATTAACTACCGGTATTTTTCGATGTTTAGTTAGTCGTCATTGAGTTTATGGCGATAACCAAAGTCGACAAAAACCGGGTTGTTACATTAGTCCAACGAAGACCGCACGATGCGCCAGTGCAACAGTGCGCGTTGGAATCATAAGCCGCGCCGAAGGCCCAAGGGGAGGTAGAGGCCGACCTAAAATGACATGGGAGGAGATAGTAAAAAGAGACTTAAGGAATTGGAATATAGCCGAACAGTTGGTTTCGTATAGGAGTGCATGGAAGTTAGCAATCCATGTACCAAAACCTTATGGTTTTTTTTTTTTTTTTTTTTTCAATGTCTAGCCAACCCCAACTTTTTTAGGATTTATGGTTTAGTTGTTGTTGTTGCATTAAGCATATTCACCCTTAACATACATACTTATATATATATATATATATATATGTATGTATGTATGTATGTATATATATTTTACGACACAACGTGAAACCTTAAAAAAGAGATGTTTCATAGAGCTATATTTTATACTAAACTTTAGTAGGTTGATTCCTCTGTTCCCGGTAACTATTTCAACTAAACCAAAAATGCACTTACACAAAAAATTGCCCCAAACGGTCAAAAGTCCAAATTGTTTTGTTCCCAATCCAGAATGCACATGCTTCAAAACTCTCTAGTCCGGCTCGCTTTTGTTAAAACAAATGAACAATAAAATTGCGAAATAAATTAAACAAACACGGAAAAGAAAAAAAATAAAAATGATTCTAAAATAAAAGTTCACGTTTTGAGTTGTTCGAGATGGTTGTTGGTATGGTTGGTGGGTTTGAATTGGTGGTGGTTGCGTCTCTGGTATGCTCAAGCCCGGCCCTTGCCCAAGACAAGCAAGACTAATGCTAGGGCGCCATACAAGTGCGGGGTACCAAAATAAATAAATAAATAATAAAAAATTCCGTAGCAATCAAAAAGTTTCCGCCGTAATTAAAAAATGATCGACTGCTTCGCTCGCTTCTTCCTCTTCGATCGTCTGCGACCGGCTTCATCACGACAGTCGGCATCTTCACCGCTTTAGACCTTCACCTTCCGAAGCTTCACATCAGTCCATACCAAATTAGGTAATTTCAATTTCCAAGTTTAGGTTTTAACAATGCGGCTTCAATTCGATGAATAGCAGAATAGGTGATAGAGCTTCAATTTCTAATTAGTTTCATTTTACCTTCAGAAGAGTCACAAAGACCTATTTCGATTTGCAGAAGCGTAAATAATTTGAAAAGGCAGCTGGGAAGGTGAGCATAAATAATTTGAAAAAGCATTTGGTACTGCGTCACTGAAGAGCAATATTGCAACTTGTAAGCTGCAGACTTGCAGGTTTTCACCAAATTCAAGCTTTCGAATTGCAACAAATATGTAAGTTTAATGTTCATTTTAATTTTTAATTTTTGTTTACTACTTTGTTTGGTCTAAATATAAATATTTTATTGGTTGATTACTTAATTTATTAAATAAATATGAATTATGAACAATTAACCGTTGAATGAATTAGGAATGGATATTGAAGATGGTACACGATACTGGAAAATATTAATCGAGTAAGTAAAATACTTCAACGAAAAGAAATGGATATTGAAGATGCAATTACAAAAGTCAAAGAGCTTGTGCTATTTTTTGAAATTTTTAGAGAAGTTGGATTTGAAAAAATGATGAAGGAAGATAAAGAGCTCTCAAATGATGTTGGTATTGATCCAAGGTTCTATGAAAAAAGAATTGTATGTAGAAAAAATAATTTGATTGAAATATCATGGAGGATGACGATAGACAATCTCCCGAGGATAATTTTAGATCACTTATTTTCTTTATATAATCGATCAAGCTTTAGCTTCACTTAAAGATCGATTTGAGCAATTTATACTTTATAAAGAAACTTTTGGCTTCTTGTTAAATTTAAGATTTAAAAATATTGATGACGAGAAGCATTGTATGAGATTAGAAAGCCTTTTGGAAAATGATGAAGAACAAGATATTTGTGGCAAAGAATTATTCTTCGAGCTTCGATAACTAAAAGGAGTCTTACCATCGGATGTAACGAAATCAATTTATATTCTAAATTTCTTGAGGTTATATAGGGATATAAGTGGATTTCTTAATGTTTCGGTTGCTTATCGGATTTTGTTGACTATTCTGGTAACCGCTGCTACGGCGGAAAGAAGTTTCTTAAAATTAAAGTTGATAAAAACATATCTTCGAAGCACTATGTCGCAAGAGAGATTTAGTGGATTAGCTATTATTTAAATTGAAAATGAGTACTTGGATAAACTTAACTATGGGGAGTTTGCTTCAAAGAATGCAAGAAGAAGTTGTTTTCGTTAGTTAGTTTTTTTTGTTTGATACCATGTTGAGATTATAATATTTTGTCTTGTAAACTAGTGATTTAGTTTAGCAATATTTTGTAATCAACGTTGCATTTTATAACTTTATCTTTCATGCAATTTTATGCATATGAAAATATTTTTATTTTACAAAGTGAGGCAACAAAAATGGGAAAAAATTTATTCATCTAGGGCACCAGTTATTGTCGGGCCTCCCCGGGTATGGTTAGTAGTAGGTTCTAGTTGGTGGTGGTTTCAGGCGCATTTTAGAGCAGTCTGAGATGGTCGCTGGTTTGGTTGCGGATTTGAATTGGTGGTGGTTTCAGGTACAGGATTTGGGTACTATTGTCGGCAGTGAGGCGGTTGTGGCTTGACAGAGTGTGAATGATCAAGGGTCGTGGGTTTCAGTTGCCGTGGTGGATTACTGGTGAAAGTGATGGGTAGTTTTTTAGGCTCGGCGTAGAGGTTATGGTGATGGACGTAGACGGAAACATTTGGTGGACGGAACATAAGTGCATGTGTTCTTTCTGGTTTTGTATTTGGTGCTGGATTGAAAACTGTAATTGATTTGCATATCCTATTTGTTTTTGAATCAAGTTTTTTAATATTCAACTAAGAGGAATTTTAGTACTTTACAGTCGGTCCAAAAGTTTGCATTTCTAAAAGAATTATTAGTAAAGATTTTTATTGGTGATATCTATGCAAAGTTGACCTACTAGCAATTTATATTAAGCTATTAATTTGTGGTAGGTTATCGCATATCCCATTTTGTAGGATCAGAATAAAACTGAGGTAGACTAAATGTGTGTTGCAGGCTGTAATTGCTTTGCCTATCCTATGTTCTACAATCGTTTTTCTTTAATATTTAGCTAAAGGGCACAAATCAGCAAGATGTTGATAGAAGTCCTTCAGATCAGAATGAAATCAGTGAGTCGCAGATGCAAAGGGATTCTCTACAAGGCTTTTCATATGACCAGACAGTAGATGACTTTACTTCTGTGGCCACCAAAGAAGAGAAAGATATAGAAGAGATAATGAAAGTTCAAGATGGACCATAACAAGTCAATTCTACCTCAGATCCGCGTCCATCTAGACGTAAGGCAGCATGAAAGGTAAGTTCTAATGTAGAGCCGTTTGAGTTTCAGGCGAACTAAGAGGTGGTTGGGGTCATTGACAATCCGGAATGGAAGTCATTAATCAATAGAATAAAGAAGAAGAAAAAGACAAAAAAGTCAAGAATTGCGTCTTCTAGATAGCAATGAGCAGAACATAATCTAAAAAGAGTTATATTGTGTTGTAGTCTTTTAGTCTGTCTTTAATTTGGCCTTTATTAGTCCTATTTAAGTCAATAGTTATCGTTACGTTTTGCATCTTTAGGTTGTGCATGATATTTTAGTATGAGTGAGTTGTCTATCACTTATTTGAAGTTGTACAACTGAGGATGTAATTTTTTTATGTATAATGATAAAGTACCAATTTAAAAAAAAAACATAAATTGTTTAATTTTAATGGTACATGAACTAGCCTACTTTGATTATTACACTAATATAGAAAATCATATTACTAGCATAATGTCAAATTGCTAATAACAGGTTTTATCACTTAATAGATAGGCAAGTTCAAAGAGTTTATGGTCAAATCATACTTATTTAAAGATATCTACATATGTCAAATTGAGATAACTCTTACATTATTTTTATATTTGTATGTGCTATCTTCCAGATCAGAAATATCCAAAATGAAATGGTGTTTGAGTATACGGTACTAAGTAATGGAAATGAACTGTTTACAAAGAAAATTCACATATGGTATTTATAAAAGAAAATTTTGAATTGAGCTAGTTTCAAATGGAAGTGGAATGAAACCCATATTTTAAACACTATTTTGGTTCATGCACTGTGAAATATATCGGATGAAAAATATACACCCAAACTTATTTTGATGGAACAACAAAATAGGAAATAAGTTTAATATAATTCCTACCGACTCATCAATTAAATGAGAAATAATTAACCTCATACATGAAAGCAAGAAAAAAATCTCTACCCTAATAAATGTTCATTCAGAAAGCCTAAACAAATATAAGCTATGACTTTTTATACATGCTACGATTGAAAACGTCAGTTCATAGGTCTTGCAAGTTGTGTATGTAATCAATGAAATTTAAAGAGCAATAAGAAAAGATTATTTCCAGTAAAAAAACTAAACCCAATTATTGTATATTTTTAGGAGAGATCTAAATGTAGCATTTTCTTGAACTTTTATTTTGCTATAGTTTTATCAAAACTATAGAGATAAGTATATACAACCATCATGTGAACATATACTTTAGTTAGTGAGCATCGTAAGAAAAAATTTAGGTAAGCGTGCTGTGACATTCCATAATTTTAGCAACTAAATAACCGAAGTAAAAAGATAAAATCATAATTTTAATATAAAGGACAAAATGATAAATTTCTATATAATTTGGAATTAGAACTTCAGAGACCTGTTCCAATGCATACAAAATGCCATTTGCACTCAGAAAACGGATATAAGTTGCTGAATTTAGTTAAACGGGATTAAGGTTATAAGAAGTCTAACACAGTTGCATTTTCCTAATATATTGAATATCATATTTCAGCCTAGATATTATTTTTTAAGGAATTGTTAAAAGAACTCCATATTTCGTTGAAAGAAGGATAGTTTTAAGTGGTCTCCAACTTAAATTTTTTTATTATTAAGGGGGTCTAGATAATTAAAAAATAATAATACCTAAATGTCTTTGGCTCGTCACTTGTGTTAAAACCTAACGTATTACATTCAACGCAAACTATAAACACGCGCTTCCAGAAAAAAAATCTAATAATCGGTGATTATTATACGATCGAATACAATTTCGATATCATCACCAACGCGCAAATTACTATACATCTCAATTACACAATTCCGAAGCAACACGTTAGATCAAAATTTTCGTTTTTGCATTTAATTTAAATTATCAATTTTAATATGAAAGTACAATTAATTATCTAATCCGATGTCTTACGATGTCCCACGAAACTCTCTGTGCCTTACATTAATTACATCCATTTTTTATTTTTACGTGCAACGTTTAAATTGTAAGTATTAATTAACGTTGAGGTGTTATGATTTTTATTAATGAGGATTATAAGGGGTCAATATTGGAATTTTAATTTATATGTTTAAGTGAAGGGTAATTAATTCTGTTACCCCCAAAACAATTATACACTAAACTAAAATTGATCTCTCCCTTAATTAAATGTGAAGTCCCTTTTACAATCCTCATTTTTTCAACCCATAAATGAATCACTAATCATAATCATTTTGCTCTAATAATCTAGCTTCCATTCATAAAACCATAATTCCCATCTCAATTGTAAATCATATCAATCAGATCGTTATCAATCAAATCTAGTCCAAATTAAATAACTAATATATGAAATTGGATGTTGCAAAGAGATCTACGTAAATAAATAAAAGCTATAAAGGAATTTGGCCATTTCAAGGTGTGCAATTTCAAGATAGCAAAGATCAAGATGAATTCTTGTCAAATTGAAAGGAATGACTAATCGTTAAGTGAGATATATCAAATTTGTATACGATGGTGGTAATGTGTATTAATTCACCCTTATGTTCTTAAACCATGTTAGAATGACATACATAATAATTAGAAGTACGTCTTATATTTACATCTCAATAGTATTTAGTATGTCATGGAAAATTTATTAAAATTCAAACTTTTATCAATTATAAATATCGTTAAAACTACTATTAAAATAAAAAGTGCAAAATATACAACTATTCCAAACTAGACAAGTTATATACCAAAGTTATAATTCTCAATCGACATGAATTCACGGATGGTATTCATTGATCGGCTGAGCTTACGGTTCAATAAAAAAGTGCAATGGAAGTTTTTGTAAACATTGGTCATTCATACGAATGACTTCTCGATCCAACAGTGGAATGATGATTATATGATGATTGAGAAGCAGGGCTATGTAGAGGAGCAAGCATAGTCCACCTCAAAACTACTTACTGCTCAATATCACCACGATTCACAATAATCGAGGATAAATAGATTCTTTTTTGGGGTAATAGGGGGAAGTGTTTCGGTATTTGGATGGTCAAAAGCACGTCATCTGATGACGCACATCCAGAGCAAGTTTTTGGTGGTGTCACATCATTGACGCGACGACTAAAAGGGGACAGAGTTAAAACATTGGCAAATTCGATCGAGGCATGATTTAGGATTCCAATGGAAATATAGCACATGATATATAATAATAATAATTAACTTGTTAATTTAATAATTAATAAAATAAACATAATAATATCATTTACTTAAAACGTTTATAACTTTCGCGTATGATTCCTGTTTTGCGAGTAGTTTGTAGCATGCAATTGCTACAAGAATCGCGCATTATAGCAACGGAGGGGGGCAACGGCCTCCAACGGCCGTGACCAATGGCTTCCAACGGAAGCTTAAATCTGGAAATTTCTTTATGAAATAAAAAATAAGTCGTTGGAGGCCGTTCTTTATAATGCCGTTAGAGGCCGTTAGTCAACGTTACATAGTCGAGCAGAAAATTGCCGAAGCAACTTTCTCCTTCCCCATTTCAGCATGTCACGAAATTTTTTAATATTCCCCCAAATCATTCCACATAATTTCTGAAATCGATCTCCACCACTCCATTAGCTGCCTATATGTAACACCCCACACCCGCTAAGGTCACTCACTAAGGGAATGTCTTAACTTCGGTGGAGCATTTTAAGTGAATATAGAACAGAAAAATTACACAAGACAGATATAAATACTTGAAAATCTAAAACATCATTTCATTGCAGCAGAAGGTAAACATGTTTAGTTACAACACCATAAAGAGTCAAATACTAAATATCCATCCTGATAAAAACATAAGTACATAATCCCACTACATAAACAATAGCCATAAAAGAAAAGATAAGCTGGGCTTTACATCACGGTCAAAGCTCCAGAAGATAGATAAAGAAGTCTGATCAAAGCCCACTAGTGCTAGGCCCAACCTGAGGACCTGAGGGGGGAAAAAGATAAAAACAACGGGGTCAGACATAAGTCTGAGTGAGCCCTATAACTTTAACAACACAATCATTAAAGTAATTAGGGTATGATATAAACTTGGCACGGGATGACTGGGGATAAATGACTACACTAAGTAGCCAACTAGACATAAGGTGAACTAAGGTAACGGTAAAGACGCATCTACCCACCCTAGGGTAATTACTAACTGCACCACACCAGTCATTTCTACTTAAAGGTTGATCCCACCCAAGGACTTAGAGAATTTACCCAGTAGTTTCGTGTACCCCTAGCTGACTACATAGGTGTCGTCTGCCCCTATCTCCACTAGGTGTACCCACTACTCCCAAGCGATCTGCTCCCTACCGTAGATACCCGTGCTGGCCCCACAATGGGGTGTATCACTCCCCAAAGTGGCAACCTGATACAACAAATGGTGCACGGCTTATACCTACACGATGCAACAACGTCTTACCTACCAGCCCGGGTCCACACACGCATATGAAACCCGTTGGACTTGCGTTGCCACCGCTAACCCGATTTGGCCTCTTATAATCAAGCCCAGTACGCGTGTCCCGTCCTCGACATGGGTCGAGCCCAATAAGATACATATGAGTTACTGGGTGAAATGGGTCCCCACAAGCTACCACCTAAGCTTGTCAATATATCTAGTGCATCCCACTTAACCCTTTAATCATGTTTAATTACATGTTTCCACTTGGTTAAGTATTCTAATCGTATTTTCTATTGCCACCCAAGGCAACCCACTAGATTTCCTCATGCCACCCAAGGCACTTACTTGATTTCCACATGCCACCCAAGGCACCCACTTAACCCCTCATGCCCACTACATGCTTATCTGGTTAAGTGTTTCTTAATTGATTAAAAACGTAACCGTTGTAAAGACCTCTCACATTAGACTATCTTTTATGGCAGCTGGATTTGCCGGTTGGGTCCGGGCAGCCTTACGCCTTAACCGAGTCTAATCTCGTGTCTATACACTTGTCATGTATTTAGTTTGTGCCTAAGACCTCTCACATTGGGCCAATCATTTGTAGCCGCTGGATTTGCCGGTCGGTTCCGGGCAGTCTTACGCTACAAAAGGGTCCAACCTCGTGTCTTAGTCGATTAATTACACCTAATTAATCACCCCCGAATTAATTTTCCCTAATTAATTCCAATTTTTACGATGTACATAATTGACTCAATTATGTCCATCCACTTTATGGTATGCATAATCATACCAACTTCACACCATTTCATTAACATGTATATTAACCCCATCGTTCCCCACGTAATTCGCTAACATGACATAAAAGGGAAGATTCATCACAAATACAATGGGTTCAACTTGCATAACATTAGCATCAACATGGGTTTAAAGGTGTCAACATGCATATAGCATCAAACCTAACTAACATAAATAATCAATCCAAACTTGCATGAATCACATATGTCATAAAGAGGTTAACTTGCATAAGTTATTCATGTCATACAAAGGGGTAAACTTGCATATGTATGTATGACATACAAAGGGGTTAACTTGCATATGTATGCATATCATACTAAGGTGTAAACTTGCACATGTTACTTGCATATAATCAAACACCCAACTTGCATAACATGTCATATATGAACTTGCATATAATCATACACCAAACTTGCATAACATATCATGTATGAACTAGCATATAATCATACACCAAATTTGCATATCATGGTGTCATAATGGATCAATGTTTCTCATATGACTTGCATATCTTGCATAACATCATAAACACATAGCATATAACTTGCATAACTTGCATAACACCACAAACACATAGCATATGACTTGCATAACTTGCATAACATCATAATCACATAGCATATGACTTGCATAACTTGCATAACATCATAATCACATAGCATATGACTTGCATAACTTGCATAACATCATGAACATGTATCATATGACTTGCATAACTTGCATAACTTCATGAACATATAGCACATAACTTGCATAACATCACAAACACATAGCATATGATAACATAATCTTGCATTGATCCACATTCATAGCCATAACCTCATTATATCCTATCATAATCATTTCAACAATTGGTTATTAAGGCTATAGAAAACTCACCACTTGTTGATTAGCACTCCTAAGAAGAAGATTAAGTTGCTAGAGTTGATTAGTAGTTGATTTGAGAGACTATCTTCTTCTACAATTTGATGGAGGCTCCTTCAAGTTGCATTTTGACGGCATAACGGTGTTGTAGCTATTTTTAGTATGAATTAGGGTAGTCTTAGGGTGTATTTATAGAGTAGTTAGGTGTTTTAGGCCATTAGATTAACCCTAAATCAGATTAGAGCCGTCAGATCTCGTCCTAGCCACCAAAACACAGTCCAAAAGCCAAACTGATGCACCCAGGTCACCTGGGCTCGACCAGGGAGGTCGACCCCCAGGTCGACACTAGGGTTGACTCCCCAGTCGACCTGGTGGGCAGGTCGACTCCCCAGTCGACCCTCAGGTCGACTCCCTGGGTCTGGTGGGAATTTTCCCGCCACTTCTGAAATGTGAAATTTTCGTTTTTAAATCTGTTTTGAATTTTCTGGAAACTTCTTTGGGCCTTAACTGGGTCATACGGACTCCGATTTTCGAAAACTCGGACTCTATTTCGCGTATTTTTCCGAGACGAACACAATGGCATAGCCCGTTTCCCCTGATTCAGATTTTAAAAATTAATTCTGCCCTGTTTTATATTATAACAAGTTATTCAAGCTACGGGGTGTTACACTATACTCTCTCCAACACATTTGAAGCACTCTCTCTTCCTGTCTAATCTCCGATTCTCCCCAATTTGAAAGTATGAACTCTAATTTTGTTTAGTACCTTAGGTTTACTAACTTAAGCTTAATTAGATTGTATGTTTGTATGTCTAGTGTTGTTAATACATGTATATATACATTGTTTTGATTATGTTACTAATTTAGGGTTTAATTACTTAAGTTGTATATGTATATATGCATATATATAGTGTTGTATGTGTATATAGTTGGTAATTAATCTATGTATTTGTTGATTTGGTTCAGTTCCAATTCATTGAAAACGATATTTATGTAGTCAAAAACATGTAGTGGAAATGGAAATAATTAAGTTTATGCTTTATAAAAATTTAGCGAAAACGTACAGTTATATAGTTCAATTTAATGTTGAAAATATACGTAGATGCGATAAAATTCATATACGTACAATTAAAGATTGAAGAGCACCAGTCGTAATATATTATATGCATACAGCCTTAGAGAGTTTTTCTGGCACCGTCTGATAAGTATTGTATATAATCTTTATGTGAATGTTCGTTTTATTAATGAAACGGACATTTATATCCAGCATATACAATATTTGTTGGATTTGTTCTTTGTATTGGACAAGTTACGAATACAACAACGAAATTAAATCTTGTAAGTCATTTCATTTCAAACGGTTCTCAAAATTTTGAAAGCACTTTCTTTATGTTCCCTGTGTACACGCAATTGTGTACTGTTCACGGAACTAAAGGGAATTGCTGCCAAAATTTTGTTGAATCATTTAAATTGAAAAGATTTACACGATTTAATTACGTTATTGCATTTGTAATGGGAGGTAGTGATGATCCAAATGACCATATACACGAGTTTTATGGCGAGCTAACTCAGATTCTGCAGTTGACATATTTCACACAACCCACGGAAGAAGTATTTTTGTTTAAATGCAACTGGTTCAACAACGTTCCAGGTTCTGGAATCAACGTGCACCCAAAATATATTCTTATAGAAATAAGACATAATTCCCGTTATTATAAGTAGGATCCTTTTGTACTTGTTAAACAAGCTCTTCAAGTATATTACGCTCCTTATCCATCTATAAGAAGAGAAAATATATTGGTCCGCTGTTTTTAAAACAAAGGCAAGGTTTACATTTGACGGACGTAATATTCCCGACGACTAAGCTTATCAAGCAGATGTCGAGAAAAACAGAGGAATAGTAATAACCGATGATTAAACAGATTTTGGACCTCTAAAAGATGACTCAAATGCATTTATTGAAGTATTTGAGACTATAGCTGAAGCATATATAGAGGAGGAAATAAAGTCAAAATTCGAAAGTGACGAGGATTAACAAATAATCCTCATTTTAGAAAGGTAATTTTATGTTATGTTATGTATAGTTCGCTAGACCTTGCATAGTGAGAATCAAACTCATATTTATTTTTATGTTATGCCTAAGTAACATTTTTTTATTTCTATTAACAAGTATGAAAGACTATATTTCTTTTTTTTATGTTACCATTTTTTATAGATATTTCTTATGTTATTTATTAACAAGTAACATATCATAAATTAAAAAAATATGTTATGCCATGTCATCTAGTAACATAAAAAAATTATGTCATGTGATCTAATAACATAAAAATATGTTATGTCATGTCATCCAGTGTGTTATTTTTGTTATGTCATGTCATATTATTTATAACTCTTATGTTATCTCATATTTTTTGTTTTACATAGCTCTTTTATGTTATGTTGTTGTCTGTAACAGGTATAACGTCACAAGATCCTGCAGGTGGCGATGGCAGTGGTTCATCGCAGGAGCTAGCCCGTCCTCCGGTATAGCTTTTGCCAAAAGCCGGCAAAGGGTAAGTATTAATTAGTTTCTAGTATAAATTTAATTTTTGTACAATAAATTATATACATTGTTGTTCCAGTACTAGCCATGAAATGTTTTTTTTGTTTAACACAGGGGTTTTGAGTTGGAGACTTCGAACACAGTCTTGTCTACATTAAGACGCGCTTATTAGGCTCGTATGGTTGGATGTTAGCCCACGTGGATGTCGATACCTGACCCAGTCAAGGAGACAATATGGCAGGATTTTCTAGTACGTACGTGTGATATATCCTTTATTACATTAAATAGTCATGCTCCTATTTGATCAGTTTATATGTATGCTATTTTTAAAAAAATGCAGGGAGTTGTGGATCTACGAGAGTCGGATGTTGAGCTCGTCAAGCGCCACTAGAAAAGAAAATTGGCCAAAAATTACAGAGAGATGATAAACAACATAAAATCAGATGGGAAGAAGTCGGATTAGATGAGTGGTAAGGTGTGGGATGACCTATATACTTATTGGAATAGTAATGAGGAGTTTTAGGTAAATTTACTACATATTTAATTTAAATCGTTGTATTCAATTAATATATATTTTAAAATAGAACATTTTTGTAAATTTAAATGTATAGGCGAAATCTGCGAAAAATGTGGCAAACAAGAGTAAGATTTTGGTTACGCATCACGGTGGGTCCAAGTCGTTTTAGCATCATCTCGAGGATCTGGTATATTTATTAATTACTACTTAAAGATTTTAATTTATAAGTTGTTAAAATTAATAGTTGATTTTAACTTTAAGTTTTTAATTTACATGTGTATGTGTGTGTGTGTGTGTGTATATATATATATATATATATATATATATATGCTTAATAGCTTATTTCAGGAGAAACAGCGTGGTGCTCCTATGTTGTACTAGGATGTATTTGAGCATACACATGCATTGAGTCAGGTTGACGACATAAGCTCAGTTTCCTACTCTTGGGACCACGATGCCAAGGCGCGTCAAGCATATGTAGGTATAATGTAGTTAAGTTAAAGTTATAATTTAATTAAAATAGTGTTATCTAAATTCAATTGATTTTTTTATAGGAGAAATTTCAGGAACAAAAGACGCAGATGCTGGAATCCAATGGGTAGATTGAGTTGACTAAGGTGGATGAGGATATGATTTTTCATACTATCATGTATCCACCTACCTGGAACAGACGATATGGTTATGGCAATCTAGAGGTATAGAAACTAAAATTTATAATAAAAACAGAAATTTATCAAATTGCTATTATGAAATACTGAAAGTATAATATAAACATGTATATCATCATATTATATAGTCCACATTGGTTTGAAAGTCGGTGAAAAAAAATGTAGGAGCAATAAAGGAATGAATCATTTAATTAAGTTAATTTTTAAGGTATGGAATAACTAACATATGCCTTTATTGATGTGTATAGAGTGGCGTACAATTTCTACTAATAAACACTACAACGTAATGAGTACTACGAATAAGATAACTACACAATAAAGGAATGAATCATTTTAATTTTAACGAATAGTACAAATCAAGAAGTGAATAATTTTATTTCTAATACTATTATGTGAAATAAAACAGAAGATAACTACACAATGAAGGAATGAATCATTTTAGTTATAACGAATAGTACAAATCAAGAAGTGAACACTTTTATTTCTAATACTATTATGTGAAATAAAACATAAGTGTTCAATTATACATGAATTTACCCAAGTGTTCAATTATACGTGAATTTACCCAAGTGTTCAATTATATGTACTATTATGAAATACTGAAAATCTAAAATTATATACAGGTTCATACATCTCAACGGATGTTGTGACACCCCACGTCCGTTAATGTCACTCACTAAGGGAATGCATTAAGTTTCGTGAAGCGTTATATGTAAATAGACACAGAATAATTACAAGACGGATATAACAAGATAGCAGCGAAAATTTAAATTTTTATTTCAAACATAAATCATAATACTGTGGTCCACAATACCATAAGTCACAAAAACCATTACAATAAAATAACTTCTGTCTTGCACCATCAGAGTACATAAGAATATAAAAGAACATAATTCCCTAATTGAAAGATTTAAGCCATAGTAGAGACAATAACTTGAGCCATACTTCAGAAGTATCTCCTAGCAAGATGATATCTGAGTCCTGACTAAGCCTGAGTGTTTCCTCCCGGAGAACCTGGGGAGGGAGGGGAACGGAAGAAAGAAGGAGAAACAAAAGGGTCAGACATAAAGTCTGGCGAGTCTACTTACTTTTAGCCAGTAAATAAATAAAAATAACATGATAAGCTTATAAAGCGGATAAGAGAGATCACTACATAAATGGCAGGTGTAACAAGATAGACAAGGTAAGGTGTATACACTTCTCTATTGATTAATCTGCACTATTACTAATATAACCAGAATGAGATAATCCCTTCCACTATAAGGTGGTAGACTTAGGGCATATGTCCAAATATACCCTAACCACTAACCTAATCGATCAGCTCCCTACCCCGTAGATACTCCGTGCCGACCCCACGGTCGGATGTATCACGTCCAACAGTGGCAACCCATTACTGGTATGCATAGCCCAATATCTATTGGTGTCACGGTCGTCTTATACCCCTCTGCCCGGCTCATGCATGCACATGGCCTAGTCGGTTTGCGCCGCCCACACCATCCTCCATGTTTGGTTCTCTTACAATCAGTCAGTAAGCGTGTCCCTTCTCCGCCTACTACAGAGTATTTTATTTGATACTAACTCTGGGTTACTGACTGAAATGGGTCCCACACAATATGATACAAGTTCTCTTTATCTTGTATCCCCCACTAGGTTTTTCACTAACTATGTATACCACTAAGTGTCTTTAATTACATAACCCTATACCAGTTATGCTTACCCTAAAAGGTGTCTTTAATTACATAACTTTTATACTTTCCTCTAGTTGTGTATACCATTAGGTGTTTTTAATTACATAACCTTATCGGGTTTAGTTTGTGGGCCTATATGTAAATATTACCCACCCCTTCCAGATTTGCTTAACCCATCCATTATCCAATCAATTTTCTTAACCCTAACTTTATTTTATAATCATACAATCTGTATGTATTAGATTTGGTTAAGTACTCCAATTCAATACCATGTCCATTTATGGTTTATAATGGGCTAGACCTCCCACATTAGGCCTACTATGTGTGGATGCTGGATATGCCGGTCGGGTCCAGGCAGACTTATTCCATAGTTGGGCCTAACCTTGTGTCTTAGCCCGATTTGTATTTGCATGCTTAGACCTCCTACATTAGGTTCAACATTAGTGGCTACTGGATATGCTGGTCGGGTCCGGGCAAACTTGCACCACTAATGCAACCTAACCTCATGTCATAAGTACAATTACAATTCCTAATTGTAATTACTAGACATTCCATTTTTAATTAATTAATCAATTAATCCTTTCCCTTTATAGGTGTTAATGCCCATTTTACCCAATAATTTGAATTATATGTCCAAAAATGTTCATATACAAATTATGCCAATATTAACCATTTTCCCCCGTTTCCTAACTAGCGCACTCCTAAACTGATGGCATGCCTAGGCTAGTCATAGCCTAGTTATGAACAATAATAGGAAAATAATGGGAATATAACCAAAGTGATCATCTTGGCATAAATATAAACTAGCATGATGATAAGGTGAACAAGGACATGTAATTGACAACATAATAAGGTGAACATTAAAATGATGAACTGGTGGCAGTCAATATAACTACGATGTCACAATAAGCATAGTAAGATCTAAATTAGCAGTTTAGATGTCCAACTAGTTTAGATCTAACGTGATTACACAAGGTGATAAATTAGATCACAAAATTCAGATCTAGGGGTCAAAATAAATCTAACACTATTAGAATGACATAATAGTATGTTTAGATCTAAATATGGGTTCATATGTCCAACTTACAACAAATCTAAATTGAACGCAATATGAAAGGTGAAAGGTGATTTACATAAAGAGTTAGATCTAACCGATGTTGCAACTATCCAAATTAGCAGATTTACATTCACCATAATATAGTTACAAGTCAAGATCCACATAGGTAACATAATAGGATAACCACAATTGCATTGGATCTAAAGATGTAGATCCATCATGACATAGTATAAGATTTTACAATAGCATAGATTCATAGTTTACAACATATCCAATTCACAGTCTTTCATAATTCACTTTTATTTATCTAAACCTAAAAGCAACTAGAAACTCATAGCATTATGTTTAGAGAATAGAGAAAGAATGGGTCTTGAATTTCAGGATTTGATTTGCAAAGTTGAATGTTGTATGTTGTTGAAGAAAACAGATCTGTCTCAGTTCACACACCGACAGCATATGGCTCATATAGTTTCCAATGAAGAAATAGGAGAATTGAGCACATATTTATAGCTGCAGAACCCTCTGAAACGGACTGCCACCTCAACCCTAAGGGTGTCGACACCCCTGTGGGTGGGTCGACCCATAGGTCGACACCCCTTAAGCGAGGTCGACCCCGGTGTCAACATCGCTCTAGGGGGGTCGACCCCCTAGAGCGTGAATTTTGCCGCCTTGACGAATTTTTGATTTTTGAACTGTTCTGGACAGGGTATGACTCATATCTGACTCATACGTGACTCATATGCCTATATATTCTTTATGCGCATATACAAACTTAAAACCCTCATAACTTCATCTGATGTCTGTTTTACGCAAACCAAATGTCTATCTTGACCAGAATTTCGAGATGGACGCGATGGCACAGTCCGTTTTTTTAATTCTGAATATTAAGCTAATTATTATTTAATTTATCCTCTTTTAGTGTCGTTAAAAATTCGGGGTGTTACATTCTCCCCTATTTAAAGGATTTCGTCCCCGAAATCTCTAAGTTGAGAAGAACGCATATCCTACCATCCATCACCCATTTACTCATCCAATAACCACTGGCATCCATTGTCCTTAAAGACTTCTAATGCTTATATGAATATATGCAACGATGTGTGTATATGTCCCAAGACTAATGCAAAAGATCAGGCGGTCTACTGATTCAGTTGACCTCCTTAATGCAATGTATGTTAGTGCCATGAATCCAATATGTATGCAAATTATCCTATTACAACATGTCAGCTCTATATGTGTGCATACTCATTCGTCCAAATGCAACATACATATGCTAATACATCCATTTCCATCCATAAAAGAAAAGAAAATACACATACATCCATTTGTAGTATGAAAGTGATTGAGCCGATCTTAGTGCCTAATGCGTGTGTATATGCGTCCACAGGCAACCACTAGCAAACACTTGTATCCACTTGCATCCATCAAACATAACATGTCTCAAACACATGTTTACATCCACAGGATTCCTATCTAAAGATCGAAAAATACTATGGATAAGATGTACTCAAATGATAAAAACAAGCACTAATAAAACTTTGGAAAAAGGAGTTAAGAAAATACCCTCGAAAAAGAAAGGGTACGAAGTGCGAATCTTGTCTTCGGTTTCCCAAGTCGTATCCTCTGAGTTATCTTCCCATTGAAGCTTTAGCAACTTGATCTCTTTATTGTGTAGCTTCTTAACTTCTGTTCCCAGAATACGGGTAGGGACTAGCCTGACTGTCGCCTCCCGTTCCACTTCGACTTCTTCCAACACACTCCGCTCAACGATTACTGCGGTGTCATGCAGGCACTTCCATAGATGAGAAACGTGGAAAACATCATGAACGCCGGATAGATTTTCTGGGAGCTTTATTCTGTAGGTCATTTGGCCAATCATCTCGGTTATGGGAAATGGTCCTACAAACCTAGGTGCCAACTTCCCTACCAATCCGAAGCGAACCACATTCCTCAGAGGTGACACTTTGATAAGAACTAAGTCTCCCACTTCAAATTCGATGTTAGTCCTTCTCTTGTCTACATAGGATTTCTTCCTATCTTGAGCTATCTTCATCCGCCGTCAAGTAAGGTCAATCTTTTCGGACGTTTCTCTAACCATATCTGGTCCAAGTAATAATCTTTCTGTAGATTCCCACCAACAAGTTATTGATCTACAGGGTCGTCCATACAATGCTTCGAAGGGTGCCATGTCGATGCTAGCTTAATAACTATTATTATAGGCAAACTCTACTAAAGGAAGATGCTCTTCCCAAGTCCCGCCGAAGTCTAGGATACACGGTCTCAAAAGATCTTCAAGAATCCTGTTCACCCTCTTTGTCTGTCCATCGGTTTGAGGATGATAAGCGGTGCTTAAACACAACTGTGTTCCTAATGCTTCTTGCAAGCTCCTCCAAAATTTGCTAGTAAAGATGGGTCACGATCGCTCACGATGCTAGAAGGTACTCCATGAAGACGAACTTTCTCATGAACATAAATTACTGCTAACCACGATGCCATCCTCTTACTTTAACTGGAACAAAGTGAGCGCTCTTAGTGAGTCTGCCCACCACAACCCAGATACTGGTGTTGCCTTTCTTCAATCTAGGCAAACCATCTATGAAATCCATAAAGACGCTCTCTCATTTTCACGGCGGAACCTCCAACGGATGAACTAGTCCACTGGGTTTCTTTTGCTCAGCTTTGACTTGCTGGCAAACTAAACATTGAGAAACATATTCAACCACATCTTTCTTCATCCCAGCCCAAAAGAAAACCCTATTCATGTCCCTGTACATCCTATCACCGCCTGGATGAATGGTCATCTTAGAATGGTGGGCTTCTTCTACGACTGCCTTTATCAAGCTTCCAGTTTGAGGAACACAAAGCCTTCCATCTCGTCGCAATCACCTCTTTTCATCTATGGCATATCTATTGAGGTGACTAGAAGTCTCCCCTCTTCTGAGCTTATCCATGATGTCTAGAATCTGTGGGTCACCTTATTACGAAGCTCCTATCTGGTCCATAAGAGTCGGTCGTATCTCCAAGGATGCAAAAAAATCAGGAAAAATCTCAATGGAGCATCTAAAATCAAAAGCTGATCTAAACTCCAAGTTCTTTCTTTCTGCAAACAGAGGACTCAGGGCTACCCTCTGCCTACTTAGTGCGCCTGCCACCACATTACCCATGCCAGGGGTATAAGAAATCTCAAAATCATAAGAAGCTAGAAACTCCATCCACCGTCATTGCCTTAAATTGAGATCCTTTTGCGAGAACAAATACTTGAGAGATTTATGATCGGTGTATAATTCGAACTTCTCTCCAAGTAAATAATGATGCCACGTCTTTAATGCAAATACTATGGCAGCTAGCTATAGATCATGGGTGGGGTAGTTCTTTTCATGAACTCTCAACTATCTACCCCCATAACACACTACTTTCCCTTCTGGCATTAGCATCACACCAAGCCCTGTACCACATGCATTAGTGTAAACAATAAACACCTTATTCCCGTCATGCAAGGTCAAGACTGGGACTGTTATCAGAGCCCTCTTCAGTCGTTGGAAAGCAACGTCATAGTCTATATCCCAAGAAAATGCCAAGTTATTCTTTGTCAGCTTGGTGAGTGGGGCTGATATCTTTGCGAAGTCATTAATGAACTTCCTATAGTATCCTACTAACCCAAGAAAGCTTCTCACCTAGGTCGCATTTTTAGGAATCTGCCAATCTTGCACTGCAACCACCTTCGCGGGATCTACAGCTTCTTTGGAGACCATTGCCCTAAGAATCTCACCTCTTTCCTCCAAAAATGGCATTTGGAGTATTCTGCTTTAAGTTGATGGTCACGGAGTGTTTTCAAAACTTCTCTCGAATGTTGGGCATACTCTTCTTCGCTTTTGGAGAAGATCAAAATATCATCGAAAAAGGCTACACCAAACTTATTTAGGAACTCCCGAAACACCATACTCATCAGATTGACAAAATAAGCGGGTGCATTCGTCATCCCAAAAGGCATAACTAGCCATTCAAAGAATCCGTTCGGAGTCTTAAAGGCATTCTTATCTATGCTATCCTCAGCCACCCTCTACTGATGGAACCCCGTGGCCAAGTCTAACTGGAAAAATACCGAGGCACCAATAAGCTGATCAAATAAATCATCACGAGTGCCTATTCCTCTTAGTGAGTTTATTCCATTCTCTATAATCAACATACAAATGAAGAGAACCATCCTCCTTAGTTGCGAATACTACTGGAGCACCCCATTTAGATATGCTTTGTCTAATAAACCCTTTCTTGAGTAGCTCCCCTACTTGCTTACTCAGCTCCCTCCTTTCCTTTGGAGCCATGTGGCGCACTGGCATTGCAACTGGCATTGCATTGTCCATCAAATATATATGAAAGTCGATCTCGCACCTTGGAGGCAAACCCTGAACCTCATCCAAAACATCGGAAAAATCCAGGACTATTGGAACAGATTGTAGATCGTCGATAGATGCATCAAGAGACTCTAGGAAACTGAGCATAACCGACCCTTGTGGGTCACATGAAATCTTAAGGTTTCTCCCACAATTCAGAAGCCTAACAATCCTCTTATCACAATCCAGAATGGCACCATACGTGGTAAGCCAATCTATTCCTAGAATCAACCCATAGCCTATGAAACAAGATGTGTGTCGCACTCAAACTCGACGCCTAGTGCAGATATTCTCAAACCCTGACAAATCATAGATAAATGAGCCAAACCACCAATGGGGTTTGAGACAACAACGAGATTCATTACCATACTAGTATTTAAATCCAGAGATTCAACTATAGAACTAGATATAAATGAATGCGAAACGCTAGAATCAAAAAGCGTTCTTATAGGAAGATTTGAAAGAGAAATCAAACCTTCCATGAAAACTTTCCTACCTCTATCTGATGCACTAGCCACGAGAGCATTCGCTTGCCCTCCATAGGTTCCTATCCTTTAACCTTGCCCTTGCTTCCTTGGCAGTCCCTATAATAGTGTCCAATCTCTTCACAAACGAAGCAAGCATTCTTCATTTTCCTGCAGTCCTGAGCCAAGTGACCCTCTCGCCCGCAACTATGCACTTCCTCTTACCCTTAGCCTTATCATTCGTTCCGTACTTCTTCTGTTGTTGTTATTGTTGTTGTTGTCCTTTCTTGAGCCATACCATTTTTATTATGTGTTTCCCCAACCTTAACTTCTTCCTTTTCAAATTTATTTGAACTTTATATGTGTTCCCTTCCCGGGCCATCATTTTTCTCATCTTTAGGTTATGCTCCTTAGCCCTAACTCCCTTGTTCTTCTTTTTACCATCCTTGTGTAACAAGCTAACAAGTCTCTTAAAAGTTGCCTCCGTCGCACAGAAATCCTTATGAAGCTCAAGAAAATTAGCCGCATGTGATACTGCTGCAGCTTCATACGGCGGTTAGGCACTTCATTGCCCTTCGACATGCGCCGCAGTTTAAACATGCCTACGACATCATGCCGGAATGGGGGACACCTCTCGGTAAGGATTGGTTCCCCAGACAAAAAGGAAAAAGGAATCAAGCGAAGAATCAAGAGATATTACATATGGCTTTGGGGAATATGTAAACGGACTTTTCTTTTCGAAAATGCTTTCTTCTAAAACCTTTTTGAAAATAATTTTCAAAAACTTTATCTAATCTGGTAACCTTCAGCTCGGATACCAAGTGTGACACCCCACGTCCATTAATGTCACTCACTAAGGGAATGCATTAAGTTTCGTGAAGCGTTATAGGTAATGTGACACCCCACGTCCGTTAATGTCACTCACTAAGGGAATGCATTAAGTTTCATGAAGCGTTTTAGGTAAACAAGAACATAACAACACAAGACAGACATATAAAATAGCAGTGGAATAAAAAACTTTATTTAAATCAAAACATCATGGTCCCAAATACTGAGTTTACATCATAAGTAACTAATTACATTAATAATCTGTCTTGCCAAAAATATCGGAGTATAAAAGCACAAAACCAAATTTTCTTGTGAAGCCATAAGAGAGTTGACCAGAAGTCAAAGTGATAATCTATATCCAAAATTCAAGCTAAGCTGAAAGAATCCAAATCAACTCTAAGCACTTCCACCTTGAGAACCTGGGGGGAGGGGGGATCTGTAACACCCCGCCTCCGCTAGGGTCACTCGCAAAGGAATGCACTAGCTTTAGAGGGGCATTATTGGTAAACATGCACAGAAATATCACAAGACAGAACATATAAAATAGCGGAAGTAAAATCGAACTTTCATAAGTTCAATAATTAAGGTCTAAAGCCTTTTACATCAGAGTACATCAAAACCTGTCTTGCAATAGTAAAGAAGCATAAAGACTTTTTAATAAATTATTCCCCAAGTAAAAACAGTAAAGTAGCCAAAGCCAAGAGAAGTCCAAGCCATCCATGATGACCTTCAAGCAGAAGAAGTCCGAACTAAACAGCATTGTTTCCTCCCTGAAACCTGGGGGGGAAACGGAAGAAAAGAGGCGAAACAAAACGGGTCAGTCAAAAAGACTGAGTAAATCCTATCTACTTCCAGTATAAAAACAGGTAAAGGTAACATGACATGCATAAACTGAAAGTAAACATAAGGATAACTACAAGATAGATAAACCAGGGTAGCCGGTTGAACTACTGTGGCAAAGTAAACTAAGGTATCATGATAAACTACGGTGTTATGATAAGTCAAGGTATCACATCGTCAGATTTCTAACGAGTACATTATCCCAAGGTATCTACCCTGTCTAACGTCCCACGGTATCTATTATGTATATTCTTCCTAGTTCTAACATGTATATTTGCTCTGCACCTCTCGTACTAGTATCCCTACCCGCGTCATGTGTTAACCATGAATGTCCCTTGCTCAAAGTCGTGTAATGGTCCATGTCAACCTAATATATCGCATATATAGGTTACTCAAATCATATGTTTCTTTCCATGTATATAAGTTCAGTCCTTTGTCGTACCTCGTACGGGCTTCCTCATGTCGTATTATCCTTGAAATCGTTTGGACTGTCACCCTTGTTCTAGCTAGGCTCTTCCATATGAATCATCGTTTGAACTACTAGGACTTACGCCACCTAGCACCACTAGGGATTACACTTACCTATTGCACGCTTTCGTATTTCGGTTTGGGTTAAACCACCTAGGCCACTAGGGATTACGCTAACCCTCAACCGCGCCCTTTTTCCCACGCATTCATCGTGAATCGTTTTTCTATAACTGTATGCACATGTATCACATCGTGCCATCCGAGTCCTGTCACAGGGCAAAACAAGAAATATAGGACTCGGTCGGGAGCTTTAGATTTATCTGCCGATGCAGATACTAAGGTCTGCTTTTCTACACGTGGCTATGGTCCCACGAGACCCCTCCCTCAACTAGTGAAAGGCAACACAAGAGACAATCTTGCATGAGAACTACACTCCGGCCAGCCCACATCCTACGGCCTACCTCACCCATAATTAGATAGCAATTATGGTCTGTTGGGTGTTCCCTGCCTTTCCGTACGTACACGCTTGACTTAAGATGGTAGATGATCGACGAACTTGCTATCTCGGGCACCTTATGTATTCGTCGACTCACTGCTATCCACCCCAGTCTTTAGGTCGCTTGCATAGCAACCAAGGCATATTCTTGGTTCTTCTACCGCAGACCTCAACCTCTCGTGAGCCTAGTATAATGACCTGGCAGCTCACAGAGGGATCCCAAGAATATCCTCATGTTCCCCGAAGCCGTTGCTTCGTTACCCAGTTCGTTGGAGCCTTTATCTAAATCAGATAGCCTGCTCCTACACGCATACTTAAACGTTGACCTAACGTATCGGGTTACTAATCTATCTAAGAAATGGTCCAAATTTCCTTGATTAAGAATTATTACTTAGTTTCCCTTAACTAAGGTTTACCACTTAGCCTTATTTCCATAATCCTTATTAACTATGGTTATTTACCTAATCCTCCGAATTAGGGTTTATCTAATGGGTTAAGTGTCACTTAAGTTCATAACTTAGCCCGTCTACAAACCATGTCAAAATTGGCTAAGTATCCAAGTCCAAGACTTAACCCTACAAACCATGTGTCAAGTTGGCTAAGTATATTAAGCAATCCATAACTTAACCTCGTCTAATTATCATTTTAGATTGGTTAATTATATAAATTAACTTGACCTTGTCAAATTACCGAGTCAAATCGGTCAAGCGTATTCAAGTGATTCGTGACTTAGCCTTATCATGTTTTCACGTTATATTGGTTAAGTATGGGTTAACTTAACCTCCATAAATTCATGAGTTAGATTGGCTAAGTATAGGTCACTTAACCACATCCAATTAACGAGTTAGATTGGTTAAGTTTAGGTCACTTAACCACATCAAATTAACGAGTTAGATTGGTTAAGTTTAGGTCACTTAACCACATCAAATCATCATGTATAATTGGTTAAGTATAAGTTGCTTAACCCCATTAAATTATCACATTAAGTTGGTTAAGTATTGGTTACTTAACCTCATTGAATTACCAAGTTTAAATTGGTTAAGTGTTTAACGTAACCCCATCGAATTACCGTGTTTAGATTAGTTAAGTGTGGATTACTTAACCCCATCTAATTACCGTGGTTAGGTTAGTTAAGTATCAATTACCTAACCCCGTCTAATTACCGTGTTTAGGTTAGTTAAGTCTTAATTACTTAACCTCATCTAATTACCAAGTCTGAATTGGTTAAGTGTCATTAAGGAAATCAAGCCCGGTCCCACTTAACCTACCCATTCGTGTCATATCGGTTAAGTGTCATTAGTCAAATTTGCTTAACCTTATCATGTGGCATTAATTTAATTAATGCACTCTTAACCTCTCACATTAGACCTTGTTGTGGTTACTAGTTAAGCCGGGCGGGTCCGGGTAGATTTACACCACAACCTAGTCTAACCTCGGGTCTTAAGCGCGACATGACCAACTTCTCACATTGGGTCCTATTGTTTGCAACTACTAGTTAGGCCGGTCGGTTCCGGCTAGTTTTACGTTGCAAACTCAACCCAACCTCGAGTTGGCCACACTTATATTATCTAAGTTCATCATGTTTCCAAAACATGTTACAAGTTTTTCAAGCATTTGGGTAGACCTAACTTAATAGGTAAATTCCCAAAGGGTAGACCTAACTTAATAGGTAAATTCCCAAGCTCATGTTTTTATGCATACTTCCATGTCAACTTCCATGTTATCTTTCAAGTCATATTTTCAAGTATAAACACATGTCATATTCAAGTTAAGATTTCGCGACATGTTCATGTTTATCTAACTATCCAAAATCGTGTTTTCCCAACGCAAGCAAAGCGAGTCAACATAGTAGGTATACTATGGCTACATGTAGACCCCAAAACATGCACGATGCCACAAAAGGGATTGGCTCCAAACATGCATGGCGTCATAAGGGGGTTTGGCCTTAAAACATGCATGATAGAGTCATATAGGGATTGACCATAAGCATGCATACTATCATATAGGATTTGGCCACAAACTTGCATAATATCATAAGGAGGTTTTGCCACAAACATGCATGAAACATAAGGGATTTGTGTTCATATGCATGCATAAGCCCCAAGGTCAAGTATTTGCCTATGTTTCACAAGTCAAATGGTTCCCAAAGGTTCATGCAAATCTTCCATAGACAAAGATCCAAACTTGCAAGATAAACTAGGCTAAACATAACATGAGTGACATGATTAATTTGCTACATCTTAGTCTAAGGTCATAGATCATAGAAAAGGGACAAAGTTAGGTTCACATACATGCATACTTATGCTTTATCTCATTTTATCCCATGTCAACATTAAAATACCGTTTTGATCCAAAAGTAGCTAGAACTTACATAGCGTGGCAAGAGGACTAGGAGCATGAATCGTTTTGACGAAGAAAGGTGGCTCCTTTGATGAAGATCCGTCATGAAACTCGCATAGCAACGTTGATTTTGCCTCTATTTGGTGTAGCAAGCTTGCACCTTTTGATTTGAACCCGATTTGAATGCATAGGCTCTAGGGATTGGAGATGGAGGCCATGATCAAAATTGATTTTGGCAGCACTTAGTTGCTAGGTTTGATTTTTAGGGATTTAGGTTAGGTTTAGGGTCTTTTTATAGAGATTAGGATAGTTTTAGGCCCTTAGATTAACCCTAGGATAGATCAGGACCATCAGATCTCGGAAGCTTCCAGAACCAGCCCAAGAACAAGGCCAGGTGAGACAAACAGGTGCGCCAGGCAACTTGCCCCGTACACCCCCTGTCGACAGGCAAGTCGACAGGGCTGTCGACTTGGTCTGGGCCCAAGTCGACAGGCCTGTCGACAGCCCTGTCGACATGGCCTAGGCGGGAAACTCCCCGCCTAGCCCCAGATCTGATTTCCAAAACTGTTTCCGAAATTCAAATTCCCAGAAACATTCTTTGGGCCTTTTACGGGTCATACGGACTCCGATTCTCGAAAACTCGGACTCTATTTCGCGTATTTTTCCGAGACGAACGCAATGGCATAGCCCGTTTCACTTGATTCAGAAATTCTGTCTTGATTCTTGATTTAACGCGTTGTAAAAATTCGGGTTGTTACATTCTCCCCTTCTTAAAGGATTTCGTCCCCGAAATCTCAAAGTTAGGAAGAACATATCCTACCATCCATCATCCATCTACTCAAACCATCATCCACAAGCAACCATTGTCCTTAGACGACTTCTAATGCTTTATGAATGTATGCAAAACGTGTGTGTATATGTTCCTGTTTGCGAACAAATTATGCAGTTGTAAACAACTGTAAAATCCGTTCAGCTTTCCTAGACAACAAGGATTGTTGTAGAGGGTGTCGAACTCTGGGACCAAATTATTTTATTAATAAATCCAATCAAGTTATCCCTAACTTTTGATTGGTGGAAAACAAAGAAAATAGCAGAAATTAAATAAAAGAGAGTTTTAAAAATAAGTGAAAGCAATTAGGGGATAATGACATAGATCAGATTCATAATCATCAATAGCCAAAAGATTAACCAGATCTAATACATGTTTCTGTCACAAACATGAATCAACGATAATAGGTTTTTAGAAACAAATATGTAAATAACGACAAGCATAGCCTATGCAAAAGCTCAGCTCTACAACCATAGGCTATCAGGACAGATTCACTATTTTATTTCTAAAACCCTAAATTTAGATCTAGATCTGATAAACGTTAGATCGAACACGAATATACCCTGTGAAGGAGCATAACTCTTAAACGACACAGGATATTAAGGTTCAGATCTAACCCTTGGTTCAGCTCTAGATCTATATACATGAATTCCTCATCCTTTGGCTATGTGATTCATATTGAATCATACTATCAGCGTCATCACCCCCTAATCAAAGGGGATTAGCTAGACATAGCTAAAGAAGAAGAAAAACAGAAATTAAATAACAAGAACATAAATAAAACTAAAACTAAATAGAAAAGAGGAAGAAGAATGATTTTATTCCAAGAAGAGAATTACAGAATAAAACCCAATGTGTTTTACAATGAATGAGATACAAGGTATTTATAGCTGATATGACAAAGACAACTAGGCTAGTTACACAATGTGGGACTAAAGATTTAGCCCAAATAACACATAAGCCAGTGTGAACAGGGTTGTAGAGTAAGAGGCCTTGTAAGTGAGCCAGTGTGAATGCGTGCAGCGCATGAATGAGAAGCCTTGCAAAGGAGCTAATGTGAACGCTACATGAGTGAAATGGTCTGCAATTGAGCCAATGTGAACACAATTTGAGTCTTTAGTGAGCCAAATCTACCCAATTAAACTCTATTTGCAACCGTTCTTCAAGCTTTAAACTCTTCAAGCTTAAGTAATTTTAACTTCACTCTTTTTCAGCAAATTCTTCATGCTTTATCCATCAAATGCTCTAAACCATTATTCTTGTCAACAATCTGAAAACACAGCTATAAATACACAATATTAATTATTTTAAATAGAAAAATAGATAAATAAGCGGATAAAATATACACATTTACGTGTATATCAAATACCCCCACACTTATCTTTTTATTCGTCCTCGAATAAACTAAACTAAACTAAGATATGTCACACTTTCGTAGGAAACACGGTTGCATTTAGCGTATGCAACAAGCCGTTAAACCTCTGGGTGTCCCCAGTAGGACGAGTGTTGTCTCGTGAGGGTTTTCAGCGGATACTACCCACAAAATCCAAAGCGTCTTATGTACGCGGATTAATCAAACAATATATTTAAGGTCTTTCACATTCCAAGGATTTCACCTAACTTCAATAATAACGGTTTAGCCCCAAATTGTCCATCCCATAATTGGTGCAAAAATGAATAAAAATTTTCAAGCTGAATCGTAATTCCTTGATAACACTGTAATTGTCTTGAAGGTTAAGAGCGTGGTGTCAACCAAAGTTCTACACATCGACAATGTGCACCCAATCATTTTTTTATTCACTTTTTTTTAAATGATTTTGTACCAATGTAACTGTAATGTATTGGATATGAGTTATGCATAGATGAAGGAAAATTTGTAAGTTCTAAAAAAAATTCTAGATAAGAGGGCAAGTGTATTAGTTGAACTTCAAGCCACAAAAGATAAAGTAATACTAAAGCACATATTGACATTTTATTTCCTTTCATCTCCTCTACTACAATCCTCGCTTCCAAGTACGGTATGATGGATGTGGATGGAATGGAAATGGATGCTTCATAGTCAAGAATGATGAAGACTATTTTATTCAGAGAGACTCTCTCTTTATTTCAATTTTTTTTTCTCTTTTCTCTTTTTTTTCTTTCTTTCTTCTTCTTCTTCTTTTTTTTTTTTTTTTTTTTTTTTTGCTTGATGAATGATGAATGGAGATGGAATGATGCCATACATTATTTCATTTGATTCCTCCTCTACAAAACCAATACTTCATGAAAGGAAAGTTTTGTGCCCTAGTTACTCTATTTCTATAACCCTAATTCAACACACAAGTCTGGATTGATGTTATATAAAAAGCTGAAAGGAATGATAAACAAAGTTTCGTAAGATAGATAACCCATATAAAATAAGATGTGGTATATGGTTATCCTACCTTAAAACAAGTACGGAGTGGGTAGTGTAATATTGGTATAAAAAGTGACGTTTTTGACCTTTAAACAAAGGTTCTTGAGTATACCAATATACGATAAACTTGTCGAAACATAATGTAAATCGACTAAAACTTGGGTTTGAATAATGTGGGGTATCGAAGAAGAATGCTACAATGAGTCATTTCTCCTTTAATTGGGCCAAGTGGAATTTAGAACTTACAAGTGTAAAAATTTGAGTGAGAAAAATATTATGCATGAAAACGAACTCAGAAAATCCACCAAATGTAAGTGCAAAATCATTATTATTTGATTTTTTTTTTCTTTTTTTTTTGATTATTTTTACTTGCACATTCTAACATGTATAACAAAGGTTGACACGCTTACTCCAGAACACGACTAACGTCTGCACAGTCTCAAGCTAGCATCTTAAAAAGACACATTACGACTCAATGAATAAATAATGTTCATTCCCATCACCCAACAATTCAACTTATCAAACAAGAACCAAGGTGCTATTTATGAATTTCAGTTAATCCTTGTTCAATGGATGACCTAGATCATAAAATTTGATTGCTGATGAAATGTGAATTCCCCCCACACTTGTGTGTGACTGTGTCCTCACAGTCTTAATCAGACATATCTTAGTGAAAGGGAAATAAAAATAAGAGGGTCAGCACGGCTTACTGGATGTGTGTGCAGAAAATACGCAGTCATCGAATAGATGAACCGGTCCACAATGGACCAATGGATCAGCCTCATTAAGCTTATGAGACACATCTGAAGCACAGAAAACCAAATCATAAAGGATTGTATATTACGTGACAAATTTGGAAAAACAAATTTGGTTTTTTCAAAAGTTTGAGTTGCTAATTTTAAAATTTTGAGCTTACAATTGATCCGAAAATCGAATTGAATTTCTATAGCAACTAAAGAGAAGTCAGTGAGCTGGGGTTCAGTAAAAGTTTCAAAAACAAAATTCGATTTGTTCAGATGATGTATAAATTGAGAGACGTGCACATCACTCTCACCCCCACACTTGTTTTGAAAAATATTGTTCAGTTTTGCTTTGGTACTTGAAATTTTGTTCACTAAAGGTTCATTCATAAACCTAAAATCAAAACCAAACAAATGAATTTTCAGTAAATTTCGAAATCGTATTTCCTCAAAAACAGTGTTATTCCAGAAAGAGTTCATATACTGCAGAAATTTATCATTGAAAAACAAGTGATCATGATGAGGTTCAGTTGAAACGATCAGGTCGCAAGGAGTTTCAACAATTTCAGAAAAATCATCATCATGTTTGAGATCACATTCAATAGTCCCATTGTTTTCAACCTCAAGAATTTCAAAGTTTTCAAATGTTTCATTTTCAATTTCAGACCCAACAACATCATCGTCAATCAGTTTAAGAAGTTTTCGCTCATCAAAATCGTCCTCACATAAACAGTTGTTAACAACTTTATCATTTTTGTCATATTGATAATCTAAAGTTGCTAAATTTTCAAAATTTTCATAATTTGAGAGAGGAAGATCGAATAGAAGATTGACGTCTTTGTTTTCAAAAGAATTTAAATTCAAATCAATCACAGAGCTTTCAACAACTTCATTGAGATTTTCATCGATTTCAAAAGTTGTCAGTTGAAAATCATTAATTGTGGGTAAAGGTGGATTATAGTTCGATTTGTCACACATTTGGATTTGATATTGTTTCTCACGAAACTTCAAGTAGTCGTCAATTTCATTTGTTTGCTCAACAAAATCAAATTTATAGTTATTTACACGGGAATTTTCAAGTTGAAATTGTTGAGAACAAAAGTTTTCATTAGCACCACAATTGAAATTATTCCCATTGCCAAAATCATTTGAAAAATGATTTACATTTCCATTTTGAATTTGAAATTCATTTTGGAATTCAAAACTGAATTGACAAGGGTTATAATCAAAATCTTTGGAATTTGAAGGTGAAATCGGATTTTGATTATTTCGAAAACTTTCACTTGAATTGTTGCACATGTATGAATTACACCATTCATTTATTTCTTGATTTTGTTGTATGCTCAATTCAAGTAAAGATTCAATACGTGTTTCAAGAGTTGAGGGTTGATCATCATTTTGAAAATTTGGTGGTGTACAATCAGGAGTATTTTGAAAATTTTGAAAAGTCGGTGGCATAAAATCCAAATTGTTTGTACAAAAGTTGTTATTAAAATATCCATATGAATTTGGTGTAAAATTATATGGATTATATTGATTTTCACAACTATCGTTAAATCCGTTGGAAAAAGGGAATTGGGACATTTTCAAGAAGCTTCTAAAAAAATATTGTTAAAATTAACAAATTCGGATTATATGAATACAAGTCTGGGCCAGGTTCGGACAGGGATTATCAGTGTGCCACGAATCACCGTAGAAACACAACTGAAGGTTTAAGAACCTGTTTGAGTTCTAGACTCTACCGTTCCTTAGACACCTCAGAGAGTATCAATCCTAATTGTCAATTTAACGAATATTTTGTCATATGAGCCCTGGGGAATCCTCAATTTGATTTCAAAACTAATTTAGTCCACATTTATTTTAAAATTTCCAACCACACATCAACAATCAAAATAATCAATCACAGACAGTTAAAGAATGATAAATTGCAGAAATAAAATTTTTACAAGCAAGTCGCTGCCCCCTGCAGAAGATTTTTACAAGCAGTTTCTATATATATTTTTTTATTTGCAGCAGCAGTCCCTGTAGAGTTAGAAAATACTCACCTTGATCGGCAGTCCGTCCAGTGCAGTTGAGTCGCGCTAGCACATTCACACCCCACTTGGTGTGCAACCGCTCGAACCCTGAATAGTTCGCTGCTTTTTATTATTGTCGCCTCCTATTATTTGCTTGACTGCGCTGCGACACGGGTTCGGGCTAGGAGCCCGAAATTTTTTTTTTAAGACCTTTTTCTAATTTCCACTGTACCTGTTTTCGAAAAAAATTTCTCCTCTTTTTTTTTTTTTTTTACAGGAAAAGGAGAAGAATAAAAAAAAACAAAACACAACAACTAAAAGAACAACTAAGCTATGCACAAAAACAAAACAAAAAAGAAATAAATTAAAATTTAAACTAGGCCCAGCAAACAAACACTCACTTAAATAACCTAAAACCCGAAACAGTCACCCCCTTATTTCTTTTATCACTTTTTTTTTCCGAAATAAACGCAGCCTCCCTCTATGTTTTAACCCAAAATAAATCACGCCCAGAGAGTAAAATTTGTTTCTCAACACCGTACAAACTTGGAGACAAATCACGATCCTGTGATTCACCAGTTTTTTCAGATCAAATTGAATTCCTATCGGGTTCCTTTGGGCTTTCAAGTTCCGATCTAGGTTTTTTTTTATTTGCGGATTCGGAAATTGAAGAGAGAGTGGGACGATTTCGGTCTGTGATGTTATTTTCAGTTTGAAGTGATTGCGTGGAGTATGAGTTTTTGCTGTGCAAGTGGAGATGAGTGATTATTTAGTCGTTTTGTATGTTGAATAGAAGAGAGATGCTGAAGGAGGAAGAGCAGTTTGAAGTAGTGGTATGGGGTAGTTTGAGTTGTCAATGGTTTAGGAACGCGGTTGCGTTGAGATTGAATGGTCAGAAAAAGGGACTTTGTATTGGAATAAAAAACAGAAAGGAGAAGGCAGAATTCTAGTTGATGGGGGATGCGAGAGAAGGTCGTAACTTTTGGGTGACAGAGAAGAGAAGAGTATGGCAGAGGTAGCTTGTGTACGGGATTTGTGTTTGTTTGTTTTTTTTTTTTTTTTTTTTTTTTGTGAAGGAGGGGAAGAACGTGAATTTTGGGTTCGGTCTTGTAGTTTTGACTATGGAGTTGTCTTGGTGAACACTGGGTTGACAAGTTGATGATGGTTGTGAATAGGAAGGGTGTGATGAACGTGAATATGAACTGCAGGTGTTTGTTGTGGCACTGGTCAGTATTGAAGAGGTAACATTTGCGGATGGATGGACTGAAATTGAAGTCGAGTTGCTGTGTAGTTGACGTTCGAAGCTATTGTCGGGTGGTTTATGATTGTGGATATGATGGACTTTGTGGGTATGTTGTTTGAAATTGTACGAGATGGTTTGATGTATCGATGGAAGATCAATGTTGTTTGGTGATGGCAAGGAGATTGTTTGGTGAGGATCTGTGGCAATGAAGAGGAGTGGAGATGTGGTTCATTTTGAGCTGCTCCACGTGAAGAAGATGTAAGTGGAGGTGGACGACTGTAGCAAACAGAAGAAGGGGAAGGTTTTTTGTGGGTTGATTTTGCGTTGGATGGAGAAGAGATGTGGCTGTAATCCAAGGCAGAGACGAGGCAGAAAGGACAGGAAAGGAAGGCAATATGCAATGGGAAAGAAATCAAAAAGAAAAGTGCAATTTTTTTTTTTGTAAAAAGGAAAGAAATTAAATTGTAAAAGTAAGAAAGGAGGAAAAGAAATAATAGAAAGGAAACAAATCAAACAAAAATTGCAAGTTTTTTCCTCTTGTTATAGAGATTGTGGTATCAATAATTTAATACCAAACCGTCTAAGCAAGAATTTTTTCTTTCTAAATATAAAAAAACAGAAATAAAATAAAAATATAACCCGAAGGATCTAGTAATAAAAATTATTTTGGTCCCCGGCAACGGCGCCAAAATTTGTTTGCGAACAAATTATGCAGTTGTAAACAACTGTAAAATCCGTTCGGCTTTCCTAAACAACAAGGATTGTTGTAGAGGGTGTCGAACTCTGGGACCAAATTATTTTATTAATAAATCCAATCAAGTTATCCCTAACTTTTGATTGGTGGAAAACAAAGAAAATAGCAGAAATTAAATAAAAGAGAGTTTTAAAAATAAGTGAAAGCAATTAGGGGATAATGACATAGATCAGATTCATAATCATCAATAGCCAAAAGATTAACCAGATCTAATACATGTTTCTGTCACAAACATGAATCAACGATAATAGGTTTTTAGAAACAAATATGTAAATAACGACAAGCATAGCCTATGCAGGAGCTCAGCTCTACAACCATAGGCTATCAGGACAGATTCACTATTTTATTTCTAAAACCCTAAATTTAGATCTAGATCTGATAAACGTTAGATCGAACACGAATATACCCTGTGAAGGAGCATAACTCTTAAACGACACAGGATATTAAGGTTCAGATCTAACCCTTGGTTCAGCTCTAGATCTATATACATGAATTCCTCATCCTTTGGCTATGTGATTCATATTGAATCATACTATCAGCGTCATCACCCCCTAATCAAAGGGGATTAGCTAGACATAGCTAAAGAAGAAGAAAAACAGAAATTAAATAACAAGAACATAAATAAAACTAAAACTAAATAGAAAAGAGGAAGAAGAATGATTTTATTCCAAGAAGAGAATTACAGAATAAAACCCAATGTGTTTTACAATGAATGAGATACAAGGTATTTATAGCTGATATGACAAAGACAACTAGGTAAGTTACACAATGTGGGACTAAAGATTTAGCCCAAATAACACATAAACCAGTGTGAACAGGGTTGTAGAGTAAGAGGCCTTGTAAGTGAGCCAGTGTGAATGCGTGCAGCGCATGAATGAGAAGCCTTGCAAAGGAGCTAATGTGAACGCTACATGAGTGAAATGGTCTGCAATTGAGCCAATGTGAACACAATTTGAGTCTTTAGTGAGCCAAATCTACCCAATTAAACTCTATTTGCAACCGTTCTTCAAGCTTTAAACTCTTCAAGCTTAAGTAATTTTAACTTCACTCTTTTTCAGCAAATTCTTCATGCTTTATCCATCAAATGCTCTAAACCATGATTCTTGTCAACAATCTGAAAACACAGCTACAAATACACAATATTAATTATTTTAAATAGAAAAATAGATAAATAAGCGGATAAAATATACACATTTACGTGTATATCAGTTCCTTAGCTAATGCTAATGATCAGGCCTGAAAAATCTTTTGAATGCAAAAATATGTTTAGTGCTATGAATCCATCATGTATGCAAATAGTCCTAGTCATATACACTATATGCGTGCACAAACATTCAACCATATGCAACATCCGCATGATAACACATTCAATTTCATCCATAAGCAAGTATAAATACTCGTGCGTATGTAATATGAAATGTGACCGAGTCGAGCTAGTATCTAATGTGTATTCGCGCATCCACGAGCAACCACTTGCAACCATTTGCAATCCATATCAACCATAACATGTTTCAAATACATGTTTACATCCATAGGGTTCTACCTAAGATTCCTTGAAACAGGGTCGAGAAGATAAACAAAACAAACTCCTTACGGGATTTGTAACAGAGACAGGACCGAGAGGATATCCATAAAAGATAGCCTACAAGCAAGCTCAACAGAAAAACAGGGATCGAGGATATATTCCCAAAAGAGATATCATGCACGTATTTAGTCTTCAGTCTCCTGAGTCGCATTACCTTGAGCTTAGTTCCATCGTGCCTTGACCGTCCTTTAACTTCACGATTTCGCAGCTTCTTATTTCCTGTTTCCATAACATGAGTTGGAACTCATTTCCACGTCGCCTCCCGTTCTACTTGTACTTATTCTCCTTCTAGAATACTTGGTGCAAACAGGACTGCGTACTCATGATTCCATGCGAGCTTTCCAAAATTTACTTGTGAATCCTGAACCTCGCACCACAAGGTATTCCACGTAGAAAAACTTTCCCTTGAAAGTAAACAGGTTACCATGCGCACTTACTAGGGTAATTCCCATAACCCATACATAAGCGAAGTAAACCATCCGTTTTATTAGCGAACACCACTCGATCGGGTTTCTAATTTCCAACAAAGGCATCTAGGGATTCTAAGTAACTAATCATGACAGAACCCAAAAGGTTACGCGATACTTCAAGGGTATTACCAAAGCGAGCCAAGAGTCTAACTACCCTCCTTCTAAAACCGAGAGTGGCACCCCTTACTGGATAACCACTTCATCCCTAGAATCCATCCACAACTTATAAACATAAGCATTATTTCCAAGCTCAACACTTGATATAGACATTCTCAAATCCAAACAAGCCATGAGTAAATGGACCGATCTTCCAATAGGACTTGAGACAAAAACGGGATCCTCTACTACGCTAGTACTAAGGTGCAGAGACTCAACTATCGAAGCGGACTTAAAAGATGCGGTGATCAAAACAAAGTCCCGACAGGATGATAGAGAAGAAAAGCTAAACCTTTAACAAGATCGTTACCCTCCTTCTGAGGTACCCTAGAAATGAGAGCATACTATTGCCCTCCGAATGATCTTGTCCCTGTTCCATGATACTTAACTATCCATCCCGTTTCACCATGCCAAAGGTACTCTCTCGTCATGGGTTTCATTATTCATCTTTCTCCCTCCTTTTAGGACTCAGCCATACCAACATGTTGCTTATCCCTGAGCTCGTATCCTTTATCCTTGTTCTTACTATCCTTTCATGCATAACTCTGCAACGGTCTCTCGAGAACCACCTCCATCGTACGGGAAACACTTACGCAGCTAGAAATACTAGTCGCAGTCAAAACCACTGTGACTACAGATGGAGGAAAGAAAGGAAAAGAGATTCAATCAAGGAAACAAGGATAATGCTAATGGCCTTTGGGGAATAGCCTTTTTCTTTTAAGAGAAAATTTTCGTGAAAAATGCTTCTTTGTAAACGGTTTTCAAATTGTTTTCAGAAGGTCTTTAAAAACTTTTGCCCAGTCTAGTAACCTTCTGCTCTGATACCAAATGTAACACCCCGCCTCCGCTAGGGTCACTCGCAAAGGAATGCACTAGCTTTAGAGGGGCATTATTGGTAAACATGCACAAAATATCACAAGACAGAACATATAAAATAGCGGAAGTAAAATCGAACTTTCATAAATTCAATAATTAAGGTCTAAAGCCTTTTACATCAGAGTACATCAAAACCTGTCTTGCAATAGTAAAGAAGCATAAAGACTTTTTAATAAATTATTCCCCAAGTAAAAACAGTAAAGTAGCCATAGCCAAGAGAAGTCCAAGCTATCCATGATGACCTTCAAGCAGAAGAAGTCCGAACTAAACAGCATTGTTTCCTCCCTGAAACCTTGGGGGGGGGAACGGAAGAAAAGAGGCGAAACAAAACGGGTCAGTCAAAAAGACTGAGTAAGTTCTATCTACTTCCAGTATAAAAACAGGTAAAGGTAACATGACATGCATAAACTGAAAGTAAACATAAGGATAACTACAAGATAGATAAACCAGGGTAGCCGGTTGAATTACTGTGGCAAAGTAAACTAAGGTATCATGATAAACTACGGTGTTATGATAAGTCAAGGTATCACATCGTCAGATTTCTAACGAGTACATTATCCCAAGGTATCTACCCCGTCTAACGTCCCACGGTATCTATTATGTATATTCTTCCTAGTTCTAACATGTATATTTGCTCTGCACCTCTCGTACTAGTATCCCTACCCGCGTCATGTGTTAACCATGAATGTCCCTTGCTCAAAGTCGTGTAATGGTCCATGTCAACCTAATATATCGCATATATAGGTTACTCAAATCATATGTTTCTTTCCATGTATATAAGTTCAGTCCTTTGCCGTACCTCGTACGGGCTTCCTCATGTCGTATTATCCTTGAAATCGTTTGGACTGTCACCCTTGTTCTAGCTAGGCTCTTCCATATGAATCATCGTTTGAACTACTAGGACTTACGCCACCTAGCACCACTAGGGATTACGCTTACCTATTGCACGCTTTCGTATTTCGGTTTGGGTTAAACCACCTAGGCCACTAGGGATTACGCTAACCCTCAACCGCGCCCTTTTTCCCACGCATTCATCGTGAATCGTTTTTCTATAACTGTATGCACATGTATCACATCGTGCCATCCGAGTCCTGTCACAGGGCAAAACAAGAAATACAGGACTCGGTCGGGAGCTTTAGACTTATCTGCCGATGCAGATACTAAGGTCTGCTTTTCTACACGTGGCTATGGTCCCACGAGACCCCTCCCTCAACTAGTGAAAGGCAACACAAGAGACAATCTTGCATGAGAACTACACTCCGGCCAGCCCACATCCTACGGCCTACCTCACCCATAATTAGATAGCAATTATGGTCTGTTGGGTGTTCCCTGCCTTTCCGTACGTACACGCTTGACTTAAGATGGTAGATGATCGACGAACTTGCTATCTCGGGCACCTTATGTATTCGTCGACTCACTGCTATCCACCCCAGTCTTTAGGTCGCTCGCATAGCAACCAAGGCATATTCTTGGTTCTTCTACCGCAGACCTCAACCTCTCGTGAGCCTAGTATAATGACCTGGCAGCTCACAGAGGGATCCCAAGAATATCCTCACGTTCCCCGAAGCCGCTGCTTTGTTACACAGTTCGTTGGAGCCTTTATCTAAATCAGATAGCCTGCTCCTACACGCATACTTAAACGTTGACCTAACGTATCGGGTTACTAATCTATCTAAGAAATGGTCCAAATTTCCTTGAGTAAGAATTATTACTTAGTTTCCCTTAACTAAGGTTTACCACTTAGCCTTATTTCCATAATCCTTGTTAACTATGGTTATTTACCTAATCCTCTGAATTAGGGTTTATCTAATGGGTTAAGTGTCACTTAAGTTCATAACTTAGCCCGTCTACAAACCATGTCAAAATTGGCTAAGTATCCAAGTCCAAGACTTAACCCTACAAACCATGTGTCAAGTTGGCTAAGTATATTAAGCAATCCATAACTTAACCTCGTCTAATTATCATTTTAGATTGGTTAATTATATAAATTAACTTGACCTTGTCAAATTACCGAGTCAAATCGGTCAAGCGTATTCAAGTGATTCGTGACTTAGCCTTATCATGTTTTCACGTTATATTGGTTAAGTATGGGTTAACTTAACCTCCATAAATTCACGAGTTGATTGGCTAAGTATAGGTCACTTAACCACATCCAATTAACGAGTTAGATTGGTTAAGTTTAGGTCACTTAACCACATCAAATTAACGAGTTAGATTGGTTAAGTTTAGGTCACTTAACCACATCAAATCATCATGTATAATTGGTTAAGTATAAGTTGCTTAACCCCATTAAATTATCACATTAAGTTGGTTAAGTATTGGTTACTTAACCTCATTGAATTACCAAGTTTAAATTGGTTAAGTGTTTAACGTAACCCCATCGAATTACCGTGTTTAGATTAGTTAAGTGTGGATTACTTAACCCCATCTAATTACCGTGGTTAGGTTAGTTAAGTATCAATTACCTAACCCCGTCTAATTACCGTGTTTAGGTTAGTTAAGTCTTAATTACTTAACCTCATCTAATTACCAAGTCTGAATTGGTTAAGTGTCATTAAGGAAATCAAGCCCGGTCCCACTTAACATACCCATTCGTGTCATATCGGTTAAGTGTCATTAGTCAAATTTGCTTAACCTTATCATGTGGCATTAATTTAATTAATGCACTCTTAACCTCTCACATTAGACCTTGTTGTGGTTACTAGTTAAGCCGGGCGGGTCCGGGTAGATTTACACCACAACCTAGTCTAACCTCGGGTCTTAAGCGCGACATGACCAACTTCTCACATTGGGTCCTATTGTTTGCAACTACTAGTTAGGCCGGTCGGTTCCGGGTAGTTTTACATTGCAAACTCAACCCAACCTCGAGTTGGCCACACTTATATTATCTAAGTTCATCATGTTTCCAAAACATGTTACAAGTTTTTCAAGCATTTGGGTAGACCTAACTTAATAGGTAAATTCCCAAAGGGTAGACCTAACTTAATAGGTAAATTCCCAAGCTCATGTTTTTATGCATACTTCCATGTCAACTTCCATGTTATCTTTCAAGTCATATTTTCAAGTATAAACAAAAGTAGCTAGAACTTACATAGTGTGGCAAGAGGACTAGGAGCATGAATCGTTTTGACGAAGAAAGGTGGCTCCTTTGATGAAGATCCGTCATGAAACTCGCATAGCAACGTTGATTTTGCCTCTATTTGGTGTAGCAAGCTTGCACTTTTTGATTTGAACCCGATTTGAATGCATAGGCTCTAGGGATTGGAGATGGAGGCCATGATCAAAATTGATTTTGGCAGCACTTAGTTGCTAGGTTTGATTTTTAGGGATTTAGGTTAGGTTTAGGGTCTTTTTATAGAGATTAGGATAGTTTTAGGCCCTTAGATTAACCCTAGGATAGATCAGGACCATCAGATCTCGGAAGCTTCCAGAACCAGCCCAAGAACAAGGCCAGGTGAGACAAACAGGTGCGCCAGGCAACTTGCCCCGGCCACCCCTGTCGACAGGCAAGTCGACAGGGCTGTCGACTTGGTCTGGGCCCAAGTCGACAGGCCTGTCGACAGCCCTGTCGACATGGCCTAGGCGGGAAACTCCCCGCCTAGCCCCAGATCTGATTTCCAAAACTGTTTCCGAACTTCAAATTCCCAGAAACCTTCTTTGGGCCTTTTACGGATCATACGGACTCCGATTCTCGAAAACTCGGACTCTATTTCGCGTATTTTTTCCGAGACGAACGCAATGGCATAGCCCGTTTCACTTGATTCAGAAATTCTGTCTTGATTCTTGATTTAACGCGTTGTAAAAATTCGGGTTGTTACAGGATCAAAGAGAGAGAAGAGGAAACAAAAAGGGTCAGATAAGATGAACATGATATATTACGCTTCTTAAATACATTTCTCTACACCGCACAGATACTAGTGTATCAGAAATAAAATGATCCCTACTAATATCGTTCCATTACATTTTCTTGATTATTAGGTTACTTGGGTTAATAGCACTCAAGACTTATACGCGCATCGTACCCATCCTACACCGGAGTGACGTACGGATCTCTGTATATCGATGTTACGTTCCACATATATATATCATTATTATGCTAGGCAAGAGTACAGATTGCCACCATCGATCGAATCAGATTCCATATTGGAATAATGCCCTCTAGTCTATGATACACCTTCCAGAGCAGATATGCATGTTTCTAGACTGTCCCACGTATGTACTGTAATTGTAGCTCAATGCCTCAACCACACGTCCTATAATGTGCATTGAGTTCCGTGGCAGGGCTAAATAAGGAACAAGAAACTCGGTCGGGAGCTTTTCCATACCTGCACAGGCCCCCTTTAAGTGCCACCAAATACATATATTCCTCGGGTCTGTTTTCCATGGTGACTCTGGCCCCACCTCGCCCATCCCTCAACTAGTAAATACTACAAGAGCTAAGAGACCGCCCCAAATACAACCAATCTAAACATCCATATGGCGTCTACCCTTAACCTCGTACCTTGATAGTGAAAGGTGAAATGATATCTTGGGTTTAGCTCTAGTCTTTTCGCATCCCGCTGGCTGTTGATGACGGATATTTGACGGTCTACTATCCTTGTTGGTCGTGACCCTCTCTACCTCCCCGTGAGGCAACCATCGAATCACCTTAATGTCACCTCGTGACAGCATTCTGACTACATAGCTACATATGCAGACAAGGCCCACCCACCTAGTAGTTACGCTCAGACCCAACCTCTGCGAGTACAGCCTAAGACATCTGTCACTGCACAGAGGACTACTAGGAGTACCTTATGTACTTCAGGAAGCCGCGTGCTCCCCCTTCCAGTCCTTTGGAGCCATCATAACAATCAGATGAATGTGCTCTCCCGTCGTGTCTTATAGCACCTCGATGATCTACCCCGTTGGGTTATTCACCCTCAAACGTACGGATTGGTCCAAGCGCCTTTCTTTAATATTTTATTAGACCATATGTCTGAACATTCTTTTACGCGCTTGCCTTACCTCACCCGGTTCCCATTTAACTTGGTTATTCCCGTTCATATTGAATCTTATTTCAATTTACCAAGTTTCTCTTGCTTATTACTTTCAATCATATAACTTAATCCGTTTAAGTTTATTAATAAGTCCACAACATGTTATTCTCTAGATTGTGGCACAATGTCCGTAATTAACAATCTATTATATATTCTTGCTTGATTACATCATTGCAATAACATGTTCTCCTTAATACGTTATTAAGTGTATCTCAATTCACATGTTTCCTAATTAACATGTCACTTACCATTTATGATTAAATATAACTTATTTTACAAGTTTTCCTCATTCTTTCTCATTTAATCATAAATTCAATTTACGCCGTCATAACAACTTATCATTGTTTACTTAGCAGATTATTACGCATATCTAATTCTATCATTTCTACAAATTATGCTTAACCTACAAGGGTCTCTTTAGTTATATAAGTTTATTATATTTTCCATGGATTATGTATACCACTAGGTGTCTTTAATTACATAACCTTATTGGGTTAAGTTCGTGGGCCTATATGTAAATATTACCCACACCCCTTTATTTTACTTAACTCACCCACTACCCATCCAATTTTACTTAACCCTAACTTAAGTTCGTAATCATACAATCCTTATGGATTAAATCAGGTTAAGTAGTCCAATTCATTACCATATCCAATTATGGTTATAATGGGCTAGACCTCCCACATTAGGCCTACAACGTGTGGATGTTTGATATGCCGGTCGGGTCTAGGCAGTCTTATTCCACAGTTGGGTCTAACCTCTTGTCTTAGCCCGATTCGTATTTGCACACTTAGACCTCTCACATTAGGTTCAACATTAGTGGCTGCTGGATATGCCGGTCGGGTCCGGACAGACTTCCACCACTAATGCAACATAACCTCGTGTCATAAGTGCAATTACAATTCCTAATTGTAATTAATAGACATTCCATTGTTATCCAAATCTACCTACGTCATTATAGGTGATTATTTCTCTTTTTCCCCATATTTAATTATGTGCCCAATTCACTATTCAAATCATAGACTTTTACACCCCTTTTCAATTCACCTTTTAATTATGCATCATATGCTCTTTTTCCCAAGTTATAAGTCAAGGCATATACATATATATATGTTATGCACAAACCCAAATCTACATATTTTCCAATTTATGTCCCTAGTCTATATTCACCCATTTCAATACAAGTCATACCCGAATCCATATTCGCATATTTTCCAATGTATGCCTAAAATTGATATTCACATACGTCCCAATTTATTTCCCAAATCAATACTTACACATGTCCCAATTTACGCTCAAATTATATTTTCCAACGTATGCCTAAATTCATATTATCCAACAAGACATATGCCCCCAAACCCATATTCATATATTTCCAAATTTATGCCCAAATTTTGATCCATATTTTCCAATATCAATTATGTCTTTCCAATCGTTCCCAGTTTCGCATGTTCGCATTTTTCAGCGTTAGGTCTAGGATCGAAGGTAGCCTGGCTATATGAAAATAAAAAGGGAAAAAGAAGGAGAGAAGAGAATCAAGATTTGGCATGATAACAAATCAATTATAAACTGATAGAAATAGGCATAAACTGAATAGGCATATTATGACAAGATTTAACACGGCGGCGGTATGAACATATAAAAGCAGATCTGATAGTTATGTCATAATAGAACTGATTAGGCATTGATTCAAGATCCAATTTTTACATACATATCAAGATTACTATTTACATATTTAGATCTAAAAATAACGTGAGCTCACAGTGAATAGATCTAAGGAAATGGATCCAAATTACTGCGAAGAACGTGTTGAATAAGTTGTTGTAGCCATCGCTGAATTTGTAGTAGCAATCGTTGAATTTGTATAATGTTTGCTGAATTAGATTTGGAGTAGATTAGGACATACAATGTTCGTTGCAGCGGAGCTTCCCCGTCACCTTTGTTTTTAGATGAATAAAACATAGGTCTAGGTTCCTTTTTATAGCCTAGGATTCTATGAATCTTGCTCAGAAGGGTGTCCAGATATAAAACGAAGTACTTCGCCCAAATGTGTCAGGGGTGGGTCGACACCCCTTTGAGTGGGCCCTCTTTGAGCGGGTAGACCCACCTGAGCGGTAAATCTGCCGCCTTCCCAAATTTCGAATTTTGAACCGAATTTCGAATTTCTGGACCCATTTTTGAATTTCTTAACTTATTATATATATATATATATATATATTCTTCTTGTGCGTATACAAACTTTAAATTCTTAATAACTTTTTCATACGGTGTTCGATTTACGCAAACCAGGTGTCTATTTTGACCAGAATTCCGAGACGGATGCAATGGTATAGTCCATTTTACTTAATTCTGAATATTAAAACAAGTTTTCCTTAATTCACTATTAACAGTGTATTTTAAACTAATTATTCTTTAATTTCATCATCTTTATTGTCGTTAAAATTTCGGGGTGTTACATTCTCCCTTACTCAAAGGATTTCGTCCCTGAAATCTCTAAGTTAAGAAGAACGTATATCCTAACACCAACAATCATACATTCATCTAGCAATCACAGGCATCCATTGTCCTTAAGGAATTTCTAATGCTTTTATGAACATATGCAATAGTGTGTGTATATGTCCGTAAACTAATGCGAAAGATCAGGCGGTCTACTGATTCAGTTGACCTCCTTAATGCAATGTATGTTTGTGCCACGCAACCAAAATGTATGCAAATCATCCTAGTATGACATGTAAGCTCTATATGTGTGCACAATCATCCATCCAGATGCAACATCACTGCAACGATATACCCATTTTCATCCATAAAATTTAAAATGTACACACATCAATATGCAAAATGTAAGTGATTGAGCCGATCTAGTGCCTACTGTGCGTGTACATGCATCCACGAGAAATCACTAGCAACCACTTGCATCCATCAAACATAACATGTCTCAAACACATGTTTATATTCATTAGTTTTCTACCTAAAGACATGATCGATAGGAGATATTCAAATGATAGATACAAGTATTAATTCGAAGCTTGGAAAAGAAGTTAAGAACATATTCTCGAAAAGGAAAGGATATGAAGCGCGAATCTTGTCTTCAACCTCCTAAGTAGCGTCCTCGCGGTCCTTTCCCCATTGCACTCTTACTAGCTTCACTTCTTTGTTGCACAGTTTCTTAACCTCCGATCCAAGTATGTAAGTCGGAACTCATCCCATTATGGCTTCCTTCTACTTTCATTTCCTCTCGCATGTTTGGCTCCACTACCTCAAACTCTATACATTTTATCGCCGCTTGGATGAATAGTCATCTTAGAATGATGGGCTTCCTCAAGGACTGTCTTCAATAGATTTCTTATCCCGATATGATTCACCTATCAAACCTCTTCTCAAGTAGCTCCCCTACTTGCTTATCAAGTTCCCTCTTTTCTTTTTGGAGTCACATGTTGCAAATCACTGATAGATATATCAAGAGGTTCTAGAAGACTAAGCATGACAGACCCGTTTGGGGTCATAAGAAATCTCGAGAGTCTTTCTATGGCAAGTCAGAAGTCTAACGACTCTCCTTTCACAATCTAGAATGGCTCCATATATGTAGTTAACCAATCCATTCCTACAATCAAATCGTATCTTACGAAATCAAGAACATATGTGTCGTAACCAAACTCGACGCTTAACACAGAGATTCTTAAACCCCGACAAACCCTCAATAAATGAGTCGTACCTCTAATGGGTTTTGAGACACTAATATGATCCAAAACCATACTAGTATCTAGGTGCAAAGACTCAATCTTCGATGGAAACTTTCCTACCCTTATTCTGTCCACCAGTTATGAGAACATTAGCTTGCCCCCTAGAAGTTCCTGCCCTCTGCCTCATCTTAGTCTCTTCGGGCACTCCTTAATGAGGTGTCCTTCCTTACCAAAGTCGTAACAAATGCCTTTTTCTCTTTCTGCAATCCTTTTCCAGATGATCCTCCATTCCGAAATTATGGTATTTCCTCTTTTCTTCTTTGGGTTGTGCTCCTTAGCCCCAATTCCCTTATTCTCCTTTTTACCATCCTTGTGCAACATGCTAACAAGTCTCTTGAAAGCTACCTCTATCGCACAGAAATCCTTACAAGGCTTAAGAGAAAATAAGTCGCAGGTGAAACCACTGCGGTTAAAGATGGAGGTTGGGCACTTCTTTGCCCTTCGACATGTACCGTAGTTTTAACATACCTAGGAACCATGCCAAAATAGGGATTTCCTTTTGGGAAGAAACGGTTCCCCGAACAAAAAGAAAAATGAATCAAGTAGAGAATCGAAAGATATTTGTGGCTTTGGGAAATATGCTTTTCAAAAATAGACTTTTTATTTTAAAATACTTTGTTTTTGAGACCTTTTTGAAAACCATTTTCAAAATACTTTATCCGATCTTATAAACATATGCTCTGATACCAAATGTGACACCCTACGTCCATCAATGTCACTCACCAAGGGAATGCATTAAGTTTCGTGAAGAATTATAGGTAAATAAGAACATAACAGCACAAGACAGACATATAAAATAGCAGCGAAATTAAAAACTTTATTTAAATCAAAACATCATGGTCCCAAATACTGAGTTTACATCATAAGTAACTAATTACATTAATAATCTATCTTGCCAAAAATATCAGAGTACAAAAGCATAAAACCATATTTCCCTGTGAAGCCATAAGAGAGTTGACCAGAAGTCAAAGCGATACATCTATATCCAAAATCCAAGCTAAGCTGAAAGAATCCAAATCAACTCTAAGCACTTCCACCCTGAGAACCTGGGGGAGGGGGGATGGAAGAGAGAGAAGAGGAAACAAAAAGAGTCAGACATAAAGTCTGGCGAGTCCAGTTATTCTTAAATACAAATAAATAAAAGTACCATGGCAGGTATATATAAAACTGGAAGAACAAGATAACAGTAGCAATAACAAGTGTGAACTGAGAAAGATAAGATGAACAGGATATATTACGCTTCTTAAATACATTTCTCTGCACCGCGTAGATACTAGTATATCAGAAATAGAACAATCCCTACTAATACCGTTCCATTACATTTTCTTGATTATTAGGTTACTTGGGTTAATAACACTCAAGATTTATACGCGCATCGTACCCGTCCTACGCCGGAGTGACGTACGGATCTCTATGTATCGATGTTACGTTCCGCATATATTTATCATTACTATGCTACGCAAGCGTACGGAATGCCACGACCGATCGAATCAGATTATGTATCGGAATAATGACCTCTAGTCTACGATACACCATCCAGAGCAGATATGCATGTATCTAGACTGTCCCACGTATGTACTGTAATTGTAGCTCAATGCCTCAATCTCATGTCCTCTAACGTGCATCGAGTTCCGTGGCAGTGCTAAACAAGAGACACGGAACGCGGCCGGGAGCTTTTCCATACCTGTACAGGCTGCCTTTAAGTGCCTCCAAATACAGATATTCCTCGAGTCTGTTTTCCATGGTGGCTATGGCCCCACCTCGGCCCCTCCCTCAACTAGTAAAGACTACAAGATCTAAGCGACCGCCCCTAAACATCCATGTGGCGTCTACCCTCAACCCCATACCTCGGTAGTGAAAGGTGAAATGATATCTTGGGTTTAGCTCTAGTCTTTTCGCATCCCGCTGTCTGTCGATGATGGATATCCGACGGTCTACTATCCTTTTTGGTTGTGACCCTCTCTACCTCCTCGTGAGGCAGTCGTCGAATCACCCTGGTGTTACCTCGTCATAGCATTTTGACTGCATAGCTACATTTGCAGTCAAGGCCCACCCACCTAGTAGTTACGTGCAGACCCAACCTCTATGAGTATGGCCTAAGACATCTGTCACCGCACAGAGGACTACTAGGAGCACCTTACGTACTTCAGGAAGCCGCGTGCTTCCCCTTCCAGTCCTTTGGAGCCGTCATAACAATCAAATGAATGTGCGCTCCCCTCGTGTCTTATAACACCACGATGATCTACCCCGTTGGGTTATTCACCCTCAAACGTACGGACTGGTCCAAGAGCCTTTCTTTAATATGTTGTTAGACCCTATGTCTAAACATCTTTTACGCGCTTGCCTTACCTCACCCGGCTCCCATTTAACTTGGTTATTCCCGTTCATATTGAATTCTTATTCCAATTTACCAAGTTTCTGTTGCTTATTACTTTCAAACATATAACTTAATCAATTTAAGCTTATTAATAAGCCCACAACATGTTATTCTCTAGATTGTGGCCCAAGGTCTGTAATCCACAATCTATTTTGTATTCTTGCTTGGTTACATCATTGTATTAACATGTTCTCCTTAATGCGTTATTAAGTATATCTCAATTCACATGTTTCCTAATTAACATGTCACTTACCATTTATGATTAAATATAACTTATTTATTTTACAAGTTTTTCGCATTCTTTCTCATTTAATCATAAATTCAATTTACACCGTCACAACAACTTATCATTGTTTACTTAGCAGATTATTACGCATATCTAATTCTATCATTTCTACAAATTATGCCTACGGGTGTCTCTAATTACATAACTTTATTATATATTCCACCGGTTATGTATACCACCAGGTGTATTTAATTACATAACCTTATTGGGTTAAGTTCGTGGACCTATATGTAAATATTACCCAAACCTCTCTATTTTACTTAACCCACCCACTACCCATCCAATTTTACTTAACCCTAACTTAATTTTAAATTCGTAATCATACAATCCTTATGGATTAAATTAGGTTAGGTAGTCCAATTCATTACTATGTCCAATTATGATTATAATGGGCTTGACCTCTCACATTAGGCCTACAACGTGTGGATGCTTGTTATGCCGGTCGGGTCCGGGCAGTCTTATTCCAAAGTTGGGTCTAACCTCGTGTCTTAGCCCGATTCGTATTTGCACACTTAGACCTCTCACATTAGGTTCAACATTAGTGGCTGCTGGATACGCCGGTCGAGTCCGGGTAGACTTTCACCAATAATGCAACCTAACCTCATGTCATAATTGCAATTACAATTACTAATTGTAATTACTAGACATTCCATTTTTATCCAAATCTACCTATGTCATTATAGGTGATTATTTCTCTTTTCCCCAATATTTAATTATGTGCCCAATTCACTATTCAAATCATAGATTTTACACCCCTTTTCAATTCACCTTTTAATTATGCACCATATGCTCTTTTTCCCAAGTTACAAGTCAAGGCATATACATATATATATGTTATGCACAAACCCAAATCTACATATTTTCCAATTTATGTCCCTAGTCCATATTCACCCATTTCAATACAAGTTATAATCGAATCCAATTCACATATTTTCCAATGTATGCCTAAAATTGATATTCACATACGTCCCAATTTACGTCCCAAATCAGTACTTACACATGTCCCAATTTATGCTCAAATTATATTTTCCAACGTATGCCTAAATTCATATTATCCAACAAGACATATGCCCCCAAACCCATATTCCTATATTTCCAAATTTATGCCTAAATTTAGATCCATATTTTCCAATATCAGTTATGCCCCAAATTATGTCTTTCCCAATTGTTCCCAATTTCATATGTTCGCATTTTCAGCGTTAGGCTTAGGCTCGAAGGTAGCCTGACTGTATAAAAATAAAAAGGGAAAAAGAGGGAGAGAAGAGAATCAAGATTAGGAATAATAACAAATCAATAATAAACTGATAGAAATAGGCATAAACTGAATAGGCATATTATGAAAAGATTTAACATGGCAGCGGTATGAGCATATAAAAGCAGATCTGATAGATATGTCATAATAGAACTGATTAGGCACAGATTCAAGATCCAATTTTTATATACACATCAAGATTACTTTTTAAATATTTAGATCTAAAAATAACATGAACTAACAGTGAATAGATCTAAGGAAATGGATCCAAATTACTGTGAAGAACATGTTAAATAAGTTGTTGTAGCCATCGCTGAATTTGTAGTAGCAATCGTTGAATTTGTGTAATGTTTTCTGAATTAGATTTGGAGTAGATTAGGCCATACAATCTTCGTTGCAGCGGAACTTCGCCATCACCATTGTTTTTAGATGAATAAAACGTAGGTCTAGGGTCCTTTATATAGCCTAGGGTTTAATGAATCTTGATCAGAAAGGTGTCCAGATACAAAACGAAGTATTTCGCCCAAATCTGTCAGGGGTGGGTCGACCCCCCTTTGGGTAGGTCGACCTATGGGTCGACTCCCCTTTGAGTGGGTAGACCGACCATAGCGGAAAATCTGCCGCCTTCCCGAATTTCGAATTTTGAACCGAATTTTGAATTTCTGGACCCATTTTTGAATTTCTGAATTGATTATATATATATATATATATATATATATATATATATATATTCTTGCTGCGCATACAAACTTCAAACCTTAATAACTTCTTCATACGGTGTCCGAATTACGCAAACCAGGTATCTATTTTGACCAAATTTCGAGACGGACGCAATGGCGCAATCCGTTTTACTTAATTCTGAATATTAAATTAAGCTTTCGTTAATTCATTGTTAATAGTGTATTTCACACTAATTATTCTTTAATTATTCTTCTTTGTTGTCATTAAAATTTGGGGTGTTACAGGTATAAAGGCACAGAATAATTACAAGACAGATATAAATAAGATAGCAGCAGAAATTTAAATTTTTATTTCAAACTTAAATCATAATACCATGGCCCACAATACCATAAGTAACAAAAACCATTACAATAAAATAACTTCTGTCTTGCACCATCGGTGTACATAAGAATATAAAAAAACATAATTCCCCGACTGAAAGAGTTAAGCCATAGTAGAGACAAGAACTTGAGCCATACTTCAGAAGTGGCTCATAGCAATATGATATCTAAGTCCTGACTAAGCCTGCCAGTAAATCAATAAAAGTAACATGATAGGCATATAAAGTGGATAAGAGAGATCACTACATAAATGGCAAGTGTGATAAGGTAGACAGGGCAAGGTTTATACACTTCTCTAATGATTAATCTACACTATTACTAGTATAACCAGAATGAGATGATCCGTTCCACTATAAGGTGGTAGACTTAGGGAATGTGTCCAAATATACCCTAACCACTACTCTAATCGATCGGCTCCCAACCCCGTGGATACTCTGTGCCGGCCCACGGTAGGAAGTATCACGTCCAACAGTGGCAAACCATCACTGATATGCAAAGCCCAATATCTACTGGTGTCACGGTTGTCTTATCCCCCTCTGCCCGGCTCATGCACGCACATGACCCGATTAGTTTGCGCCGCCCACACTGTCCTCCACGTTTGGATCTCTTACAATCAGTCAGTAAGCATGTCACCTCTCCACCTAGTACGGAGTATTTTATTTGATACTAACTCCGGGTTACTGACTGAAATGGGTCCTAACAATATGATACAAGCTCTCCCCTTTGTTTTGTATCCCCCACTAGGTTTTTCACTGACTATGTATACCACCAGGTGTCTTTAATTACATAGCCCTATAACAGTTATGCTTACCCTAAAAGGTATATTTAATTACATAACTTTTATACCTTCCTCTGGTTATGTATACCACTAGGTGTCTTTAATTACATAACCTTATCGGGTTTAGTTTGTGGGTCTATATATAAATACCACCCACTCCTTCCAGATTTGTTTAACCCATCCACTATCTGATCAATTTACTTAACCCTAACTTTATTTTATAATCATACAATCCCTTGGTTAAGTAGTCCAATTCATTACCATGTCCATTTATGGTACATAATGGGCTAGACCTCCCGTATTAGGCCTACAACGTGTGGATGTTGGATATGCCGGTCGGGTCCGGGCAAACTTATTCCATAGTTGGGCCTAACCTCGTGTCCTAGCCCGATCCTTATTTGCGTACTTAGACCTCCCACATTAGGTTCAACATTAGTGGTTGCTGGATATGTCGGTCGGGTCTGGGCAGACTTCCACCACTAATGCAACCTAACCTCGTGTCATAAGTATAATTACAGTTCCTAATTGTAATTACTAGACATTCCATTTTTAATTAATTAATCAATTAATTAATCCTTTCCCTTTATAGGTTTTAATGAGCATTTTACCCAATAATTTGAATTATATGTCCAAAAATGTTCATATACAAATTATGCCAATATTAACCCTTTTTCCCCCCGTTTCCTAACCAGCACACTCATAAACTGGTGGCATGCCTAGGCTAGTCAGTGGCCTAGTTATGAACGATAATAGGAAAATAATGGGAATATAACCAAAGTGATCATCTTGGCATAAACATAAACTAGCATAATGATAAGGTGAACATAGACATGTAATTAACATCATAATAAGGTGGACATAAAACTGATGAACAGATGGCAGTCAATATAACTATGATGTCACAATAAGCATAGTAAGATCTAAATTAGCAGTTTAGATGTCCAATTGGTTTAGATCTAACGTGATAACACAAGGTGATAAATTAGATCACATAATTCAGATCTAGGGTTAAAATAGATCTAACACTATTAGAATGACATAATAGTATGTTTAGATCTAAATATGGGTTCACATGTCTAACTTGCAACATATCTAATTTGATCGCAATATGACAGATGAAAGGTGATTTACATAAAGAGTTAGATCTAACCAATGTTGCAACTGTCCAAATTAACAGATTTGCATTCACCATAACATATTTACAAGTCAAGATCCACATAGGCAACATAATAGAATAACCACAATTGCATTGGATCTAAATACGTAGATCCATCATGACATAGTATAGGATTTTACAATAGCATAGATTCATAGTTTACAACATATCCAATTCACAGTCTTTCATAATACACTTTTATTTTTCTAAACCTAAAAGTAACTAGAAACTCATAGCGTTAGGTTTAGAGAATAGAGAAAGAATGGGTCTTGAATTTCAGGATTTGATTTGCAAAGTTGAATGTTGCATGTTGTTGAAGAAAACGAATTTGTCTCAGATCGCACACCGGCAGCATATGGCTTCCATAGTTTCCAATGAAGAAATAGGAGAATTGAGCACATATTTATAGCTGTAGAACCCTCTAAAACCGACTGCCACCTCAGCCCTAGGTGTGTCGACACCCCTGTGGGTGGGTCGACCCATAGGTCGACACCCCTTAAGTGGGGTCGACCTCGGTGTCAACACCCCTCTAGGGGGTCGACCCCCCAGAGCGAGAATTTTGCCGCCTTGACGACTTTTTGATTTTTGAACTATTTTGGGTAGGGTTTGACTCTTATCCGACTCATACGTGACTCATATGTGTATATATATTCTTTTGGCGCATATACAAACTTAAAACCCTCATAACTTCTTCATACAGTGTCCGTTTTACGCAAATAAGATGTCCATCTTGACCAGAATTTTGAGACGGATGCGATGGCATAGTCAGTTTTCCTTAATTCTAAATATTAAACTAATTATTATTTAATTTATTCTATTTTAGTTTCATTAAAAATTCGGGGTGTTACAGATGTACTAGAGGGATCAAGACAAGGAGGAGATCACACAACTCCGAGCATAGATTACGAAGTTTCGTGAGCGTGATCGTCACCGCGAAGAGAAGTTGGAGTTGCTTAACCAGCGACTGGCGGAGTTCATTGCCCATCACGGTACGCCACCTTCATCTTCTGGTGGAGAGAGTTGAGGTTAGTCATGTTATGTTATATATTCTTTGAGGATTAGTGAGGCTTGATATATTTATGATGTTTGTATGTACGGATATTGTGTTGGTGATGATGTTTGGACATGGTGTTGGATGTTTTGATGGTGATGGTGTAGAAATATTGGATGTTTTATGGGTGATGGTGATGGTTTAGACATGTTGGATGTTTTGTGGGTGATGGTTTGGACATGATTGTATATATTGGGTTGTTTTTATGTAAATACTGGTTTGTGGTATGTGTTTTGTCGTTTGATTTTGTGTAATATTGTGTTTTGGTGTATATATGTTTGAGAACAAGAGATTTATATGCTCAAAATGGGGCAGTCTTGATGATTTATATAATATGTATGGATGGAAGTGCTCAGCTTCTATTCATTAAAAAAAATACCTAGATTTTCAACGGCAATCAACAACTTATAGGTCACTGAGTTTCAACGGCTATCAACAACGCGTTTCAATGGTTTCCAACAGTTTCCAACGTCTATCTGACCAAAAATAAAAGTCATGTGGCCAAATTACCTAATTGGAAGCCATTGGAAAATTAGCATTGATTGCATTGGAAGACGTTGGAAGCCGTTGATCTGTATACCAACGGACCGACCAAAGGCTTCCAATGGCTATACCAACATCCCTTGGCCATTGGTATACACTGTTGCTCTTTAGTGAATCGTACAAGATAATAGTCATTTAATATATAATTTGCTATGTTTTGAGACCTTCTAGGAAGCATTTTATTTTAAAAGATTTATTAAATGCTATTCATAATTTTGACAATATGATCAGCCGAGTACTCATATGGTACGAGGAACCGAGTCCTTGTATGATTCGACAAGCTAGGTCCATATATGGTGTACAAACCCAAGTCCTCATATAGTCTAAGGAACCAAGTCCATATATGGTCCAAGGAGTCGAATCCATAGCATAGTCCAGGGATTTAAGTCCTCAATATATTCTAGCATAATGAGTTAATTCATTGATATATAATATAATATCACTACAAGAAAACTGATTTTTTATTGCAAAAATCAGTGGCGTTTTGTAAATGCAAGAAAAAGTGTTTTCACTCCTAGTATAAACACGGCAAAAAAAAAATTCATCTCCCCGCCTAACAAAAATTAGTCTATGTGGTCAAAAAAAATGTGACCACCTATTTTCTATTCTTATCCCGCTCATGCTTTGAAATTTTTAACCCTCGTTCCCTTTCCCCTAAATCCCTCAGCCAAAAAATTCCCTTTCCCCAAAATCGCTCTCTGCCAAAGAAATCGCACCGATTAACGTTCCTCGTGTCATTGTCAATTCCGTCGTACTCCTCTCAACAACATCGCAGAAGCTAGCGAAATCTCCACTCACGGTATATGTAAATTTAGGTATGAATTCTTTAACTCGATTTTGTGATTCTATTCAGATTGTGTATGAAATATTTGAATGCATGTTATTTTCTCAACTCCTATCGTTCTAGGGTTTGGTAATGGTATAACTGATTAACACTAATTGCAATCGTTCATTGATCTGTATTCCATCATTTTCTCATCTCCTATCTTGCTAGGGCTCGGTTATGTTATAACTGCTTGATTTTCATGTTCTATTTGGATGTTTTTCTAATAGGTTATTTTCATGTTGTACGCTTTTGATGTGATGGAATTCTCTTTAGTTATGGGGAGTAATGAGACATGAAAACAATTCAGGAGTTTTGAATAGACAAACTTTCCTCTCTTATATGTGAATCTAGGATCTGTGAGATCTGGTTAATGTACAATAATACGCTGATGATAACATGTATGGTGTACATGGGTATAAGCAGTGGCGTCGCAGTCACACTAATCGATACCATGTCTTATATGTGAATCTAGGATTTGTCTAGATTTCATATTTTGAATAGTGTGGCTAATTTATATGGCTTTTTGATATATCTCGTTTAATAAAAGTAATTAACCAGGCACCACCCTCTAAACTTTTGCAAAGCTAAGCCTTAACAATTTTCCTACTTTTGCCTCATCCCAGGCATTGTTGATCCAAGCCTGTACTACTTACTAGCTCCTTCTTGCCTTATAATTGTAAATGAGTTATTATGGAGTTTGCCCTTTTCTATTTTTTTGGGTTCACTAGCCTTATTTAAATCACGCAAAGCCTTTGGTAGATAAAATACTCATATCTCAAACCTTTGTTTGCTCTTTATGACTTTATCCTATATAGTTCTGAGCAATATGTAATTGTATTATCCTCTTCAGTTGTCCTGGCGTTGTTCAAATCTCCTGTAACATTTTGCAGATAAGATATTCATATATTTTTATTCTTTCATAAATTTTCTTACAATTTAGATGTATTAGTTTCAAAATATAATTTCATTCCATTATATTGCTTATTTTGCTTGATTGTTGTTATCTTTAAATGGGCACACTTATTTAGTATCTGAATGGAGATTTGTACTATTATAGCTGATAATAGTACTGGTATCCAATGTTATTGAACATGAAAAGCACACCGAAGTGCCATGCTTGGAGCATAAGCGCAATGCGCAAACACGAAGCGCGCGCTTCATTAAAGAGAAGCGCATAATATATAAATGTCTAGATAATAGTAGTGTTGGAACTTCTTTTCCTTCCCTCTTATAATTGTTCCTGGCGGATTAGTATTTGAACATATAATCAGATTCGCTGAAGTAGAATTAGATAGTTAGTGCATCATTTATAAGATGCTTGGATGTCTTTTTGGGTAATAACTTCAACGTGCATTTTTTTTTGGGCTAACAACAGATAACTAATTTATACATCAAAGATTGGAAACTTATTTGCCTTCATAAGTCAATGATGGAAAAAGATTGGATTTTTTTAAATAGGTGATAAAATAATACTTAACTTAATACATATTTTGAGATTTAGAACATATAATCTAATATTAAAACTAGTTTATTTTATGGTTTTTTTACTTTTGTCGTAGAACTATTATAGAGTACCGACAAGGGGCAGTGAATTTTGTGCATGATGCAAAGAGGAATATAAGAAATGTAGAAAAAATTATGCCCTTGCAGAGACTGTCAGAATCTTAGTCGCCATGATGAACAAACTATTGTTGACCATTTAATTATAAAATGAATGGATCCTAAATACATTGATGTTGAATGATTTAATCATGGTGAAGAGATAAATAAAGAGAAGAAAACAAGTATGTTTGACGTATATGATCTATTCAAGATGGTTCACTATGAAGATGAAGATTTTATGAATAATGATTTTTTTGATAACGATAAAGATAATGTTGATTTTCGAAGAAAAGAGGATGAGTTACTCAAGAACTTGGAAGATGCAGAAACTCCATTATATCCTGGTTGCATAGATCACACAAAATTATCTGCTATCACCATCTTGTATAATCTTAAATGTGAGGCTGTATTGTCTGGTAGTAGGTTTGATAAGCTTTTAGCTGTGCAACATCTATTTCTACCGAAGGAAAACATGCTTCCCAAAACCTTATATGAAGTCAAAAAAATTCTTAAAGCATTCGACATGGGTTTTGAAAAGATACATGCATGTGAGAATGACTTTTGCCTTTTCAGAAAAGAATACAAAGATTTCGAAAATTGTCCAAAATGTGGTTCTTCTAGATGGAAGAAAAATCAAGATACTGAAGAGGTTATACAAGGTGTTCCAGTTAAAGTATTGAGATATTTCTCAATCATTCCAAGATTTAGAAGAATGTATAATTCTCAAAAGATGGTAGAAGATTTAAGATGGCATTTTACTAATAAAAGTAACGATGGAAAAATGCATCATCCTGTGGATTCTATGACATGGAAAATGGTGGATGAAAAGTATAAATCTTTTTCATCGGATCCACACAATCTTAGGCTTGGTCTTGCTACAGATGGATTCAATCCATTTTCCATGTTGAGTTAGAAATATAGTTGCTGGACGATAATTCTTGTGACATGCAATCTCTCGCCTATGTTGTGTATGAAGGAAATAATATGTTGACTTTACTTATACCAAGCCCGAAGTAACCCGGGAATGATATTGATGTATAGTTGGCACCTTTGGTGGAAGACTTGCATCACTTGTAGCCTTACAGAGTTAATGCTTATGGTGTGTTTAGCAAATCTTTATTTAAATTAAATGCAATTTTGCTATGGACGATTAATGATTTTCCTTCTTATTGAAATCTTGTTGGATGTCGTGTGAAAGGGGAAAAAACTTGCTCATTATGTAGTGTCAATACCCATTCTTGTTGGTTGAATCATAGTCGAAAGTTTGCATACATGGGACATAGAAGATTTCTACTTCATTCAGATTCACGTAGGAAACAAAAGGAGTTGTTTGATAACACCATAGAGCCAGATAGTGCTCCTTGATTGCTTACCGGGAGAAACATCTATGCATTGTTGAAGGATTATCCAAATGCTTTTGGAAAAGGAAAAGAAGGCAAAATTAATAAGAGAAAGTGTGTTTATGATGAAGAAGATGAAATTGATGATACTAACACTTCCACGAAAATGGAGATATCAAGGTGGAAAAAAGATCAATTATCTTTGATTTGCCTTATTAGGAGGTTAGTGGTTAATATGTTTAATTTCTACTGTTTTAGTGTAAGAAAAACTCAATAATGCATTATAGTTATGGTTTTCCCAGGAACTTCCCTTACGTCACAATATAGATGTGATGCTTGTGGAGAAGAATATTGATGAAAGCCTATTAGGCACGATGTTGCATGGTAATAAATCCAAAGATAGAACCAACTATAGGAAGGATTTAGAGGATTGGGGAATTCGATGTGAGCTTCATACACAACTTCATGGAATAAAACATATCTTCCACCGGCTCCATATTCGTTGTCAAAATCCGAAAGAAAAATATTTTGCAAAAGATTGTACGATTTCAAAGGACTGAATGGCTACTGTTCAAATTTAAAAAATCGGATTTCATTGTCGAATTGTAAAATTTGTGAATTTAAGTCACATGATTATCATGCATTAGTGCAACATTTATTGCCAGTAACATCGAGAGGATTACTGACAAAGAAGGCAAGAAAAGTAATAATTCGCTTATGTTCTTTTTTCAACAAATTATGTCTACGTGTTCTTGATAGAGAGAAGGTATAACAAATCAATGTTGAGATTATTGAAGTTTTATGTGAGCTTGAAATTTTTTTTCCCACTATCTTTCTTTGATATAATGGTACATTTATCCGTTCATCTTGGAAAAGAAGCACTAATGTATGGACCGGTTCATTTTCGTTGGATGTACCCGTTCGAAAGATATATGAAGACCCTCAAAGATTATGTCAGAAACTATGCACGACCAAAGGGATGTATTTTAGAATGGTATCTAGCAGTAGAATGCATGTTATTCTTTAACGAATTTTTGAATAAATTAGGACATATAGAGGAGAAAGGAGCTTGAAGTGAAGAGTATGAAAGTAGTGTAATACTCGAAGGACGTAAAATTTCAACATCGAAGATAATTACATTGCCGGCAAATGAGAAAGAAATGGCTCATTTAGCCGTGTTAATGAATATAGCTGTGGTGGAACCATTTATGGAGTAAGTTCATGGTATACGTTGTTTAAATTATTTTTATGTATTCATAATGATATATGTAGCTTATAATCAAATGTTCAATACTAGTTTTCATTTGGAGGAATTAGAAAATTCAGACCAGCACATGAAAAAAATTGTGACCTTACTTTGGGAAACACGTACCAAATTTTTTGCCGATTGGATTAAAAGGAAGGTTAGTTAGATTTCAAATATATTCTCATATGACTATTAATATACTATAAAATTTACATGCTAAATGAAATTCTATGAAAATATCTATTACCTCCAAAGATCATAAAGACATGCTGAAATGGATTGTTTACGGTCCGAAGGATGATGCCGTGTCTTACAAAGGGTATATCATCAATGAGCAACGTTTTCATGTAAAATATTTAAGGAGACAAATTCAGAATTGTGGAGTGACTTTTGATGCGACTACTATGTGTAGAGCAACTGCAAAAGACATGTTCCAAGTGGTTGATGTAGTCACTTATTATGGAATATTTACATATATAATTTTATTAGATTATCATTTGTTTTATATTCCAGTTTTTAAGTGTTGTTGGGTGTATAAAGGTAATGGAGTAAAAGTGGATGATGATGTGTTCACTCTTGTTAATTTACATCAAGCATCATTTTCATGAGACCCATTCATACTCGCATCTCAAGCTAAACAAGTATTTTATTCAAGAGAGGACGATGGCTCTAATTAGTATGTTGTAATGAAAGCACCATCAAGAATTTTTACCGATTTAGAGGATCCTAATTGCATCGAAGAAGATATCCAAGTGATGGAAGATGAAATAACCAAAGCGGATGATGAAGATATTAACTATTTTAGAGAGGATTGCGAGGGCATACTTGAGTAGATTATATGTCCTACTTGAGCATCGTTGTTCATTTTCTTTAGTGTTGGTTGTTCATTGTACTCATATTGATTTTTTGTAGTGTTGGTTGCTTAATTGCTTTAGTGTTGGTTGTTCATTGTAATTGCATTGATTTTATGTACATTTGGTTGTTCATTGGTGTTGCCCCTGAAATTATGTTATATACATTTATGTTGTACCAGAAATTTAGGCATTTCATGGCCATGCGGTCTTACCTGTTTTTCGTATTACATGCACATGCACTAGTACATTGTGTTGCCATGTCTTCCCATTACACCTGAGATTGACTGGTCTGGTCTGCTTTTGCATATGCACATATTACATGCGCATGCACTAGTACATGCATATGTCCATACTTTATATACATATATCTGTATATACATATACATTGTACTGCCTCCTGGTCTTGCATTTGTTTACATCAAACTTATATATCTATATTTATGACTGTATATACAATTCAAATTATGTATTTTGTTTCATTTGCAGAAAATGATGTCGATAAGCAATGTACATACTGGCAACCAAATAAAGGCTTCAAAGGAATCCCAAAAAAATAAGCCAGATCGGAAGCGTAAGTCAAAGCTAAAGCGTACTATTCAATGCGAAGAACAACTAGTCAATTCAAATGAAGAAGGTCTACGCTTAGAAAATCAAACCTGTCCTGAACAAAATGATTATGTCAAGCTGGAAATTGGGAAACAAAGTGTAGCTGACATCGGAAGTACTTCTCGGAAAACAGGCGGTAGAGGTCCAACAAAAGCAAAAAGGCTCCCGTTATGCAGTCAGGATCGAATTGAAGTTGAGTTCAATGATCTAGGTATACCGATAGGGCAAGGGTCTGTATATTTATCCTCTTTTCTTGGACCGCTTGTGCGGGAGCAGGTTCCATACACTATCGATGATTGGAGGAATATAAACGATGATTTAAAAGAAGCTTTACGGCAGTCGGTTCAGGTATGAATTAAGACTTAATTTTGGTTAGTTAATTGCGTGATAGAAATCTCAGAATTAATGCAACAAATTTTAATATTCTAAAGCTGTGTTTTCCAGTTCGGACTATATGCACAGGTGAATTATTTGATTTTAATATCATGTTTTCATGAACTGATTCAGGTTAGATTAAACTGGAAGAGGAACGACAAAGAAAAGCCATATTTTGACAAATGGGAGTACAGATCGCCAAAAAGAAAATTGGCTCGAACTTTGCAAAAAAGGAGAGTGAAGAGGAAATTCTTAAACTGAAACCACATCAAAAACATGAAAAAATGGAGAAAGTTTGTGGAGGCGAAAACAAGTTTGGAGTTTAAGGTAAATCTAAGATAAAATTCAATACTTCAACAACAAATCATTCCTACGCTCATCTCTATTAATATGATAATTTTAACATCTTTCTATATTTCCAGCAAAAAAGTGAGAAATATTCGGCCCTTAGGTACACCCAACTTCCACATACAACCGGTCGTAAGGGAATGGCTAGAATGACCGAAGACCTGGTTAGATAAATAACTATAGCTTTATTTAATATTATTTTATACTTGTCATTTTACTTATTTAATGTTATCTTAAATTTATAAAAATGAAAGTGTAAACCCATCGTCCATAACTAGAGCTGATGTGTGGATCAAATCTCACATAAAAAAATGGTCAACCAGTGTCCATGGAAGCTGCAAATACTATTGTACAATTGTTTTTTTTTGTTTTATCTGTATTTTTATTTGAAACAGTGATATTTTTACCATTGTACATCATCTATGTGTTTTTATTTATGTAGGAGGAGATTAAAAAGTTTGGTAGCGTATCCCAGTCTAGCTCGACGTAGAATGTCAATGGAGATGCTCTTGTACATGTATTGGGAGAAGATAGACCGGGAAGGTTAAGGGCATTGGGAAGGGGTTGCACTTTAACCAAGCTAGTTGTGGCTCAGTTCAAAGATAAACAAGTCTCACAGTGTCGAGAGGAAATAGAAGATTGAAGGGAATGATACAGACTCTGATGGACCAGTAGGCAAACTCATAAAATAATTTTTTATTCGTTAAATACAATATTTAGCACACTCTATAATCTAAAATACTAAAATGAATAAATTTTGGTGCTTTACTGCACGTTAAAGAAAGTTTACAAGGGAGCACACATGAAACGATAAAAATAATAATTATATTACCCACTAAATATTTTGATCCAGTAATGTTTTATTTTATGTATTGTGGCATCCACTTGAGTGCTACTTAGATTAAAATATCATGATATTTGTGCTTTGCAGCAGGGTAAAGAAAGTTAAGGAAAGATCTCACTTGAATTGGTAAAAATAATAATTATATTGCTCAATAAATAAAATTTATGTTTTAATTTTTTAATCCAGTATTTGATATAATTTTTGGTTGAATAATTCTAGAGTGACGACGAAGTATGTTCGTTGTTGAATTGGGATGGAACGTCCGGAGTTGTTGCCTATGGGAGGTTGTTGTCCATGGACCCAAATGACGTTGTCAATGACATTCGTCTTGGACCAAATGCTGTGAGTGTTGTTATAGATTTTGTGTCCAGATACTTATTTATGGAGGTTTACACCTAAAATGGCAGTATTAGCAGATGCTATGAATAAGGTAGTAGCTTGGCAATCAGTTTGCATCAAGGTACCGCTGCGAACACGCTTGAACTTTGATGAAGCCAGTACGATAAAATTTACGCTTCTTATATTATATTTATAGCTATTTTAAGTGTGTGTATAGAATAAAGGTACCACGAATATTTATTTACAATTACGTGTGAAGTTATTAACAACAGCTACATAGAAATAATACAATATTATCTTGTTTTGAAACTGTCATGACTAATATTAGCAGTTATGTGTGTGTATAATGGATAATATTGAAGTATATTCTCATTTATAGAGTACGGATAGCATCCGCTATAATTGCAAGATTTATGGTTGGAATGAGGGTGAAGGTGTAGTTGCCAAAGGAAGAATCCATGTCGATGATCCAAAATAAACTGTTAATGGTATTCCGCTCAGTCCGTCTGCTATTGTCATTTGGGTGGACAACATAATAAATAAAGATGCTTATTTGTGGCAATCCACATCTGATATGTCGTGCATTGGAGATGAAATTGGTAGGAAAGTAGCATGGCCAAGATCAAAAGTAGAAGCAGACAAAGAAAATCCAACTGAGAGTCATGATGATAGTGAAAATCATGCAACTTCTCCCTCGAAAACCTCATATTTGTTCAAGAAAAATCGAAACATATAAGTATTAATTTTCAACATTGATCACTATGAAAGCATATATTAACGCGTATGTATATACATTCTGCATAATAATCTTTTTTCTTTCAGCCGATTGCAAACATGAAAAAAGATGTCAAATGCAAGTTGATAGATGTGGTTGGAACAAACGTAGTGGCTAAAGGATATATTGCATCAGCTGATTCGATAGCGATGGTCCATTGTCGTCCATTAGGAAAGGATGCTGCAAAGGTTTGGATTGAACATGTGATAGTTCCAACTGCAGAGCTATGGAGACCAACATCAGCTCTGGCGTGCATGGAAGATGCCTTCGGCGTTCCCGTAGTTTGGTCAGTGGAAAAAATCATTATTGACACAAAATGAAAGGTATTTTAATATATTTTTAATATACGTTTAGGAGTAGCTTCCCTTGGGACCACATGACCTGATCGGGCAAATCGATTGAAAAATAATGGAGTTAGGTTATTTTGGATAATAAGTGTGTTGTCTCAATCACCTTACAAATCAAACTTGGTAGCAGTACCAGACAAAACTCCCACTTAATGTGTATTATTGCTTTTGAAGCTAATTTGGTGAGATATCTTAGATGATTTGCATTATAGATCAAACTTTTATGTGCATGTTAAAAATATTATCAAGATAATGTGTATTAATGCAAAGATACCAATAAGCATTCACCTTAATTGGAGAGAAATCATATACGAAATATACTTCAGGACGCGGCCTAGGATAGGCACTGTCATCTCTGAAGAACTCAGTCACAGAATTACATGGTTCAAAAGTTAAATGCCAATCAAATATAAGGCATATATTATATTCTGCATTACATAGTTCAGAGTTCTGAGTTCTGGAACATGTTCTATATTTCAGAAACCACAGACATGTTCAAATATAAGGCATCTCCTAGGATTGAAAAAAATGGTGAACCGAGGTTCAACTTGCAATGCCTTATAGGCCTTTAGAGTTATGGAACATGTACTTGTTTCTTTTAGTCAAAATTATTTTGTTTTCATTATTGTATACAATGGAAATTGCTTAGGCAAAAATTGAGATTGAGAAAAAAATCAGGTGTTTGTGTTATGTAGTGTTCATAGTGTGCAGGAAAATGAGCGTGTCTGAAAGGTTTATCTTGCGTAGTGTTACATTCAGAGCTTGTTTCTGAAAGCTTTATGTTATGTAGTGTCTAAAAGGTTCAACCTGCAATTTCTATTCTTAAGTTATGTCTTGTTATTTGTTTTACAGGTAGATCAACAATATTTCAGGTGTTTTGATGACAGCAGCACTACAATATTTGCTCGGTAACTTGGTTATTTCAGTGTTCATTGTACTTGGTTATGATAGTGTTACTGGTAGTCTGGTTATGTATGTTGTCGTTATGACAATGTTATTGGTAGTTTGGTTGTGGACGATTGAATTTGTGGATGTTTGTATGATTATCTTGTGGATGTTTGAAGGTGTATGTTGTGGTTCTATAATATGTTATATTCAAAAATGTAGTGTTTGTGGATTATGTTATTTAATTGGCGGCAAAATTACGGGTAGGTACGCAATATTATAATACAAATTTGGTAACAAATGGTGGAAGAGAAAACTCTTCGGAATATTAAATTCTTTCGTAGCGTTTAAAAACCGCTACAAATAAATTATCACACAACATAAAAACATTTGTGTTGGCGTGTTTTAAACGCTACAAAAAAGCTAAAAGAGTGCAATAAAAAATTAAATGTAATGCAGAAACTTTTTCGGTGGCGTTTAATTAATGCCGCATAAAAACCATTTGTAAAGTTAAAAAAGTTCCATGAAAAAGATTTTATTAGTGGCATTTTTATAAATTGCAACAAAAATACCACAAAAATACTTAGTGGTGGTTTTTGGGCGCTACAAAAAATCATTGTTCTTGTAGTGTATATAACACAAATAACAAAGTTAATTCTTTAGGGTATGCTATGTTGAATAGGGAGATTGGATCTAATTGTAAGCATGATTAAATATGAATCATCTTAGTTGAAACCTTAACATATGATGTCGCCATGGTACTATATTTTGTTTAATAGACTTGTTGGGTGCAGGTAACACATGTTAAGGTGTGCTTTTTGATAATAAGTGTTATTTTACTAGCTTATTGATATAATGAATTTATATAATGCATTTCACATACCAGACCAGGTTGCATTTTGATGTGTCATGATAGGAGGTCCTCGTGTAATGAACTATGGCGAAGTTTTAACTCTTATGGCTACACATCTTGTAAACGTGGATTATCTTGTTACAGCCTGGGTAGTCAAAGGGCGGGCTATAAAACCAGGGTGGTTAAGGTTATTATTTGTAGCCAGACCCTTTAATGATGACCATTTGAGTTATTACATTTGATATCAATGCTTAATTTAGATGATCCATATTAAATTAGGGTATATGAGAGAGCATGTTGGTTATTTATATATATACACACACACACACACACACACACACACACACACACACACACACACACACACACACATATATATATATATATAGTATCTATTATTATTAAGCCATACCCCCATATAGATTGAATTGTAGATGTAGTTATTTGATTATCCCTAAATAGACAAAACAATTATGATTAAATAAAGACAATTATTTAATTAGGTGGGTGCGATGGATAAATTCATCATGTTTATTTTTATTTACTTTACAGAATATTACTAAAAGCAGAATAATATGTCAAGTGGCAATGGTGGAAATTGAGGAGACAATGATGAACAAGAACTAATAGTTTTCTTAATTCCATAAGATATAATGTGATATTTATATGAAAAAATGAAGGTACCTAACCACTTTATAATTGGGCTCATTTAAATTATAATTACATTAAAAGTAATTAAGTTAATTTAAATTAATTTACGCGTTTTCCCCAAACGTAAATAAAAGGATATTTTTGGAAAATTTATTGAAATTGAGTTGTGTTCAAAAATGTTGGAATAATAACCCTTTCTTTAAAGTTTTAAAGAAGAGAAAATTCAACAATTGAAATTTTCTATAAATAATTTGAAGCTTTATTTTGTAAAAATAATAACTTTAAACAAGATAAAATATAGGTCCATTTTGTCATTATAATTTGTTATATATTCGCTTTAGGCAAAAGAATTTTTTTAAACAAAAATAAAGGTAAGATGCATGTTTTTGAATGTCTTTCATTTTATGAATATTTTGACATGCTTTGAAAGAAAAGAAAATTAATTAATATTTTAAAATTTTGTGAGAATTTATGATTTTAAAATTTTAAAAAGGTATGTGCCATTATAATTATTTTTCAAAATCAAGCTTAGAGCTATTCATTAATATATTCTAAATCTGAAAAAAATGATTTAAAGGTTATTGTTCTAGGACTGGAATTTCTTTTGTTTTAATATTCACATATTTGTATTTGAAGCTAAGGAGTTTAGGATATAAATACTTGAAAATTTGCATTAGGAAATATTTTGACATTGTGTGAACTCATTTTGAAATAAGATGTAGATATATTTAGTAGAAAAGAAATGATGAATTTATTATGCATATATATATGATCGAATGAGTTAAAATGATTTGAACATTTACCAATTATAAAAGAACTATATAAATTTAAGAAAATAGTTCCCATATAGACATTGGATATTGTTTGATGAGGACTGAAATTGACTAGTTATTAGATTAGATGAGGTATGATTATGCATGATTGACTCATTATGGGTTACATAACATGATAAGGGAAGAAAAAAATAGAACAATATTATAAAACCAAAGTCCCAGTATTTATGAAAATAACCGAGTTAATTTGAATTTATTTGGATTTTGAGTGATTAATATTATATTGGTAAAGTTTTAATGGATTGGATTTTAGAGCCGAAGAATTTTCAAGAATTATGAGAAAATAATATTAAACTAGAAAAATCTATAAATAGTTGGATTTTGAAAGTAAAATGTTTATCTATAACTGTTTAAAAGATGTTAGTTTTGAAAAATTGAATATGTGCCAATTGTTGTACATGGCTTTTTTTAGCAAAGCTGATCGATTTACAAAAAATAATAATTACAAGTATTATAGGAGATTAGCAGATTGCCAACCTACTATATTCGGTTTTTTAGTTGGACCATCCACCACAGACGATTTTTAAAATGGACTATCCACTATAACTAGACAAGCTTACAGCATTGGAGTAATTGATATTATGGGTTCGGTTATGGGATCAGTTATATGGGAACTAGAATACATATTATATGGAAGATATTATACAATAGTACGAGCCGATTTAGAAACTAGGAAACAAGTACAAATAACATTAAGCCACATAAAAGCTTCACTTCAAGAAACATAACATAGCTAAGTTACAAGCTAGGCATCCACCAAGCTAAATCATAGCACATGGCACATCATAGCACAACAACATCGCATAAATCATTTCCTTGCAAAGTCTTTACTTAAGAGGCCTTCTCATCAGAAAAACTGATAAGAACAAAATAAGGCCAAAGAAAGACAATGAGCTGGTGGAAGCACCAATCGAAACAACAACCAAATTGCATAACAATATGACAAAATAAAAATGGAACTGCACAAAAGCAGTGATGACAACCAATGTAACAAATTATAACAAAGTTTATATCTTCAACAAGGAAGAAATAAAACAATGCACCAATGAGACATATACAGGGGAAGCCAACCACAACACAATAGCAGCCAAGCGAATACACGACATCACTTATAGATATAACACAGAGAGGAAGCATGCTACAGGGAACCATCACCAATCTCATCATAAAGAAGAGATAAATGATGGATGAAAATTAAAAAAACAGCAGCAATTCAACAAAAGAATAGTTTCAAAAAAGATATGACATACCCAAGGCCAAAATGATAAGGATCAAGCAGAAATCTCAAACACCAAAACCAATTCAAACAAACAACAGACAAACTCCAAACTTCAAACCAATGCAAACCTTAAGTCGAACAGACTCAAAACACCAATACCAAACAAAAGAATGTTAGACAAATAAACCAAACCATTCCTAGCTAAAACAAGAGCCACAAACATCCACCAGAAAAATTAAAGCGAACGAAATAGTTAAATATAATTTAGAGCTTTTGGATATATATATATATATATATATGAAAATTGGTTCACTTTATTACGTACCAATTTCATATGCCTCGTTAAAACCTTGCACCCCCTATCCTAGACAGGTGCGACAGCAAGAAAAAAGAGTGCATATAAACGAAATACAATAACCAACTACAATGTTCTGAGAAACAAAACAAAACGAAAAAGAACTATAACAAACAACGCTCACACCACCCAAACACCTCAAAACATTACAAAACCTCAACTAGTATCATGTAACTCAATACCCCATCTTTGCAAAAATGATAAATTCCCTGCATTGCTCTCTGATTTACTGCCATTGTCTTTAACTAGAAACTGAACTTCTCTTTCAATGCACTGCAATCTGACATCCATAGGTAAAGCACGATTATTAAAAATTCGAGCATTATGTTCCATTCACCTTGATACACAGAAGTTGTAAAAGAAGCATATGCAATGTCTTTGATCTGATCCTTCTTTTTGAAAGATTGAGATAGCAGATTGGCCTCCCCTTCCATAGAAGCCAGCATAGATAGATTTATTCCAAGCTTACATTTCAGAGAACTCCATATAAACCTGCTATAAGAACAATTAAAAAACAAGTGACTCACATTTTTCTCTTCCTGGTTACACAACATACAAGTGTTTCCATCGACAATACCAAACCTATTCAATCTATCTTTTGTATTCAATCTATTCATCATTGCCAAATAAGTGACGAAGGACATACGCTTTGAATTTTTTACATGCCAAATGACATTTAACCATTGCATAACAAAAGATCTTTCCCTTGCCTTGTCCATGCCTTGTGAAAAGAAAAAGATCCACCATCTACCCATGCATAGAAATCACGTTGAGCACCACCATCTAACTCAATACCATCAATCTGTTGTTGTAATTCCCTCGTAGTTGGATGCATGCTACTGCATAATCTCCCATCATTTATAATAAGAGCCACTTTCTCACTATACCTACCCAGTGCCTGAAATCTTGACATCCCCAATAAATCAACAAGGAATTTCCCATTTATCCAAGGTTCGAACCACAATGAAATGTTTGATCATGAAGAAATCACTTTATTAAAATATTCTCTGCCACTTAATCTCAATCTCAAAATATTTTTCCACGTACACGATGAATTATTATTTACTTCCATGCTCCAGAATTCCTTATTCTTGCAATATTTTGCGGCCATCCATCTACTCCAAAGTGAATCATCTACTAAAATATTTCACATCAACTTTAAACTGGAAGCTTTTTTTCAAATCTTTAAAAGATTTCAAACCAACGCCACCTTCATGCTTTGGAGAACATAACTTTTTCCATGCCACTTTTTGTTTTGAAGTACCCCAAAATAAATCAGCACACATGGTGTTTAATTTGTCAATAGTGTGTTCAGGCAATTGATGGACTGAAAGCTAAAACAAAACAGTGGGATTTATAACTGATTGAATCAATTCAACTCGCCCAACAAAGCTAAGAAACTTGGAGTCCCATGTTGTATTTTGTTTTGTATCCTATGCAACAAATATTGACAATCCTGGTAGTGGATGTAATTAGATGAAAGGGGTACACCCAGGTATTTAATTGGTAAGTGCCCAACATTATAACCCAAAATATCCACTATCTCACTTGTATTAGTAGCAACCAAACTGAAATAAACCTTGGTTTTGTTTAAACTTACTGATAAACCGCAGGCTTATTCTAATTTTCCAAACACAGACTTTAATGCAACAACACTTGAGATAGAGCATCTACCAAAAACCATCATCTGTAGATAACAAATGTGTAATAATTAGAGAGAAACCATGAACTGGTAAAAAAATCTTTTTGTAAGAGCACCTCATTCATACAAAAAGAAAAAAACTCCATAGCAATGGTGAAAAGGTACGGAGACAAAGGGTCACCTTGTCTAATGCCCCTATTTGAAGTGATAAATCCAGTAGGCACACTTTGAATCATGATGGAAAATGTAGGGGAGGATATACATTCATAAACTACATTTGTAAAGTGTATTGGAAAGCCCATACATTTCATGATATGACAAATGAACTTGCAGTTTAACTTGTCATAAGCTTTACGAAGATCTACTTTCGCACAAAATTTCTTACAACCAGGCTTTCTAAAATCTCCAATTAACTCATGGGCAAGCACGATATTATCACCAATATTTCTAGATAGGATATAGGCACACTAATTATGAGATATAAGATGGGGTAAACACCATTTCAATCTATTACATAATAACTTGCTAAAAATCTTGTAATATAGATTACGGCAAGCTATAGGACGATAGTGGGAAATTTTTAATGGCCTATCTACTTTAGGAATTAAGGTAATAAACGTATGATTCACACCTTTAGGAAGCTTGGTAGGCTTGAAAATATCTTTCACAACTGCTAGCAACTCATATTTAATTTCTTCCCATTGCAACTTAAAAATTTTCGAGTTAAAACCATCAGGACCAGGACTGGTATCTTCACGTATTGAAAAGACAACTTTCTTCAGTTCTTTCATTGAAAAAGCTTTTAACAAATCTTGTTGACCGTGATGGTTGATAGTATAAAAGGATTGAAAGAAAGGGAGTTCACTACTGACAGAGCCATTGAGCATATCATTAAAATAACTGACGGCTTCATTGGAAATCTCTTCAGCCTTGTACATCAATTCACCTGCATCATTAATGAAGGCTTTTAGATTATTGCAATGTTTACAAGACGACGTCTTTGAATGAAAAAACTTAGAGTTGGTGTCTCCCTCTTGAAGCCAAGAAACATTGGCTTTTTGCTTATAATTTCAAAACTTAATATGTTATTGAATCATCAATTGATGCTTAGCTTCAAGCATATTTTCATAGAGCTCCAAATTCTCTGGTTCAAGATCAACAGTAGTCTCACAAATATTAAACTTGTTCTTGGCTTCCCTAAAAATATGATCATCTTTGATTATAACTTTATTCCACTGTTTCAACTCCCTCTTACAGGCTTGAAGTTTCTGTAAAAATTTATAACTTGCAAAACCCCAACCAATTTGATTTAAACCCTTTTCAATACATTCGGAATACCCTGATTTGAAACTCCAGTCATTACAATATCTAAAAGGAAGGCCTGTAAATTTTGAAGTAGGAATTAAGTCAAGGAGTATTGGTTTATGATCAATGCACAACTGATTTAAGGACAGAGCTTTCATATCATTAAATTTCTGCATACATGAATGGTTTACTAAAATTTTATCAATATGGTTAGCAACTCCCCTCCTTCTCCAAGTATAGTTGAAACCAGTAGCTTTAATTTCTATTAAACTTGATTGAGACAAACAATTATTAAAAGCTCTTAATTGTTGAAAAGGGATAGGCAAACCTTCTTTTTTGTCGAGTGGAAAAGAAGCATTGTTGAAATCACCAATTAAAATCCATTCATCATATAAAACCTCTGCTTCATGAATGATATGCTGCCACAAAACTTGTCCCTCTGAAAAACTGTTGCTAGCGTATACAATAGTTAAATAGACTTGCAATTCACCAGTATTTGTAGCTTGAACAGTTAGATGTTGCCGGGATGAAGAAACAAAAGTCATAACCCAAATGTCTGAATTTTAAATTAAGAGAATACATCCAGAAAAATTATCTTGTTGACAAGGAATATAACCTCAATTATTAGGAAGAAGCTTTTCAGAACACTTCAAATTCTCTGAACTAAGCTTAGTCTCGACCAAGCCAACAATTGTTGTCTTGAACTTTGTCAGAAAAGATAGAATTTCTCGCATACGAAAAGGAGAACTCGTGTATGAAAATTTTAAGAAATGGTTTATATTTCATAAAAGGAGAATTCATCTTTGAATATATATATATATATATATATATATATATATATATATATATATATATAAGGAAAAAATGGTTTATATTTCATATGAAATGATTTAATATGAAATAGTTAAATATAAATTTATGAAAATTTGCTTGAGTTGAATTTAAAGGATTTGCTTTAAAAAGTCATCTGATGGACAATATTCAATGTTAGATATTATGAAATCTATGATTTCGTCATTATAATGTTTTGTGAAGAATAAAATTTGGAATCAATTTTTTATGTGAAAAATTAATTGAACTGAAAAGTTGTGAAAGTTTCAATTGGAAGTTCAATTGGATTTAAACAAAAAATATACAACCTATATATATATATATATATATATATATATATATATATATATATATATATCAATGGGCTAGCTCAGATAGTTAATATGCCAACGTGAGTAGGAAATAACTAGAAATGAATGTTAAGAATTTGAGGAGCATACGTTTTTACTTAAATTATATGATAGTATTGTTGATGAATTATGAATAATTTTGAAATGATAATGAAAGAATATTTACACCTGGAATCTAATTATTGTTTATGAAGCATAGTGGAATTTTAAACAAATAGTAATCTGTGCTATACTATACTATATAAAAAGTGTGTTTTTCATTGTCTATTAATTCTCCTCATCGTCGGATCTTCATTTCCCGTTTTATCCAAACATTCCATTTTTGCTCTTCTCCGTACAAATTTCTCTATGTAGTTTTGAGGACCAGTTCATATTCGCTTAACCAGATAGCCAAAAAAGTCCCCTTCCTTAAACACATCTTTGTCTCAACTTCTGATTCTCTGAACCCTAATTTCAACGCCTTCGTTTCGTCTTCCCCCACGTAATTGCCTGCACCGAATATTTTTTTTTCCTTCTCTTATGACGTTGTTGTCTTCTTCTCTGTGATTGATGAACCCCTCAGCCTACATTTGTTCATTCATAGTGAACAAATCGACTCTAAGTAAATACTTAAACAACCATTCTTCTACTGCTAAATCTATCAGGGTACTAATATACTACTGATTAACCAATTCCTTTTCCTGGCAGTATTTTTTTTAATTTGGTTAGCTTATTGTTGCTCTTATAGATTATGAGTTTTTGAAGAATTTTAAATGATGAATTAATTGAATTTTAAGTTTTCAAAAAGTGGAAAATGGGCTGGAGGACAAACTTCTAAAAAATTTTGGCCCAGAAAACGCGGTTCAAATATTTTCACGTAAAGGCCAAACTACAGCTTATTTTTAGGCCTAAGCGAATAATGCTACGTTTTTTATTTTCTCCTTCCCTTTTTCGATTTTCTTTCAATTCAAATGGAAATTCGAATCGTTCACTGATTACGTGCATTTTATATCGTTAATTGGATTATTTCGATTCTTTTATTAAATCGATCTCAGCAGGTAATTTTACCCTAATTTAGGTTTTTATTTTGAATCGATTCGATCTATTATTTACTGTTTTTTTGTTATGTTTTGTTGATCTTATTTTCTTATGAATTTACAGGTTATTTGTGTCATGTCTGATTTGATTTTAATCAGTAGAGAAGAACAAGGGTATGTATTTGGATACGATGTTATGATTTTTTTAGATTTTAATGCTATGTGCATTTAGCATTTTCTTGCTGTTTAATATTTATTTTGACTGTACATGGTTTTTTGACATCTTATAATATCATTTGTTATTTATATCTGAATTTGTATAATTTTTGGCAGGAGCAGTCTTGGGAATAGCATTTTACTTTTATTTTTACTTGATGAGTGTAGTTACTCTATTCGACTGGACATGAGTTGTTCTTTACTTGCTGTTAAGAATAGCATATGTGAATATTGGACACATCTTACTCCTAGTTCTATTGAAATATCATATAATTTGGAAAGTAAGATTATCACAGTTGATACTGATTCGGATTTGCATACAATACTGTGCTTTCAAATTTATAAGAAGAGTCCTTTTTTTGTTTTCACTGTTAAGTTGTGCCATCGTGCTCTGGAGCTCAATGTTGACAGTGATTTTTCAGTAAATTCTAATCAACAGAGTATTTCAGTTTGTTCTGGTTCTTATAGCATCAAGGCTTCTGGTGAATCAAGTTCTTATTTGAAAGATATTATGAAGAAAGGGTTTCAGTTGAATCTTATGGATTTTATTGGTTATTGTTTTAGTGGTGCTGAAGATTTTAGGGAGTTTCTAATGGCTTATCAAATAAAAGAAGGACATGAATTGATTTTTGTTAAAAACTGTCCTGAAAGAATATCTGTCATATGCTCTTGGAATAAGGAAGGTTGTAAATTCAATTTAAATGCTTCTTCGGATCCTAGACAGCCTCTTCGTTTCTTTATTAGAACTTACAACTTTGAACATTCGTGTGGTGCTGGATTAAGGGATGTTAAGAAAGTCCAAATTTCTAGTAAATTTATTAAATCTTTGATTATTGATCAAATTAGAGATGTCCCTATGAAGAAGCTGAAAGATATTATCACTGAATTTAGAAGAGAGTTTAATTTTGATCTTTCTTATTATTTTGCATACTCCGGAAAACAATTGGCTTTGAAGGAAATTTATGGAGATGATGCTATGTCATACAATGAACTAAATTGGTATTTGGAGACTTTGAAGAAAACTAATCCAGGAAGTTATGTTGCTTTGGATGTTGATCCGTCGAGTCAGCAATTTGAAAGAGTTTGTATTGGATTTAATGCTTGCTTAGTTGGTTTTCGACATTGTCGTCCTCTTATATTTCTAGATGCAGCATTTTTAAAGGGTAGACCAGGAGTTTTATTAGCAGCCACTGCAAAAAATGGAAACCAAGGTTTGAGTTTTGGTCTTTGTCTTTTATTTTTTTAATTTGTTTAGTATTTTGTTTTTGAATTCTTTAGTATGCGATTTTTAGTGAAGTTCGTGTATTTTATGGGAAGAATATTGTTATTGAAAAATATTGTTACTGAAAAGTATTTCTTTACAAAAAAATTCTACTTGTTGCCTTCAATTGATGATATATCTCTGGTTTCCTTTGGCTGCTCTGGAATTGACAATAGGCTTTTCATGTTGTATAACAATATAACATTAGGTTTTGTTCACTGTAATAGGTTTGGGTTTGTAACTAATTAATGCATGTTGGCATGCATGCTACAATCCCCATTAGAGGCTGCCTTTCATTGGTGTAAGGTTGTCGTACATGCTGTACATTTCTGTTCCAGGGCTACTAGCTAGTGTGACGGCCCAGGAGCCATTATATGGATAACATATTGTATATATTTTTAACACTGAATATTGCATTTCATTTGCATTATATTAGATAATGCTAATCTAGTTAGCATTTTTTGTTCATAGTTGTACAAATTCTATTTTCAAACAGATATTGAAATACTGGATGTTCTATTTTCTTATTTTACTTTTTGTTTGTTTAATACTATGGAATACATAATGCTGGTTTTTTTTTCATTGTATTGTATATTATTGCTTTTTTTTCTATGCATTCATGAAATATATTATGACAGTTTGCATTAGCATTTTAATCTTTGTTTCTTATAAGAGTGTATTAAAAAAAATCACTTCTGTGAATTTGAAGCACATTAAGTTTTTTTTTTTTAGAATTTTTCCTCTGTGTATTATATTGCTTATTTTGTTTCCCTTTTGCTTTGTCTGTTATTCTGTGCGTCTGTGTTGTTGTTTTTTTTTTTTTTTTTTTTTTTTTTTTTTTTTTTTTTTTTGAGAGAGAGATTGACATAGAAATATTATAAGACTACTTTTTTTCCTATTTATTTAACAGTTGCAATACTAAAGTACATGATACTCTTTTTCCTTTAGCAATTTTTTTTGTTTATCATATTGTTTCATTTTTTTCTATTTGCTTCATTAATTTGGTCATGAAATTCATTATGCTAGGTTACATTAGCATTTTTAAATCCTTGTGTACTGTACGACTCCTGTGTATCATATGACTGCAATTTTATCATACTTGTTTCTCAGTTTTCATCCAAAGATACATTATGCTTTTTTGCTTTACCCTTTTTTGTTCTACTTCATATCGCTGCTTTTTTTTTCCAGTGATTTAATCATGACATATATTATTATAGTTTACTTTAGCATTTTTTAATTCCATATAGCATGGTATATGTAAGAAATTGAATTGTTTTATATTTTGTATATAGTTATGGTATATCAGTTTTTTTTTTCTATGTTAGCATTTTAATTTGTATTGCATTTTTTCAGGTTTCTTTCCACTAGCTATGGGAGTCGTCTCACATGAAAATGAATCAAATTGGACTTGGTTTTTAGAGAATCTTAAAGAGATGCTTCATGAAGATCGTGAATTAGTTTTTATGTCTGATCGTCAATGGGGTTTGCTCTTAGGTGTTCCGAAAGTGTTTCCATCTTCTTTTCATAGTTATTGCACATTTCATATGGAGCAAAATATTGGTTCAGTGGTTAAAGCTTGCAAGGGTGATACATCAATTGTTGATTTGTTTAAACTTATAACTCGAGCTTCCAATCTATCAGATTTTGAACGTTATATGTTAAAATTTAAAGAAATTGGAGGTGCTGCCGCAATCAACTTCCTTAAAGATAAACCTTTAGAACATTGGGCAGATTTGTTTTTTCAAGGTAGAAGGTATGGAGAATATTCTTCTAATGTGGCTGAGAGCTTTAACTCTTGGATTGTGGATGATAGGTTTATGCCGATTACCTCTTGTCTAGATGGAATTCGAGTGAAAGTAATGGAACAAATGGCAAAGCGAAGGGAAGAATGCCATAAGTGGACTACTGTTTTATGTCCAGTCATGGAGCAACGATTGTCAAAGTTAGTTAAAGATGGGTATGGATGGAATGCATATAGGTCTAATGAAAATATTTTTGAAGTTAGATCTCCTATTTCACATCATGTTGATCTTGAAAAAAGATTGTGTAGCTGTAATCAGTGGAAAGTTACCGGTTTTCCATGTGCACATGCTGTTAAGTGTATGAATAAATCAAGGCTATCGGTATATGAATTTGTGGAATATTATTTTACAGCTAATGCTTTTAGAGCTAGTTATACACATGCTATTAATCCAATTCCAACTGTCGGTAAGCCAGTTGTTACTGAAGATGAAATTGTAATTAGACCGCCTAAAGAAATTCGAGGTGCTGGAAGACCTTGTACTAAAAGACATGGTGGATTTTCTTATTCTCAGAATAAGCGGAATAAATGCAGCAAGTGTGATCAAGTTGGACATAACAAGAGGAATTGTCAAGCTTGAAAGAAGATTTAAATTTGAATTTTATTTTTCAGTTTTTTTCCATTGGGTACATTACTATATACTTAGTATGTTGTTGTTACTTTTTATTGGTTATTGGGACATGTTGAGTTGTTATTCTTGATATAAATCTAACTTGTATTTCTGCTTTCATTTTATGTTTTGTGTTTTTTTTTTAAATTATGAAGTGTTGTGTCTGTGGTTGCTGGCATTTTATCACTTGTTATTATTTACATCAATTAAACAGTATAATGCTATATTAATTTAGCATTTTGTTGTGTACATTGTAAAAGTAATTGGCTGATTAGATTATTAGCTGTATAAAGTAAAAGTGGTTAGGTAACTTTATTAATATAAATTTAACTTGTATTTGTGAAACTTATGTGGTTGCTTTCTTTTTTTCTTTTTTCTTTTTGCATATTTTGTGTAAAATATGCACTGTTGTGTTTGTGATTGTTGGTATTTTTTATCTGCTATTTTCTATATCATTTATAAAGACTAATGCCACATTTATGTGTTTGCTTTCATTTATTTTGTTTTATGTATTTTATTTGTAAAGCATGCATAGTTATGTTTGTTGTTTGTGGCATGTTTTTACCAGCTATTTTCTACATTAATTCTACAAACTAATGCTATATTGATTTAATGTTTTGTTTTGTATGATGTTAAACTGATTGACCTATTTGATTAGTAGTTGTGTAATAATAAACTATGTGATGCTACTTTATGTGTTATTTGGGTAATGCCGTATGCTATTTCAATATAGCATTTTCTGCTAATTAATTTTTGAAATATAGTTAATTTCTAAAACAATTATATTATGGCAATTGAAGCTAAAGCATACAATTATGTACATTATAACTATGCATACAGAAAACTTTTACGTGTCATAGGTATCTGATTAGGACTTGTGTCAGGATGTGTTTTACGTGTCATTGTTTCTGTTTGGTTAAATAATCCCTACTAGGTCTCGAATCATTGTTGGAGTACCCGATTAAGTCTTGCATCCAAAAGTCTTTTACGTTTCATAGGTACCCGATTAGGCCTTATGTTTAAATATGTTTTACTTATCATGGGTACTCGCTCGGTTAAGCAATCCATACTGGGTGCAGAATCGTTGCTGAACGACCCGATTAGGCCTTTCGTCCGGAAGTTTTTTACATGTCATAGGTACCCGATTAGACCTTGTGTCTGAATGTCTTTTACGTATCATGGGTACCCGCTCGATTAAACAATCCCTACTGGGTGCAGAATCGTTGCTGAACGACCCGATTAGGCCTTGTGTTCGGAAGCTTTTTATGTGTCATAGGTACCCGATTAGGCCTTATGTTTAAATGTCGTTTACGTGTCATGGTTACCCGCTTGGTTAAACAATCCCTACTGGGTGCAAAATCATTGCTGGAGTACCCGATTAGGCCTTGCATCTATAAGTCTTTTACGTGTCATAGGTACCCAATTAGGCCTTGGGTGCGGATGTGTTTTACGTGTCATTGTACCTGCTCGGTTAAGCAATCCATACTGGGTGTAGAATCGTTGTTGAACGACTCGATTAAGCCTTGCATCTAGAAGCTTTTTACATGTCATAGGTACCCGATTAGGCCTTATGTCTGAATGTCTTTTACGTATCATGGGTACCCGCTCGGTTAATCAATCCCTACTGGGTGCAGAATTGTTGCTGAACGACCCGATTAGGCCTTGCGTTCGGAAGCTTTTTATGTGTCATAGGTACCCGATTAGGCCTTGTGTCTAAATATCGTTTAAGTGTCATGTGTACATTCTTGGTTAAACAATCCCTACTGGGTGTAGAATCATTGTTGGAGTACCCGATTAGGACTTGTGTTCAGAAGCTTTTTACATGTCATAGGTACCCGATTAGGCCTTGGGTGCGGATGTGTTTTACGTGTCATTGTACCCGCTCGGTTAAGCAATCCATACTGGGTGCAGAATCGTTGTTGAACGACCCGATTAGGCCTTTCTTCCAGAAGCTTTTTACATGTCACAGGTACCCGATTAGGCCTTGTGTCTGAATGTCTTTTATGTATAATGGGTATCCGCTCGGTTAAACAATCCCTACTAGGTGCAGAATCGTTGCTGAACGACCCGATTAGGCCATGCGTTCGGAAGCTTTTTATGTGTTATAGGTACCCGATTAGGCCTTGTGTCTAAATGTGTTTTACGTGTCATGCGTACCCGCTCGGTTAAATAATCCCTACTGGGTGTAGAATCATTGTTGGAGTACCTGATTAAGCCTTGCATTTAGAAGTCTTTTACGTGTCATAGGTACCTAATTAGGCCTTGGGTGCAGATGTGTTTTACGTGTCATTGTACCCGCTCGGTTAAGCAATCCATACTGGGTGCAGAATCGTTGCTGAACGACCCGATTAGGCCTTTCGTCCGGAAGCTTTTTACATGTCATAAGTACCCGATTAGGCCTTGTGTCTGAATGTCTTTTACGTATCATGGGTACCCGCCCGGTTAAACAATCCCTACTAGGTGCAGAATCGTTGCTGAACGACTCGATTAGGCCTTGTGTTCGAAAGCTTTTAATGTGTCATAGGTACCTGATTAGGCCTTGTGTCTAAATGTCGTTTACGTGTCATTGGTACCCGCTCAGTTAAACAATCCCTACTGGGTGCAGAATCATTGATGGAGTACCCGATTAGGCCATACATCTAGAAGTCTTTTATGTGTCATAGGTACCCGATTAGGCGTTGGGTGTGGATGTGTTTTACGTGTCATTATACCCGCTCGGTTAAGCAATCCATACTGGGTGCAGAATCGTTGTTGAACGACTCGATTAGGCCTTGCATCTAGAAGCTTTTTACATGTCATAGGTACCTGATTAAGCCTTGTGTTTGAATGCCTTTTACGTATCATGGGTACCCGCTCGGTTAATCAATCCCTACTGGGTGCAGAATTGTTGTTGAATGACCCGATTAGCCCTTGCATTCGGAAGCTTTTTATGTGTCATAGGTACCCGATTAGGCCTTTTGTCTAAATGTCGTTTACGTGTCATGGGTACCTGCTTGGTTAAACAATCCCTACTAGGTGCAGAATTATTGCTGGAGTACCCGATTAGGCCTTGCGTCTAGAAGCTTTTTACATGTCATAGGTACCCGATTAGGCCTCGAGTGCGGATGTGTTTTACGTGTCATTCGAATCTCGTATGTACTCGGTTAGGTTTGAATTTGGTTGTCCTTTACAATTGTTTTTTGTTTTGTTTGGTGTCTATTTATTTGCATGGGTATCTGATTAAGTTTTGAATATTGTCTTCTTTTATATCCATACGTACCCGACAGAACTTGGAGTCTGAATTTCGTTTGCGTTTCTGGGTTTGGTTGGTTGAATGAAATATTTTGGTTATAGATTCATTTATGGTTATTTTGTTTAATTAATTTATTTTTATTTTACATTGATATGCATAAACAATTAGTTATAAAAATGTTATTTGTTATAGCATTTTTAATTTAGGATACAGTAGATTCATTTATGGTTAGGTTGATTAAATAATTTATTTTTATTTTAGATTGGTATGCCTAAACAATTATTTATAATAATGCTATTTGTTTATAGCACTTTAATTTATACATTTCATCACATAACATCAGACATAACCCAACCCATACACATAATGGTTGATCGAACAGTAACACATAACAGTAACCACCAAACCATAAGCATAACAGTAACCACCAAACCATCACATACACAAAACAGTAACCACCAAACCATCACAAAGATCTCAAAGACAAACATAACTCAACACATTCGTATAACAGTAATTACCAAACCATCACAAAGATCTCAAAAAGCCAATATACAGTTGCCATAAAACAACAATTTTCCCAAAATTCTTATTGCACAAAAACATCAGACATAAGCCAATCCGAACAACAGGCTACAACCTGAATTTTCATTAAAACAGCAAGTCACAATCAATTCAGCTTCAACTACTATGTATGAAATTAAAACAGAGCAATCAAGTCACTACTTTAACATCAATTCAAATTACTAAAACTCAATTACAATTAGCAACTAAATGTCTAAACATCAAATTCAAATTGAATTAAAACAGGCGCTACATCAACAATTCAGTGTTTCCTTCGTTCATGTTCTTTCTTCTTCACAGCGTTTTCAATTTCTTCTGGGGACGAGTTTGCAAAGTAACTCATAACATCCCAACTTCTTGGTGGGTCATTCAATATGTTGAACACTGTGTTAGCACGGAGAAGACTGATATCTTCCTTTTTATATTCCTGTGGTAGATTTTTGTCTTTGTCCAATTTTTCGATGAATTTCATCACAAATAATGCACAGTCACAACTGCAAAATAATAAATAAATAAGGATTGGTATAAGAAATACAATGCTATGATCATTTAGCTTTTTGCCAATGGATTATTTGGCAAAAACCATGTGTTGTGTTCAAATATTATCCAATTTCCAGGAAGGAACACATAATCGTCGAATATCATTCAATTTCTCCGGTTTATATTTTATTTTCCTAGGATTTTATGAAATGAAACATTATTGCATGGTACATCAACTTTCTCCTCAAGTAAACTATTGCATAATAGAATGAACTGATGATTTTATTTAGTTTGTCAGTCGCAGAATATGAACTGATGATTATTTGGTAAAAGGCAGTATTGGTACAAAAATATAATGGTTTGAGCATTTAGTATCTATTAAAAAAACTGTTAATGTTTACTTACGAGTCGAAATTTTGTTGTGGGCATTGTGGCTGTTTCATCGGCTTTGTTCCAATATTTTTGTTTATAATGTTGTTTTCAGCCAATTTCTCATAGATGATCATTTCAATCTTTTTTCTCTGTATCAGAAAAAAAATACATAGCTTTTTTTCAATTTACATCCAAATATATATTTATATATGATAATAACAATCTTACCATCTTAAGCGCTTCCTTATAGTGTTTATTTGATACAGAGGTTGATCTTCTGGGCCTCAATGAATCATAGTGGTTCCATTGCATTTTAACATAGTCCAAAGTTAGTAAAGTCCAATGGTTGATGTAATGCAAGGGAAAGAATATGGTTTCTGCAACTTCGTCTTTGACAATTTTTTGGACCATTGGGTTAACCAATGTTCGAACAACATTTTCAACATCTGTTTGTATGGCATGCTGCAAATAAACATTAAAAATATTAATTTGTTTCTGATATTTACAATTTTAAAGTAAAAGTTTTGTTTACCGTCATGATTGTACTGAATATGTAGTTGTGTTCATATGTTTTTGCATTTGAAGTAAACCAGTCAATAACCTGCATTATAAAAATAATGTTAGCTTAGTATATTATTTTAACATGAAATTTGCTTCTATATAAATTTGCTACCAGGATGTTGCATTGTATATAAATAATGCTAGGGGGAGATAGCATTTTATTACCAGTATGTTGTCTGATATAAAAATCAAAATGATAGGAGAGTTTATCATTTTTGTAATAGCATGTTGAGTACCCAATTAAAAATCAAAATGTTGGTAGAAGCTAGCATTTTTTGAACAACATTTTGTATTATCATAAATTTCATTATAATGCTAGCAGAATTTAGTATTTTTCAATCACCATGTTATTAAAAAAAAATCATAATGCTAGGAGAATTAGCATTTCACGGACATTGTTGTTTATTTAAAAATTGATCATAATGGTAGCGGAAAAAAGTCTTTTTGGAACAACATAATGGTTTATAAAAAAAATTCCAAAATGCTAGTGAAGGCTAGAATTTTAAAAAATAACAATCATAATGCTACAAGTTAGCATCTTAGGAACAGAATATTGCTTAATAATTAAAAAAATAATACCTATTACAATTTACACTTACCTGACCATCTGTAAATTCTTCAAATAGCAGTTCTTCTAGCATGGACTGTACAATTGTTATCCCTCCTCTTCCAGTATCATCATTTTGCCATGCTATCGTGCTATATTTAAATTTTAATTTAAAAATATTAAAATATCACTGATTCATTTAAAGAAATTCAGATTTTAACGAGTACAAAAAACTTACTTTGTTTTGTCTGCGCATGCGAAGAATGTCCTGATTGTGTTTTGTTTGTGAGTATCTAGGAGTTCTAATATCGGACTCTTTAAAATATTTCTTTGGCGATATACTTTCTTTCTTGGAGAATATTTGTCAACATCCATAGGTTCTACATCTTGAGCTTCATCATCTGTATTGGATTCTTCTTTCTCTTCTTCGACCAGTTCTTTTTCTTTTTCAATTTCTTCGAATTTTGTATAACTTTCGTCACTTCCATCTTCATCCTCAGTTTCATCTTCATATTCATCCTCATCTTCATTGCTTGTATTTTCAATATTTACTTCACCATCGGTTACATCTTTTTTATTGTCCTCTTCTTCACCTTCATCTTCATTCTCTTCATCATGTGTTTTATCTTCTCTTTTATTCTCTTCACTTTCTTCTTCATTCTCATTTTCTATTTCATCATTTTTTTCCTCCACCATTCCACTGTCTTTTTCATCGTATTTGGTTTTTTTGCGGTGTACTACTTTATACTGAAATTGAGAATCAACTTTTGGCTTCCTCTTTTTCCCTTTTAATCTTTCAATCATTGAACTTGGTGTTACTTTTTGAAGCCGCTGGCTTCTTCTTCTCACATCCTTCTCTTCTTTGTTTTCCACTTTTTTGTACTCTTCCTGAGTCTCATTATCTTCTTGAGTCTTGTTATCTTCCTGAGTCGCATTATCTTCCTGAGTTGCATTATCTGGTGTGGTTAGAAGGTCGAAAGAAGGAGGGGTAAGTTGCTCTATAAACTTCTGAACAATCAGATTTCGCTGTTCCTTATCAGATTCTTGGAGCACTGATTTTAGCATGCTAATTTCTTTTTCTTTTTGAAGTAATTCTTCTTCTCTTTTTTTTCCTTAGCTGCTTTTCTTCCTCCAACTTTGTTTTCACATCCTTCAATTTTTTTTCTAATTGTCTAATTTGGAAATTTTGCATTTCGATTTGCCTGTCTTTTTCATCAACTCCTAACTCTTCATCTTCACCTTCACTTGTAATCTCTTTTGTTTGCATAAGTGCTTTGTTCTTCGATTCATCAAGTAACATCTTCTCTTTAGATGTTATTTTCTTAATTCCAAGTGAAATCTGTAATAGGCGAACATAAGAATTTTTCAGTCATAAATTCATATATCATTTATAATATTTTGAAGTGCTAGGATGTTCTAGTATATTAATATGTGCACATGAAAAAAAAAAAATTACTTACTGAAATACGATTACTAAGTTTTGAGTGGTAAAGGGATTGTTACAAAACTAAGTGCATTGTTGAAATGCTACCAGGATTTAGTATTTTCCAATAACCATATTAATCACACAAAAAAATTAATAATGCTAGGAGGATTAGCATTTCACTGACAGTGTTATTTTTATGTAAAAAATTGTTATAATGGTATGATGGTTTAGTATTTTATTAACAAGAAATTGCTTAAATAAAAAAAATCAAAATGATAGGAGAGGTTAGCATTTTTGTAATAGCATGTCAACTGGTTGACTAAAAATCAAAATGCTTTTAGAAGCTAAGCATTTTTTGAACAAATTTTTGTAAGTAAAAAAAAAAAAAAAATTAATTATGCTAGAAGAATTAGCATTTCACTTATAGTGTTTTGTTTATATAGAAAATTTACTATAATGGTAGGATAGTCTAGCATTTTATTAACAGCAAATTGCTTAAATAAAAAAAATCAAAATGATAGGAGAGGTTAGCATTTTTGTAATAGCATGTGGAATGGTTGGCTAAAAATTAAAATGCTTTTAGAAGCTAAGCATTTTTTGAACAGTAATCCAAAAAAAAAAAAAAAAAACTTCATTATGCTAGGAGAATTAGCATTTCACTGACAGTGTTCTGTTTATTTAAAAAATTATTATAATGGTAGGATAGTCTAGCATTTTATTAACAACAAACTGCTTAAATAAAAATAAAATCAAAATGATAGGAGAGGTTAGCATTTTTGTAATAGCATGTCGACTGGTCGACTAAAAATCAAAATGCTTTTAGAAGCTAAGCATTTTTTGAACAATTTTTTGTAATAATAAAAAAAAAAAACTTCATTATGTTAGGAGAGTTAGCATTTCACTTACAGTGTTTTGTTTATGTAGAAAAATTATTATAATGGTAGGATAGTCTAGCATTTTATTAACAGCAAATTGCTTAAATAAAAAAAAATCAAAATGATAGGAGAGGTTAGCATTTTTGTAATAGCATGTCGACTGGTTGACTAAAAATTTAAATACCTTTAGAAGCTAAGCATTTTTTGAACAACTTTTTGTAATTCAAAAAAAAAAAAAACTTCATTATGCTAGGAGAATTAGCATTTCACTGATAGTGTTCTGTTTATGTAAAAAATTATTATAGTGGTAGGATAGTCTAGCATTTTATTAACAGCAAATTGCTTAAATAAAAAAAAATCAAAATGATAGGAGAGGTTAGCATTTTTGTAATAGCATGTCGACTGGTCGACTAAAAATCAAAATGCTTTTAGAAGCTAAGCATTTTTTGAACAATTTTTTGTAATCCAAAAAAAAACTTCATTATGCTAGGAGAATTAGCATTTCACTTACAGTGTTTTGTTTATGTAGAAAAATTATTATAATGGTAGGATAGTTTAGCAATTTATTAACAGCAAATTGCTTAAATAAAAAAATTCAAAATAATAGGAGAGGTTAGCATTTTTGTAATAGCATGTCAACTGGTCAACTAAAAATCAAAATGCTTTTAGAAGCTAAGCATTTTTTGAACAACTTTTTGTAATAAAAAAAATTAAAATAATGCTAGGAAAAAAACATTTACATTAATCAGCGTTAACTACTGTGTTTCTAGTATTAAACAAAAAATTACAAAAGCAGTTGCATTATTAAAATTTTAACAAAATAAAATATTATCATACCTTTTTACCATCCATATTGGCTAGAATTTCCTTTGACACATTGTTTTTTATCAAGTTAAGCGACCATTTTGCAAATCTTGGAGCCCCGCTTATCCAGTCTTTTCTTGGCTTAAGTATATCCACATGTTCACATAGAAAATACTAAAAAAAAAAGAACAAAATATTAGTTAGAATAAATTATCATACTATATTATAATGAATAAATTATCATTGATTTATTCTTACCAGCTGAAGAATGGAACAACCAGACATATTTCTTGGTTTATCCTTGAAAAAATTTAATGATTTAGTTAAATGATAATGAATACTTTTAGGCCAAGAAATTTGATTCATTTTTTTGGGATCAACGGTATATTGAAGATAACCCCAATTGAGCATTCTTGATTGTCAGGGAAAAGAAATGTTATAAAAAGAAGAATTAGAATAAATCTTGGCAAATCATTTTCCTCTTCTGGAATCTCTTTTTCAATTTCTATTTCTATTCTTTTAATAACAAGATCTTTGGTTATATGATCTATGTTAATAAAATTTCTTGAAACAAATCTTTGACAGATTTCAGGAGTACATGATAAAGACACTTTAGGTAATGGAAAAATATTTTTCCCACTCATAGGCAAACCAAAAATTAATGAAATATCTTTCATTGATAATTTTAATTGTTTCCCCCCAATAAAAAAACATTCTTCCTTAACTGAATAACAGCTTATTAAATCATCTAAACTTTTAGAAGATTTTCTAATTTGCTTTGGTCCAATGTTAGTTGAAAAAAAAGCATTTATAAATTCAAAAAAAGGAGTCAGTTTTAGAAAATTTAATTGATTACTTGAAAAACCATTTTTTTTTATTTTTTCAAGAATTTTAACCAGTGATACTAGACCACACCGGTATTGGACAATCTCTTTTTTCCTTTTTTGGCTTGCAGCTATTTTTCGCCTTTTGCTTTTCTTATTCTCAGAAGAAGAATCTGATATTTCCTGCAAGACAGAGATAACAAAATAATATTATTATTTTTTTAAAATATGGATCTGTATTATAATACAATATTAAAGAAATCATTTTGTGCAATATAATGTTAGATTAATCTACCATTTTCATACATTATAATGCTAGCTTAAACTGGAATTTTCATATATTGGTTAAGGCTGGGTAATGCACTATAATGATAGGTTAACCTAGCATTTCATACAAATTTCAAGGGCTCGGCCACTGGCTATAGTGCTAGGTCAACCTCTCATTTACATATATCGCCTAACGGCTCGGTCGGGCCATGTAATGACAAGTTAACCTAGCACTTTTGTAAACTTGTAAAGGTTTCGGCCACTCACTATAGTGCTAGGTCAACCTGTCATTTACATATGTCGGTTGACGGCTCGGTCGTGCCATGTAATGACAGGTTAACCTAGCATTTTTGTAAACTTGTAAAGATTTCGGCCACTCGCTATAGTGCTAGGTCAACCTGTCATTTACATATATCGGCCGACGGCTCGGTCGTGCCATGTAATGACAGGTTAACCTAGCACTTTTGTAAACTTGTAAAGGTTTCGGCCACTCGCTATAGTGCTAGGTCAACCTGTCGTTTACATATGTCGGCCGACGGCTCGGTCGTGCCATGTAATGACAGTTTAACCTAGCACTTTTGTAAACTTGTAAAGGTTTCGGCCACTCGCTATAGTGCTAGGTCAACCTGTCATTTACATATGTCGGCTGACGGCTCGGTCGTGCCATGTAATGACAGGTTAACCTAGCACTTTTGTAAACTTGTAAAGGTTTCGGCCACTCGCTATAGTGCTAGGTCAACCTGTCATTTACATATGTCGGTTGACGGCTCGGTCGTGCCATGTAATGACAGGTTAACCTAGCATTTTTGTAAACTTGTATAGATTTCGGCCACTCGCTATAGTGCTAGGTCAACCTGTCATTTACATATATTGGTTGACGGCTCGGTCGTGCTATGTAATGACAGGTTAACCTAGCATTTTTGCAAACTTGTAAAGGTTTCGACCACTCGCTATAGTGTTAGGTCAACCTGTCATTTACATATGTCGGCCGACGGCTCGGTCGTGCCATGTAATGACAGGTTAACCTAGCACTTTTGTAAACTTGTAAAGGTTTCGGCCACTCGCTATAGTGCTAGGTCAACCTGTCATTTACATATGTCGGTTGACGGCTCGGTCATGCCATGTAATGACAGGTTAACCTAGCACTTTTGTAAACTTGTAAAGGTTTCGGCCACTCGCTATAGTGCTAGGTCAACCTGTCATTTACATATGTTGGTTGATGGCTCGGTCGTGCCATGTAATGACAGGTTAACCTAGCACTTTTGTAAACTTGTAAAGATTTCGGCCACTCGCTACAGTGCTAGGTCAACCTGTCATTTACATATGTCGGTCGACGGCTCGATCGTGTCATGTAATGACAGGTTAACCTAGCACTTTTGTAAACTTGTAAAGGTTTCGGCCACTCGCTATAGTTCTAGGTCAACCTGTCATTTACATATGTCGGTCGACGGCTCGATCGTGTCATGTAATGACAGGTTAACCTAGCACTTTTGTAAACTTGTAAAGGTTTCGGCCACTCGCTATAGTGCTAGGTCAACCTGTCATTTACATATGTTGGTTGACGGCTCGGTCGTGCCATGTAATGACAGATTAACCTACCACTTTTGTAAACTTGTAAAGATTTCGGCCACTCGCTATAATGCTAGGTCAACCTGTCATTTACATATGTCGGTCAACGGCTCGGTCGTGCCATGTAATGACAGGTTAACCTAGCACTTTTGTAAACTTGTAAAGGTTTCGGCCACTCGCTATAGTGCTAGGTCAACCTGTCATTTACATATGTTGGTTGACGGCTCGGTCGTGCCATGTAATGACAGATTAACCTAGCACTTTTGTAAACTTGTAAAGATTTCGGCCACTCGCTATAATGCTAGGTCAACCTGTCATTTACATATGTCGGTCAACGGCTCGGTCGTGCCATGTAATGACAGGTTAACCTAGCACTTTTGTAAACTTGTAAAGGTTTCGGCCACTCGCTATAGTGCTAGGTCAACCTGTCATTTACATATGTCGGTCGACGGCTCGGTCGTGCCATGTAATGACAGGTTAACCTAGCACTTTTGTAAACTTGTAAAGGTTTCGGCCACTTGCTATAGTGCTAGGTCAACCTGTCATTTACATATGTCGGTTGACGGCTCGGTCGTGCCATGTAATGACAGGTGAATTTAGCACTTTCATTCACTAGTTAAGGGCCTGGTAATATGCCATAATGCTAGGGTAACGTAGTACTTTCAGCACCAAATACAGATAAATTAAAGTGGCATATTATGCACTACACATCAATCCTAAAGTAATCTAGCATTTTATAATATATTTCTGTTCGTTTTCCCCAATTAACATGTACATAATTTATAACTACAGCTACATTAACTATACACACTCAATTTAAGTAATTAAGTTTCATTTTGTCAAAATATTCTTATACCTGATCTTGTTTTTCCTTCTCCTTCGCCATCGTTTTTCTAGCCTTTATCGCTGATAGTGATAGTTTCGACGAAGCCCTAGTTTTTTTTCTCGGTGGCGAATTTGGAGATTTCTCTGATGACGATGACCTTAAACGACGACTTTCCATTAGACGATTGAATTTGAATTCGATTTCGAATTGTTTTTTCTCGACGAAACCCTAACTGACTTTGAACAACTGAAGAAATCAAATGATAGAATGTGGAAAGAGGAAAATGCTAAATCGATTTAGCGGGTTTGCTTTATTTTCTAATTTTATTCCGCGGGTCCTTCAGCCCAATTATCAAAAGTTGCGGCCCAGAGAATTAATTTTAAAATAACTTTGTCCTTTTGCCTAATTCACTCTTTCAAAAATTTAAGATTTAATTTATTTTTGAATTATATGAAATAAATGAATTGGACTCCTAAATACAAATATAAGTAGGGAAAAATTGACAATGAAAATTAAATGGTTGTTATACAGACCTTAATTATTGAATTAAACTGATTTATATTATTATTTGAATTTAATTTCATTCTTAAAATTTAAATTTAAACAAATTTGTAATATTAAGTAGTATGTTTGCCAAGTCTTTTGAAATGAATTTTTTTCTTTTAAAAAAGTCAATCTTGGTCAAACTTAGTACAAATTTGAATTTGAATTAAATTTCAGAAGCTTTGAAATTTGATTTTTTTTTTTAATGAATCTACACTATATTATAAGTTATCTAGCATTTTTCGTTTCGTCAAAGTCTAATTGTGTTTGTTCTAAATTATAGATTTTCAGTGTGTAAACGTGCAAACGGGTATCGTTTGTGTGTTCGTACCTACATGTCCTCTTTTGCTCTTTATTAATATGTTTATTTGGCTTATTAAGAAAGACTTACCACCTCATACCTCTTTATTATTTCATATTTGAATTTGTAGAAATTCCGATAAATTTAATATGTGTTTTCTTTCTCATGACTTCTCATTTCATTCACCAAAAGATTTTCTCCTTCTTCTTTGTAGCGACCTGCTATTTCCAACCATTCAAATCGATTATAAAACCAATTTAAATCATTCGAAACAGCAGATTGTTATTGCTATAGGGTTTAATAAGAATTAAATCATAAAATCACAGACATAGAATAAAACATCTCACAACGGAATAAAATTATACAATAGTTTACAAAAATAAATACAACGGAAATTTAATATATTGTGATTTTCTAGAACATATGGGATTTATGGAAATAGAAACTAGATGGATGAGTCTTTAGAAATTCTTCAACTCCGAAAGATGAGTTCTCAAGGCTGCAATACTTGGTCTGATCTGAGCATAATGCAAAAAAACAAAACAATCGAGACAGGACTAACATTCTCGTATAAGTTAATCAACCTAAGTGAAATGCCCAATGAAATGCATCGATAACTTAGAGGGTGTTTCGGATTTCCATCCTCTAAGGATCCGTGGAACTAAATACATATAATATCATACACTATTATAATGATGTATATTCAGTAAAGTAAATATATTAAAATAGCATAAGCGGGATTACATTATTACTCTTATATTTACAAGCATTGTCGTACACATTGCATATAAAACACTAGTACATCGGTACATGGGATGCATCGCGATACGATGACGTTGAATCAAAATCGTAGGGGGCTCGCGGATAGTATGACAAGGGACCGAGGCGTTACCCAACGGTAGGATTCTACCGAATTGCGGACCCGTGGTGGTGATAACGAATAGCCGCGAATACCGCCCACCTCGAACAACACGCCCATAAATCACGAGTGGCCACCAATCAATCACAAAGTAAGGGTGCCCGAAAGGAGGTGTGACCTCACTTAGCCTGGATATGGCACTTGTTTTAGTCATTTTAATTATGACGCAAAGGTCAAGGTCATCCATCATCGTTCTCTTACTTCATTCCAGTAGCATTCGTCAAACCATCTTACTTCATTCTGAATTCTCCACCACGTGCGCAGTTGTTATAGTGGTATCAGTATTGGAAGAGAGTTTGAAAATACTGACTCCGGTCTCTTTAACATGTGTTTTGAAAATTATAATTCATTCCTTTTGGAAATTGTTTGGTGTGAAAAATCTCTGACATAACTGCAATTAAATCCTGCTGTAGGAATCCCCAATGACGTTTTGTAGAATTTAGAAGTGAAACTATCTGGACCGGGGATCTTCGAGTCGTCAATGGAAATTAGGGCCTCTCTAACCTCCTCCATGGGTATTGGTGCAGATAAGTATTGTTTACCTTCCTCATTAATAATTGTTCTGGTTTGAATTCTGGAAAAACTGAATTATTATCTCTGTTGAAAGATTGTGATAGTAAGATAATGTCTGCTCTTTTATTTTGATGGGGTCGTATATAATTGCCACGTTCATCTAGCAGAGCTTGAACCTTGTTCCGATATTGCAGCATAGAGATTTTAGCATAATAGAATTTCGTATTTATATCACCTTGTTGCATCCACAGAGCTTTGCTTTGTTGTTTCAGAAACTGAAACTGTTTTTGTAACTGCTCATTCAACTCCATACTTTTAGAATACATGATGTCAGACAGCGTGTCATCCTCTGGATTCTGGTTGGGTTAAAGATAAGCTTCGTTGAAATCATCTTGTAGCCTGTTAATGTCTTTTTCTTTTGCTCTTTGCTGATTCCACGTTTTGAGTGTTTTGAGTCTGCGCTTTATGGCCTTTAATTTGTAGATAAATTGACAGCCAGTATTCCCCTATGTTTCAGTGTCATAACCATCAAGGAAGCATTGAGTATACCCCTAAATATAACACCAACTATTAATATATCTGAAAGGCGTACCTTTTATCTTGGTCTGGCATTTGTTAAGAGTGACCAGAATGGGTGTGTGGTTGCTCGCTGATGTCGGAAGTGAGACGACAGTCAATTGAGGGAACATGGAGAGGAGTTCATAGTTAACTAACACCTTGTCTATATTAGTTGCAATTCCTCTATGTCGCCACGTATGTTTACATCCCCATATATACGATTCAACTAAACCGTAGTTGTAGTTGGGGTTTGTCGAAATCATGGGGGAGACATTGACTTGCTTTTTGTTTTTTGGCCAATTTCTTGTATGTTACTTCCACTTGCACTCATGGTTTTGGCTATTTCTTCAGCATTAACCTCAGGATCATTCACTACATGTGTTGATTTTTGAGTATTTGCATTATCATCTGTCATTTGCGCATTTGTCTGCACTTCATTGTCATGAGTATTTATGGCTGTCTTGCTTTGTTTTTCCTATGCAGGTTCTTCTGGGCATATCCTCTGCCAGAGTTTGCAAAATCTGGAATTTGTTACTTGATTCATGTTGATCAGTCTTATAAAAGATTGTGGTCGTAGAAGCCGTTGAAGAGTTTGCTCCTTGATCCTATAGCAGTAGTTGAAAACTCCTTTTCCATTGTCATTTGAGTGTTGCTTGCATAATAGTTTGGAACTGTACTGTTACCCAATGTAGTATTTGTACAATTTTGGCTTGGATCTTTGTTATTGTCTTGTGCAATGTCATTTAGTACTGTATTTTATTTTGGTTTCCATGTTCATGATGTATTTACTGTGCAATTCACATCAGTATGTCTAAAACCTTTGCATTTTTTGCATGGGTAGTTACATTGCTCATATTCAACATATATCTTGTCAATTTCCCCATTATATAGCTCCATTTCAATAACACCAGGGTAAGTGAAATCTACATCCACCTCAACTAACACACAAGCGTAATTAAGCCGTGTTTCAAGAGCAGTCGTCGAGTCCATTCAAATAGGATAGCATAGAACACTTGTGATTCTACTGATGCCTTCGTTTTTCCAGTATTCCAATTTCAGTTCATTAAATCTAACCAATATTGGGATTGCTGTGAAAAGGTCTCTTGTCAGCATTAGGCCTGGTTTCCATTTTTTGATGACAACCAATTGCGATCCCAGATTATATGGCCCTGCTTTAACAACCATTGAACAATCAGTAGTATTAACAAATTTTATGAAAATAAAGCCATTTTTCATATAATAACATTCAGAAAAAACCTCAGTTTCCACGTCTTTTCCGCAATTTTTTTGAAGTTTCTCTATATTGGTCTTGTTCCAAGAATGTACACTACCAACGTGTTTTGCCATCTATCAGTAGACGCTTCAAAACAGCAATAGGAATTTGCCCTCTTATATTTCCTGCATTCTTTGTGGGTGGGAAAAGGTTGAGATATGTAATATCGTTCTCCTTTTGAACTAAGAATTCAGTTACTATTTGTGCCCAGGTACGTGACCATGGGTTATAGGTTTGAGTGTTTATCATCCTGGAGATGTTACTGAAGGATGAAGGATATGCTATCGCCGACTGGAGTGGGGGAAAGGAGGAGATGTCCGACAGTTTTGGTGGTGGTTGCACAGTTGTAACCGTTCCCGCTTAGGTGTCATTGTCGGCCATGAAGTTAAAGTTATTATGTTTTCAAATTATACAATATATCATAGTTTACATAAATAAATTGGAAGTTTAATACATTTGGATTTTCTAATTCATATGGTATCTATGGAAATGTAAACTAGATAGACGAGTCTTGAGGAAATCTCCAACCGCGAAAGATGAGAACTTAAAGCTATAATACTTAGTCTGACCCATGCATAATGCAAAAATACAAAACACTCGAGTCATGACTAAAATTCTCATATAAGTTAATCAACTCAAGTGAAATGCCCAATGAAATGCATCATTAACTTAGAGGGTATTTGGGATTTCCATCCTCTGAGGATCTATTGAACTAGATACATATAATATAATAAGCTATTATAATAATGTATATTCAGTAAAGAAAATATAATACAACATTGTCGTACACATTGCATATAAAACACAAGCACATCGGTAGATAGGGATGCACCGCAATATGACAACGTCATATCAAAATCGTAGGGGGATCGATTAATATGACAAGGCACCGAGGCGATACCCGATGGTTAGATTCTATAAGATTTTGGATCTAGGCCGGTGGTAACACATAGCCGCAGCCACCTCCCACCTTAAACAACACTCCCATAAATCACGAGTGGCCGCCAATCAAAACCAAAGTAAGAGATATAGTATCGAAGAAGCATGTGCGATAAGAGGTGCGACCTCACTTGGCCTGGGTATGACACCTATTTTAGTCATTTTAATTATGACCCGAAGGTCAAGGTTATCAATCATCGTTCTCTTACTTCATTCCAGTAGCATTCACCAAACCATCCTACTTCATTCTGAATTCTCCACTACGTGCACAGTTGTTAAAGTTGCATCGATATTAGTAGAGAGTATGACAATACCGACTTCGGTCTCTTTAACAACCCAAACACTTATTTCACACCGTGGACATTACATTTGAAATCATATTCAATGTCATAAATTGATTAACATCAAGTATTGATTTTTATTGATCAATTTCTCAAGTTAATCCAAATATTCAATATCGTCTCAAATTTCAAATTCATATTAACCAATCGATTTATTATTAGAACTTCTCGTTCAAATTGGATTAAACGTCGCAAATATTGTTATTCAATTGAATCTTTATGCTCAATCATTTCAGACTTAAAGTTGCTCGGACTGGTAACATATGCTTTTATTTTAAAATAGTTAAGTAAAATATGCAATAGTTTAATAAAATAGTTAAGTAGACATAAAATATAAAGTAAAATGGATAGGATCCTATAAAATAGTTTATATAAAATAGATAGGTTTAGTATTAAATTGTTTAAGTAAAATGAGTGGATTTGGTATAAAATAGTTTAAGGGAAATAAGTAGGTTCAATTAAAAAGAATGAGTTTTGATATAAAACACTTTATATAAAAATAGATAGATTTAATATAATGAAGTTTAAATAAATAGTTAAGTTTGATATAAAATAGTTTGGATAAAATAGATAAGTTTAAAATAAAGCAATTTAATCAAAATAATGGTGAAATATAATTTTAGTTGTAAAATAAAATAATACAAATTCTAAAGGAATAAATCCAATCTGAATCAATCATCCGTATTTCATTTTTCGACTTAATCATAAGTCAGATTTTCGAAGTTAAATTCAATTTAACTTAAGACTCAATTGCTATAAATTTTTAGTTCAAAACCAAGTGGTCAAGTTAGATTATAACTTGAATTCTCCTTTTTAAATCATTAATTTCGATTTGGTTTGGAACTTAAATTCTGAATTCACTTCATATCATTGGTTTTAAACCAATATTCAAAATTCCCAAGTATTAAGTTCTACTACTAAAACCAATTCTTAAGAGTTAACTTTACATTTGAATCCATTAAAACATTAAACCCAAGAAAAATCCTTATGTTAATGAACTCACCTTAATTAATTTTACACACAAATTTTTTTTAATCCTTAATCACATTTATCTTTAACTCTTCATAACAACAAAACAAAATTTTTGAATAAACAAAACCATTTAATGAATCATTTATGATTAATTTTTACATTCAAATTTAATTATTCTATAATATTAATTTAAGCTTGAACTAAAAATTAAAAATTGAAATCAATTTTGATAAACCAAAACATACTTACAAAATTTCAGAAATAATATTAACTCAAACAAGACATTCAATTTAGAAATTCTGTTAAATCTTTACATTAAATCATTTTTTCATAAATCTATGTGTCCAAGATAAAGTTATTTCTAAACTTAATTTTTAAGCTAAGATCCTTTAGTAAAATTTCAAAATAGGTTCATATCTATAAAATTCAGGAAATAGATTTTAATTTATTTGCCATGATGTCCATATATAATTTTTTATTCTATGGTAAGTTATATGGATGTATATCATTTCAATCCATTTTGAAAATTCGAAACCGAGTATATATCATTTCAGCCCACATCCCAAATCGATTCGAATTTATTTCCTAAATCTATACAGTCATTCGGGTATATATCTTTCCAATCCATAGTGATTTTTCCTAAATCCTAGGGAACTTACAGTGTGAGAACAAAATAAAATAAACATAACATTACACATATCACACAACAATCAAACATATCAACTAATCACATAGCAATTTATATTGTGTCATTTATATCATATGTATGTATGTCACATGTGCATAAGTCACATAGCATTAATCGTGAATTTTCTAATGCATCCTAACATTCCATATATCATTTCACGTATTTAATTCACTTAATAAAAATGTTAGTCGTGAGTAAACTTACCTTATTCGCTTGAATTTCTGAATTATCCATTACATGCCCCTCTAATTTAATATATCTCTGCAGCTAACATCATTACGAGTTTAACACAATTTACCGAGTCAGTTTTAGAACTAAGATGAAATTTAAAATTGGGTTTTCAAACTCATAGCTTAATTAAAATAAAGTAGCATGTACTAATTACCAAATTAGCAGTTAATTAAAATTCCACTAACCCTCATGCTATCTGCTAATCACCTATAGATTGCAACCTTCCAACCCAAGCTTGAAGTTGCTACCAACGAACATTGAACACCGTCGCACATCCATCAAACACCATCGCTTCGCTGCCCAACCCCTAATTTCACTTTGAACACTAGTCGACCAATGAACCACTCACCTCCAATCCCCCTAAATGTGAACACTTCTGTTCTAAAATTCTCATGCCCTTGTTCGCTTAAAGTCCACAGACGTGAGACAACATGAGCTTGATGAGATCTGAACTCGAGTTCGAAAATGTCAGAAGAGGAGCGCACTCGGTCTCGTTAGATGGCATGGGTGAGAGAGGAGTTAGGCGACGGGAGGGAGGATTCGATTAAGCTTCTTCTTTTTTAGCCATTTTTTGATTTTATTGATTGCGCATTAAGGGATATTTTTCATGAGAGGAGGGCTGACGTGGGTTTGTAAGGAGGAAAAATCAATTTATTTTGATCCATGAAAATGAAAAGAAGAGAGGAAAGAGGGTGAGGTAAGAACATAACGCATGGACCAAAACTACTGATTTTTGCATACATGTTATCTTACTTTACTCGTTTCTTTTTTTTTTTTTTTTTTTTTTTTTGGGTGAAGCCAACCGGTTTTTAAAGTGACCGCAAACACTTTTTATTATAACAAATAATAAGTACATTATAATAGGGGCTAAACAGACAGTCTAACGACACTCGGCTTTAAAGGTGGACTGTCCGCCAAAACTGGTTTTAAGGTTTACCGACCACCACAAATTATATAGTTACGGACTACAACAAGTTCACCACCACAGTACTGTTTCAAAATAATACACTGACTCATATTTTTCTCTCTTTTTTATATAAAAGGATGCAATATACAAATATTCACATGATTCTCGCTTAACGTTGCAAACTCGTATGATCACATGTAAGATCTTATTTCTGCGAAACTCGACATCATACAAAAATTACAATTACGGATCCTATGAAACTAGTTTCATCGAATTCTAAGATAGTTTGCAAAACCGATAATTTCCACATTAAAATATTATTTTATAATACGATTCAATTATCGATCGAATTCCAAGTAGTACGAACGTATATCATTTCAATCCAGTTAAAAATTCGAATCCCGAGTATATCATTTCAACCCGCATTCCAAATCGATTCGAAATTATTATCTAAATCTATGCAGTCGTTCGGGTATATATCATTTCAACTCATATTGATTTTTCCTAAATCCAAGGGGACTTGCAGTGTGAGGACAAAATAAAATAAATATAACATCAGTCATATCACTCAACAATCAAACATATCAACAAATCACATAGCAATTTATATCGTGTCATTTATATTATACGCGTGTGTCACATGTGCACAAGTTATACAGCAACAATCGTAAATTTTTGAATGTGTCCTAACATTCCATATATCATTTCAATTACTTAATTCACTTAATAAAAATTCTAGTTGTGAGTCACCTTATAACCCTTGAATTTCCGAAGTAGCAATTACACGCCCCCTCTAATTCAATATATCTTTGCAGCTAACGTCATTACGAATCTAACAGAATTTACCGAGTTGGATTTAGACCTAAGATGAAATTCAATACTAATTTTTCAAACTCATAGCTTAATTAAAATATAGTATGTACTAATTACCATATTAACAGTTAATTGATTTTTTTACTAACCCTCATTCTTTCTACTAACCACTTATATATCGTAACCTTCCAACACGAGCCTGAAGCTACCACCAACGAACGTTGAACACCATCGTACCTCCATCAAACACTATCGCTCCGCTGCCTAAACCCTAACTTCACTTCGAAAGCTAATCGATCAATGAAGCACTTACCTCTAATCCCTCTAAATTCGAACACCTTAGTTCTGAAATTCTTGTGCCCATTTTCACCCAAAATCCATAGACGCGAGACAACATCAGCTTGATTGGATTTGAACTCGAGTTGGAAAGGGTCAGAAGAGAAGCGCGCACAATCTCCTTAAATGGCGTGGATGAAAGAGGAGGAAGGCAATGGGAAGGAGGATTCAATTCTGCTTTTTTTCAGCCACTTTTCGATTTCATTACTTCTCTCTAAGGGATTTTTTTTATAAGAGGAGGACTGGCGTGAGTTTGTAAGGAGGTGAAATAAATTTATTTTGGATTCGTGAAAATGAAAAGTAGAGCGGAAAGAGTGGGAAAGGAAGAAGATAACACGTGGACCAAATCTACTGACTTTGTATATGTATTATCCTACTTTACTCCCTTTTATTTTTATTTTTTTTATTTTTCTCTTCTTTTATATAAAAGTATGCAATATACAAATATTCACATGATTTTCTCTTAATGTTCCAAACTCTTACGATCACTTATAAGATCTGATTGCTACGAAATTTGACATCATACAATAATTTACAATTCCGGATCTGATGAAATTAGTTTCATCGAATTCTGAGATAGTTGAAAAAAAAAAATGATAATTTCCATATTAAAAAATTATTTTATAATACAATTTAATTATCGATCGAATTCCAAACTTTTTATTATTGTCTATGAATTTACGAAAGAAATTTAGAATTGGTAATAATTTGGTAAATGACGTCAAATGAGGTTAATGAATAAATGTACATTAATATTAGATCGCCGATTCAATTTTACGCTGAATTTCAATTAAAGAAAAATTTAAAATGTATAAATTTGCGAATCATTCTTTTCTACTTCTCCAATTCATTTCTCCCCATAAAAAAATTATTCTCAATCAAAATCATCTCTCTTACCTCCATAAACTTCAAAACCTAAACTAAAAAAAAAAAACTTTTTTTTGTTTCTTATTTCTTAAATCTTATTACCATCTCTCTTCTTCTTTATCATCATCCTTTTCTGTAAATTCTTCTTGAAAATTGTCATGCCTTTCTCTCTCAATTTCTAATATCTAGAAACTTCAAACCTAAAAATCCTAAAACCTAGAAATCTTAAAGTCTAGAACTAGTTTATCTTGTAAACCCCTTCTTTCCCTCCTTCCTAGCAACCAAGACCTACCACCAAGTCTGCTACCACCTACCCTATACACTACCTAACTAGCGTTTGGAACCACCTGGCCCCTACTTCACCCACTACTTGTACCACACGGTCATGACTCAAACCTAAAATCAATAAACTCTGAATCCTATTATATATGTTTCAGTTCTCCCTTTTTTAAAGATTTTTCCTTGCCTTTCCACAGCCATAACTTCCTCTTAAATAATCTTAATCCACTTTTATTTTTTCCAGATTGAGTGAAATCAAATTGGCTACATCTTTTGTATTTGAAACATTTTGAGTTTTTGTGATTTGCTTCACGGAAATTGCGATTAAATACATTTTCGAACCCAGATTTCAATTTAGAAAGTTTGTATGCCAATGTTTCAGGCTTATTTTCTTCAAAGTTTATCGTAAACTATTTTTTTTAATTGAAGACAAAATAATTTGCAATAACTTTTCTATTTTTGACCTTCCCAAATTCTGAGTTCAATTAATCCAAAATTTTAATTCAAAATGACTAAATTTTTTGTTCAATTTATGTAAAAAAAAATAAAATCAAAATCCATCTTTCTTAGCTAAAACCCCTCTACTCTCTTCTTTTTAATTTCTTGTGATATTGATTTGTGAAATTATTCATGTCATAGTTTTAGAGAATGTGTAGTTGTGTTTGTAGTCAGAATTGCGCATCTTGCTTTCTGTGTCCATTTATTGGATATTTCGTTTTGTGCCATTAACTGTGAGGTATCTCACATTTGGTTAACATTGAAGTATTATTCAGCATATATGAATGGTCAAATTGAAATGCTAGGATTATTTTAGTTGGCATGATTTTTATCTTAAATTTAAATTTGCATTCATGACATGAAATTGTGTTATTTTGTCATATATGTTATTTGTGATATGTATGGTATGTCTTGACTGTTATTGACATAAATGACATGGTATGAATTTGCTATGTGTTATATTAGTATTATCATATTTTAATTTTATGTTCTCACACCGCAAGTTCCATATAGAATAGGAAAATTATTATGGGTTGAAATGATATATACCCGGACCATTGTATATTTTTAAGAAATGAACAGAATCGATTTGAGATGTGGGTTGAAATGATATATACCCAAGATTCAACTTTTAACAAGGATTGAAATAATACATATCAGTGTTACTTGGCCTAGGTAGAAAATTATATATGGACACTTGTGTGGCTGTTGTTCGTTGTTGGTTCAGGTTGCCTGCTTTATTGTGGGTTTATCAGTGCTGGTTTTGGAACATATTGGGTTTCCTAGATATGTAAGTCTTCATGAGGCATTCATCGCGTCATGGGAGACTTTAGTTTGCTGGGTAAGATTTGTGGGCTTTCGGTGCTGTGGTAGGATGCTTCATATGGTGTTGGTTTATTGATTTTGGAGGTCTCCCTATTGTAGCCGTATTTTGGTTCCAGTATTGGGCCATAGTATGCATTGCCAGGTAGATAGCCGACCGTTTAAACCTTCGTAATATGTCGTTACATCGGGTTTGGAAGTAGGAACTTTACCATCTTTACGGGGCTGCCAATCTAATGACAGCTCGACTTTGGTGAAGTTCACACAGGAACTTGTGATGCACCTTTTGACGTATCCTACATTTATGCCCGTTTTTTCTTTTCTGGCTCCCCCTTCGTGTACTTTCTGGTCACTGTAGTGTTCCCCTCTTCTTTGTCTCCCCCTATGCTTAGTAAGTACGAGATAGCGATCATTAATGATCGCCTATCTCGACGTGTTAAGAATTCTGGTCCGATGAGAACTGGTGGATTCAAGCCTCGCTGTCTGCTCACGGTTTGGATTTCAGGGTTTCTAGTCGAACCCCGGATCTAAAGAAGTTTCTTTTCGTCCTTACGTTGTTCCTTCTCGCTCTTCGCGTAGAAGACCTAGAGCTCCTCGCACTCCTCGCACCATTTTCACATGGTCTATAGCGGCGTCCGAGCAAATCGTTCGGTCTACTCAGCACACGTTGTATCTTTCTTGAGATGATAGGGGTAGGCTCTGGACCGGTTCTTCTTGTTTTCTTGCCTCGTTCTACGGGGTTTTCTTTCTCTTATTTTCTTTTCTAAATGGCGAACTTCTTATTCTGCATCTGTGGTGTTGGCAGCGATGCGTCTGTAGCTAGGCTCAGGCGCATTGTTCGGAAGCACCCTATCCTCTTGGTGGCGCTCCTGGAACCTATGCTTGGACCAGAAGGGATCACCAAGTCCGTTCTATCTCTTGGTTTTGGCGGTGCCTTAGCCAATGTATCAGGAAATATTTGGATCATGTGGTCCAAAGACATTATTGCCCACCCTATCTTCGACTCTGACCAATTACTAGGGGTGGGCGCGGTTCAGTTGGGTGCGGTTTGAAGCTCAAACCACTTCCGCACCGCATCAAATGGTTGATAAAAAATACAAACCATTATACTAACCATTCAAACGGTTCGGTTTCGGTTTGGTTTCGATGTAATACGATCCGGTTTGAACCCATATTAAATATGAAACAAGAGGATTACTTCCATCAACAATCAATTTACGATTGTATGACATTGTGTCACCTGAAGGTTAAAACACATAGTGTTATCTTTAATTAATATAACTACAACATACATTGAAAATAGAATATATATCGTTAAATTAAAAGTTAGATAGGAATTTGTTAATTTTTTTTATCATAACATTTTCGATGTAGCTATGCGGTTCGGTTCGGTTTAATACGGTTTGGTAAAAGTTCAAACCACAACCGAACCGTATCGTTGCGAGTCAGTTCAATTTGGACTATTTGCTTTAGAGAGAGAATCCGGTGCGGTTTTCCACACCGTTTTTGCGGTTCAGTCTGGGCAATTTCCGCATTGCGGTGCGGTTTATACCCACCCCTACCAACTACTGTCGGTAGTCTGCTCGCTCCCTTCCTTATCTTCTTCTTTCCTGTTTTCTGCTGTTTACATTAAGTGCGATAGGTTAGAACGATCGACTCTTTAGTTTGATGTTCTCGACCTGTCTCCTTTTGGCTTTCCGGTATCAGTTTTGGGAGGCGACTTTAATGTAGTCGCCAGCCAAGCTGAAAAACTGGTAGGCAATGTCGTTAGCCGTGCTTCTGTTGCAGATTTCAATGCCTTCTTTGTTGATTCAGGGCTGATAGAAGTTTCTTTTATCGACTCGTCCTTCCCTTGGTGTAACAACCAAGAAGGGCCAAATCAGATTCTGTTTAGGATTGATAGAGTTTTCGGATTGGGAAGCTGGTTCAACCTTCCTTTCATTTTTTTCTGTTTCTCATCTGCATCGGACCTTTACGGACCAAGCTCCTATGCTTCTCTGTTGTACTCCCCGTACTCTGTCTAGTTCTACTTCCTTTAGGTTCCAGAGTATGTCGAGATCTCATTACTCGTTCCATAGGGTCATGGAAGACTCCTGGAACTCTCCAATTGAAGGTTTGCCTTCTATCGCTTTCTCACGTAAGCTTAAGCGCCTAAAGACTTGCCTTAAGTCTTTGAACATTCAAGTGTTCAAGAACATTTTCGACCGTGCCAGAGCAGCCGAAGAGATTATTGTTCTTGCAGAATCTTCTTTCGATGAGGATCCCTCTGTAGCTAACAAGGAGGCATGGGCCCTCACCCAGCTAGCCTTTTCTTCGGAGCTTCGCATCGAGAATGACTATCTTTGCCAGAAAATGAGGATCAAGTGGGTTGTTGACGGAGATTCGAACTCCAAGTTCTTCCACTCTTTCATTCGTAAGAAGAACAGATTTCTTACGATTCTCCAGCATCCTGATCTCTCTTTGGCTTCCACTCCGGAGGAAGTCAAGGAAACTATTCTCTCTCACTTCCAATCCTTTCTTGGCTCTCCCTAGGTCACGGTTTCAGATCCATCTCTTGTCTCCTTCATTCCAAGGTTGGTTTTTCCAACGGAGTGTATATACCTTGTTGTTCCCTCTTCTACGGAAGAGATACGCGTCTGTATCTCTGCACTAAGTAAGGATAGTACTAGTGGGCCAGATGGCTACAATGGGGTTATCTATCGAAGTGTCTGGCTGATTATCCAATCGACTTCTGTCAGGCAATTCGGGTCTTCTTCTACGGTGGAGACCTGCCTCAGGGCTGGACCTCCACTAACTTGGCCCTCATCCCAAAGTGCGAAAATCCCAGTACGTGTGCGGACTTTCGCCCTATCATCTTGTGTAACTTTTCTAACAAGATTATTTCTAAGATCGTGGCCACTAGGTTGGATCCATTTCTCTAGCGTCTTATTTTTGCTTCTCAAGCGAGGTTCGTAAAAGAATGTTTGATTACGGAAAATGTTCTTTTAGCTCAAGAGCTGGTTTCTCAGATTAATAGGAAAGTCAGGGGTTCTAATGTGGTCGTTAAGTTGGACATGGCGAAAGGTTACGACCATATATCCTGGTTTTTCATCATAAAGTTCCTTCGAGCTTTTGGGTTTCCCGAGGCTCTTATCGATGTTATCTGGTGGCTCATATCCAACTATTGGTTCACTTTTCTCATCAACGGATCGACCAATGGGTTTTTCAAGGTCGGGAGAGGACTTCGTCGGGGAGATCCTCTCTCACCTTCACTTTTCGTTATCGCTGCGGAGACTTTCGTACGTGGATTGCATTAACTGATGGTAGCTAATCAGATCTATTGATTTAGCATTCTTTTGGGTTGTCTTGTCGTTTCTTCCTCATCCTTTGCTGAGGACATTATCATTTTCACGAATGGTAATCGTCGCTCTATCCGTCGTCTTGTCGGCCTCATTCAACAATATGGGAGGAGCTCTGGCCAGCTCGTTAATACTACTAAAAGCTGCTTCATCCCGACGAGAGACTTGTCCGCCATCAAATCTTTATGGATCGAAACCTTCACTGGTTTCAAGGCGGCTTCCCTCCTTCACCTCACCTTGGCATCGTCCTTTACAGAGGTCTTAAGCTCAATGCCATTTTCGATCCTCTCGTCGATAAAGTTAGGGAGAAGATCATTAGGTGGAATGTAGTGCTTCTATCTCAGGCAAGAAGACTGGTTCTCATAAAGTCAGTGCTTGACTCTGTAGGATCACACGTTATTGCTGCTATGACTCCCACCTCTTCTTTCTTAGATCTTACCGTTCGTTGTCTTTATCTTTTTTCTAGGGGAAAAAGAACAGCGCTAATTGCCACCATTGGGTTTCCTGGGATATTATCTGTCGTCCTAGAAGAGAGGGGGGCTTAGGTCTCAGAAATCCGAAGGATACCTGTACTGCTTTTGCTTGTAAACTGTGGGCTAGGTTTGAAGCGAGCGATTCCTTATGGGCGACGTTCCTCCATGCTAAGTGCCGCAAGCTATAGGTTGATAACTACACCGGGGTCCCATCCTATGCTAGTGAGACATGGAAAGGGATGCAATCCATGAAGGCTTTTCAGATTCGCAAAATGGTGGGTCGGGATGAGACGATAGACCCTTCTCGATTCATGCGACTTGGAATTTGGCTCGGACGCCATTTGGGATGCCCGTATTCAACCAAAGGTTTCTCTTTTTATGTGGCGGACCCTCCACGAGGGGCTACCGATAGATGAGACCTTCAGAGGATTGGCATTCCATTAGCGTCTCATTGCAGGTGCTGTAGATCTGGGGGGCACAGAATCCATAACTCACTTGTTCTTCTTGGGCATTTCTTCCATCTCTGTTTGGAGTTACTTCGGGAACTAGGATGGTCCTCGAGGTAATGCATCTTCTCTCGCTGATAGACTGAGAAACAGGTGGACCGAAATGTTAGGTAAATCATTGCATTATATCCTTTTCATCTTCTTCCTTGTCTTATCTGCTGGCACATTTGGTACTGCGAAATAGGGAAATCTATGATGAGATGTCTATGGACTCCTCTAATATCATCAGGAAGATAAGGAACAATGTGTTCCTTTCTTTTCTTTCCAGACCGTTTAAAGGTTCCTTTGGATCCCGTTCGCATTGGCTTGCTATAACTTTTGATGTTTCATCGGTTACAGCTACCTCCAGAGCATGAATCGGTTGAACCTTATACCGCGATCAGTCCCGTTAGCCTTTTCACACCTTCCCCTACCCCTTTTTTGTGGCTTATATTGTTTGCTAGTTATGCAGGGTCTGGATTTATAGGTTGTTGAGTTGCTAGTTTGTGGAGCGCTGGATTTGGTCTTATGCTTTGGTTGGGAGCTTGTTACATGACTGGTGCGCTAACTTCTTCTTTTCAGCGGATGAAGCTTATAGCAGTCTCCTCTTATGCCCACGCGAGGCCTCTTCAGCCTATCGGATTTCTGCCTTTACACCGATCTACTTATGCAGTGGCGCCTGCACCATCTTGGGCGTCTGACAGCAGAGTCCTCTCTTGCTGCCGTTTTGCTGCTGCTTCTTTGTTTCTTATTATTTCTGTTGTATCACATGTTTACATGTTTCTTTTAGCTTTTGTGTGTGCACGTATTATGTAGCTATCTCTACATAATCTGTTTTTGTGATCCTTTGGAGAATGACTAGATTCTCCTTTTTGTTATTAATAAATCAAAAACCTTTTTGTAAAAAAATACTATATATATATATGTTTATTACATTATTATTTACAAATTTAAATAATGTACATTAATTTATAATTTGTTTAATAAATCTTTTATTTTAATTTAATATTGTTCAAAGTTTTAAATTTAATATAAATATAATTTTTTTATAATAATATAAATGTGATTTTCTTAATAGTTTCAAATTAAAAAAGGTCTAAAAGGAGAAGCTAGAAATGTAACTGCAGTTTAATATTGTTAAATGACTTAATTGAAATGGAATTTATCAAATTAAGTTTAAATGATTTCATATGTGATTTAGAAAATAATGAAAGGATTTGTATAAGTTTTTTATGATTATGGAACATAGTAAATTGATTTGATAACAATTTAATAAGTGAGTGTCGGAATATAAATACAATTGAAGCTAAATATTAGAATAATTAAATTTGAAAATATAGATTTAATTTGTATGAAATCATTAAGATGTAATTTTTTGACGTTAAAAGTTGGCCACTAGTGACGATAAACCCCCAATTGTGTGAAGAGCGCACGAATAGTGATTATAAAATACGGAAAAAGTAAAGAAAAAAGGGAAAACGCACAGACTTTTTATAGTGGTTCGGCAAAGACTGTGCCTACGTCCACTTTATATATTATTTCTACTTCGGATTACAAATACAATGCTTTTTCTGTTTGAAGAAAAGAAAGAAGATGGTTATTTCTCTCTTCCAGAAAAGGTTTCTCCCCAAAGAAGTAGAAGTCCCGCTTCCTCTTTAAGCTTTGAGGTATTTATAGGTGGAAATGGCGACTTGGCCTGTTGTGACATGGCCCGGCCTTTCTGGGAAGACTTGGACGCGTGGAGTCCATTCCTTGGGTAGAATAGCGGCTGGAAGACTGATTCTACTATTCATAAATAGTATCCTTGAAAGTTGCGGCTTATGTGGCATCCATGGTGAGGTGTATCAAAAGTAGAGCTCTGTCCGAATGTGGTTGACTGCCTTTTCTTCGTTGAAAGGCGGGCTAAGTATTTGAACAGCTCAGCTGGATATTTCCATGCAGATCTGATATATTCGGTCGATATGCCCTATATGAGAGCAGTTCTTTCGGTCGATTGGGAGAGCGAATCTTCCGGGGTGAGTTATCGGCTTGTTTGAGAAGTGGCTCGGCCCAATACATGATTACCTCAGACCGAACTTCTACTGGGCTTCCTGGAGTGCGATACGTCTAACTTGGCTGGCTGTGAGTTTGGGCTTCGATCTAACCCGTTGCAGCTTTTGCCAAAAAGAGGGCTAACATAATTTAAAGGTAAATTTGAAACAAATTAGGAGAATTGGATTTAAGTAATAAAATTGAAAACCCAACCTGAATATTGGTTTGAGATGAAGTTTGAGAATTTGATTTAAGTAATAAAACTGAAATCTAACTTGAATGGTATGTTGAAATGAATTGGAACTAAGAATATACGGTTTAAGGTTGAAATTGATTTAATTTGTTGTTTTGAATTTTGAATTGATAATAAATTGAACCTTGGAAAGATGGATGTATAGTTTGGATTAGATTATTGTTTTAAACTATATTATTTTAGTATTATTTTATATTAAGCTATTTTAGACTATCTTATATAACCAATTATCTTATAACTATTTATATTTAATTTTACTATTATACATTTCATAACTACTTTAAAATTTGACTATTTTATTTAAGTTTTGATTATTAAATTAATAATTACTTTTAAATAAAGATATTTTATGTTAATATAATTATTTTATATTTTTTTACAATTTTTAATAGAAATTTTATTTTCAATCTGACTAGTTAAGTCCAAATGTTAATATGAAGATTCTGGATAATGATATTTATTTGAAATAAAAATGTAATTTTGTTAAAGAATTGTTTTGTAAATATGAAAACTGAAATTTTGAAATTAATCAAATAATGAATTGATTTGAAATATGATTTAAACACTAAAATATTTTGACTTAATTATTTGAACATTAATCAATATTGTTGTTGCTTGATTTATGATATTTTGAATATGATTTAAAACATAAACGCCCATTGTGTGAAATAAGCATTGAGTTGTTAAAGAAACCAGGGTCAGATATTGTTTTACTCTCTGCTAATAATGGGAACCACTTTAATAACCGTGCACGTGGTAAAAAACCAGAATGAAGAAGGTAAGTTTGGTGAAAGCTTGTTTAATGAAGTAAAAGAACGATGATGGATAGCCTTGACCTTCAAGTCATAATTGTAATGACTATAATAGGAGCTATACAATGATTAATAGAGGTAGCACCTTCTATCTGACACACTTCTACGATACTGTATATATTACTTTGTGATATAATTGGGCACCCTTTGATTCTGAGAGTGTTGTTTCAGGTGGGCGGTAGTCGCGGCTATGCATTACCATCGATCAGGGCGTGCAATCGGTAGAATCCTACCCAGGCATTGTCTTGTGTGTCTTTTTATATTGTCCTGATTGAACCCCAAACAATTTTGATTTGACGTTCTCGTATAACAACGCATCCCTATTCACCAGCTGTTTAACTGGTGTTTTATTTGCTATGTTTATGACAATCTTTATAAAGACGTATGGGTAAAAATGACATCCTGCTTAATTTATTTTCAATAGTATATTAACCATTAACAATATTATAATAACATACGGTATTATATAATATCTATTTTAACGGTTCCTTAGAGGATAGGAGCCCTAAACATCCTTTAAGTTACTAGCGTGTTTCATTTGAATATTTCACTTGAGTTGATCAACTTTCATAATGATGCTAGTCCAGACTCGAGTATTTTTTTTTTTTTTTTACTTTATGCTCGAGTCAGCCCGAGTACTACAATATTGAGATTTCACCTTTTGGAGTTGCATACTTATTAAAGACATTACCTCTATCTAATTATGTAGGTATTCCTTTTTTATATTAGAAATCCATTATATTTAGGCTTCCCACGTATTTGATTCTGTAACTATGATATTATTTATAAATTTTGAATTTTTTTCTTTAGTAGATTCATGAACTACTATTGTATTTTATTTCTTTTGTTGCGAGAAATTTTGCTTTTTAATGTTTGTGATTTGTCTGTGATTCTGTTGTGATTTTATAGTCAATCCTATAGCATTAAAATATGTTGTCTGAATGATTTAAACTGGTCTATTATCAGCTTTAAACGCTTGAAAAGGCAGGTCGCCATAGTTGGTATCAGAGCTTTTGTTTGAGAAAACCTTAGCTTATGGGGTTAAAAACTCATTAAAGATACGGTTTAAATGGTTTTTAAAATTATTATTTTGATATAAACATGTGTTTTTAAAATTTAGCCCTTTTCCTAGAGTTTCCTTCTTCCATCTTTCTTGATAGGTATTTCTTCAATTAGGATTCCCTTAGCTAATCTTAATCCATATTCTGAATCTATCATAGGAAATTTATGATAGTCAGCTTCAACATCTTAATTATTCTTAAATTTATTTTAATTGAGGTTTCCATCCTTGGTAGATTTCTATTGATTAGGTTCTTTCATGGGTTCAGCTTCTAGCTCATTTTCAAACCTATCTTTGGCCTAACATAATAAATAATTAAAGAAATTTTAAGTATTTCTCATATTCTGGATTAATGAGAAAATATGAATGTGTTTATAACTAGGGTAACAATCACTTAGTCCATTAATTGGTGAAATAAAGTATTTTGAAATAACAATCACTTAGTTCATTAATTGGTGAAATAAAGTATTTTGAGATGTAATATCTGAACTCAAAAGATACTATATTTTGAAAATCTTTGCAAATAGGATTTATAAGATGATTATTTGTTAATAAATGGGGTTTATAAAATTTAAATTTTTATATGAAATGGTTTTGAAGTAATAGTGATTTCTTGATATGTATAATGTGAACTAGTTTCATAGGTATGGAACATTAAACTAATCTAAATTTAGAAAGATGATTTTGAAATGATAAATTAACTTTATGATTATAATTAAAAGAATAATGATTATGAAATATATAATAATTGGTCTTATAAAGAAAAATGAATTTTGTAAGTACAATTTAGGTAATTTTGATTTTCTAACATGTTGAAAAGCTAATTAAACTTACTATTGCTCATCAAGTTTTATTGCTTCAGATCTTGATTCAAATCATTGTTTCACGTTGTGTCCCTATTCATTACCTCTGCAAAACCCTCTTCATCATCTCTGTCGTACTATTGCGACTCCTCCATTTCCCTGTTTTTGTTCCACTATTTGGTCGCCGCATGGTATGAGCTTTGCTCGATAACGGTGGATCTGAAACTCTTGCAGTTCTTTGTGGCTTTTATGGCTTGGTTGATGGTGTTTGTTGGTCTGCTACTGGGGTTTCTTTGGTTTGGTATTTTGGGAGTCACTCGTTCTGGTGTGTCGACTTGTGAATATTGTGGTTTGTTTTATTTTTTTCATATGTTGTGATTTTTGTTGGAGTATGCCTCGGGGTTTGAGTTGTAGGGTTTAGTGATGTTGGGGACTTTGCAGCCTATGCAGTATCGTGGCACTTCAATGTCGTTCACCTTTAACCATGACGATAGCACAATGCTACGGTAGCCTTTTGAGTTCTGACTGATTTTGGTGTGCTGATATTTATTGTGTCCCTTTATCATTGTGGTAGTTAGACATATATGTCAGATGTTGTGGTGATGTTTGATTGTGTTTATCTTTGCTGTGAGTTTGTTATGTGAATTTTATCAAGTCATTTTGACCCATCCCTGTGCTGGATTGGGTTGTGCTACCATCTAGAGAGTTCCTAGTTGTATCTATATCAATGGTTTCTGATTTATTCTATAAGTCAATATCGATGGAATTGTGTTGCAAGGTAGCCTGTAATGTTGTGATTCATAGGTTCCAGTTAGCCCTTCAAGTTATTGTCTATACCTTTGGTGTTTTTCAAGTTTGTATGGAAGTTTTTCTACTAATTTGGCACTAGGTTGTGCATGTAATTGTGTCAAGTCAGAATGTATTTGAGATTTTGTTCTTGCATAGAGAAATTTCTTTTAGTAGTCTAGGAAAAATCCTACCTCCTATACTGTAAACTAAAATAGTTGCACTGAACGGTCCACTTTAAAAACTGAATCTAGTGGTTAAACGATTGACCTAACTCCTATATGTGCTGTATTTATTACTTGTTATAATAAAAAGTGTTACAGATCACTCTAAAACCGATTGGCCTTGCCAAAAATGAACTTAAGATCTTATTTAAGATGGAACTTTAGTGTAAACTTTATTATGGATTTAATTATGAATTGTGCATTAATAAAATGTAACTTAAGTAAAAGCTAATATATGTAAATATGTCATATGTTTTTGGAATGTAACTTTCAAATATTATATGATTTACATTTGCAAATTTTATGTTGGTTATTAAAGGACAGAAGTTAAATTTTAATAAATATATAACTGGGGAAAGATATAAATTTTTCCTATTAAAATGTATAACAAATGAATGGTTGAAATGTATGCTTTAATTAAAAAGAAAAGTTTCAAATATTGTACTTGGCTTTAAGAATGGACTATAAAAGTATGTAAAGATTTTGGACATACGCCAAACTAACGTATGTACTAAATCTTGTATCTACTTGATGGATAAAGAACTGCACTCCAGTCGCTTGAAAATGAATTGGACGATGAACATGGCATCACCGGCGTTTATTTTCAGATTTCAAATGTGAGATAGATATATGGTGCCAATTGAGACGTCAAATGAATACTTAAAACTTTTTAAAAATGTTTGGGAATTGTATGAACCTTGATTTAAGTATATTCCAATATATTAATCTAAGTAAGTTAAAAAATATGCATAACTTGATTTTTAAAATATATTAAATTATCTCTCTCGACCAGATCCACCTAGTTTTGATCTCTAACCCTAATTTCGATCCATACAATTTTTACAGTTCCTACTTCTCTTTACCCCACTCAACCAAATCTACCTTGTTTCATCTTGTTCTCGTGGTGTTCCCTCCTTGGTCGGTCTCTGGCAATTCTCGCGACTACCACTCTTCCTTTCTTGTTCAGTAGCTGGTGCTCTTGCCTAAAGCCTGACCACTAGCGGTTTGGGTTGATCTTTGACAAGCCGGTGAGTTCGCTTGTTTTTATTGTGCTTGAGTTGGCAGTGTGGCTTTGTTGGATGTTGTCAAACTGGCTGGTGAGGGTTCGACTTGTTTACTGTAGTTTGTTTTGAGGTGTCTGTGTTGAGTGTTGTATTGTTTAGGTTAGAGTTTCCTTTGATTTGTTGTTAGGATTGGCATGAAAGTTGAGGAGGGAGTTCGATTTGTGTCATAGATCTGTCTACTGGTATCTGGTGTGTTAGTTGGTTTTCAACTGACATAGTAGAACACTGATGCTGGCTTGGTTGTGCAATGTTTGCTAAGTGAGATTTTGAGGCTATGGTGATGTGAAGTGAGTGTTGTATATGATTGTGTCGTGCCTTCTCCAGCGAGAAACTAGGCTGCTTCTTTTTTTTATTGGCAGGAGACCGCGTTAGCAGCTGAAGGGTCATTGCTGGTCTGTTTGCTGATAGATTGTTGGATGAAATTCTACTGCAGTTTAGTCCGAAATAGGATGCATGCTCATGCCTTGAACCTTTGTTCATTTTTTGATTTCCTATTCTGCCATAATTGTATGTTATATGGAATGTAATAGTAGTTCAAGAGTTTGCTCGTCTCCTATGATGTAATCTAGTTAGATTTAGTGGATGGTCCACTTAAAATCGTTTCTAGCTGATAGATTTACTCTCTATCATCTACACTCCAATGTATCATTACTAGTTATAATGATAGTGGCACGACCCACAATAAAAATCTGTTTGGTCTTACTAATATATATATATATATATATATTAAATTATTTTTTTGGTAGAGCCAACAGGGTTGAGTGAACCCCTACCACTATATTGATATACCAAGAAGAGTACATAGTTAAACAAGGCTAGAGACTAAAAGAAAAATGAATACGGAGGACACACAGTATAAATATATTAAATTACCTGATTACACTTTCTCTGCCTCGTTCCTTTTCAGGGATGAAAAAGTATGAGTGAGGGAGATTGTAATAACTTGAAGTTTTGATGTTTTTTAAATGATGAATTAACTGGAATTTAAGTTTTATAAAATTTATGCTTTTATTTATTATTGAATTATATGAAATAAAAGAATTGGATTCCTATATACAAACGTGAGTAGGGACAATTTGCTAACGAGAATTAAATAATTATCAGTGCAAACCTTAATTGTTGAGTGGAGTTGATTTATATTATTACTTGAATTTAAGTTCATTATTAAAATTTAAATAATCAACATACAATATTGAGTAGTATGGTTTCCAAACTTTTTGGAATGGGACTTTTTCTGAAAAAGTCAACTTTGGTCAAACTTAGTACTAATTTGAAAGTTGAATTATAAATTTTAAAGTTTTGAAATTTTACTTTTTATAAATGTACACTGAATTTTTAGTTGTTTAGCATATTCATTATGTTAAATTCTACTTCCGTTTATTCCAAATCTGAGATATTCAGTGTGTAAAACGCACAACCGGACATCGTTTATGTGTTTTTACTTACATGTCCTCTTTTTCTCTTTTTGTTGAGATGCTTATTTCGCTTCTTAAAAAAACTTTGCTACCTCCCACCTCATTATTATTTCATGTTTGAATTTTTAGAGGCTCTAATAAGTTATAATATGTGTTTTCTTTCTCATGACTTCTCATTCCATTATCAAAAGATTTTTCTCTTTCATCTTCTTCTCCCTCTCTTTTTCTCCAATTCATTTCTCCGAATAAAAGGATATTCTCTGTCAACTTCATCTCTCTTCCCTCCACAAACTTCAAATTTTAAGCCAAAAAAATCAGATCTCTCCTTTATTTGTTATTTCTTAAATCTTATCATCATCTCTCTTCTTCTTCTTCCTCTACAATTTCTCTTCTTTGTAAATTCTTGCTGAAAACTTTCATGGCCTCCCTCTCCATCTAGATTCACAAATCATTTTTTTCTAAATCTCTATTCCACTCTCTCTCAATTCTTAAATCTATAAAATCTAGAAATTTCAAAACTTAGAAATCCTAAAATCTAGAAATCCTAAAGCCAAGATCCCTTTTCTCTTATAAACCTCTTGTTTTTATCCTTCCTAGTAACTAGCCCTAGCACCAACCACTAGGCTAGCAACCACCGTACCACCTAACCGATGCCTGGAACCACCTGGCCCCAACTGCACCAACTGGTCACACCACATAGTCACAGCTTGAACTCAAAATCAACAAACTATATACCCTGTTACACATGTTTCTATTTTTTTTATTTTCAGATGCGCCAACTCTTCCCAAGACCTTAACTTCCTATTAAAAAAACCATATCCACTTTTCCTTTTTTTTTCAAATAGAGTGAAATCAAATTGGCTGCATCTTTCTTGTTTGCAATTTCTAGATTTTTGTGATTTGCTACATCAAAATTGCGAATCGTTCAGAAATATTTTCAAATCCAAATTTCTATTTCAAAAGTTTGGCTGTCAACATTTCGAGGTTATCTTCGTCAAATTTTATCGAAAACAAGTTTTTTCTAAATTGAAAACAAAAGAATTTGCAACAATTTTTTTTATGACTTTTTCAAATTCTTAGGTTAACTATTCCAAAACTTAAATCCAAAATGACCAAAACTTTTGTTCGGTTTTTGTAATTTTCTTAAAAATCTTAATTTATCTACCTTAGTCAAAACTTCTCTACTTCATTCTTTTAAATTTCTTAGGATATTACTTTGTGAGTTTATTCATGCCATGCTGTTAGAGAGTGTGTACTTGTGCTTGCAGTAAGAGTTGTGCATCTTTCTTTCCTTATCCATTCATTTGTCGTCTCCGTTCAGTGCCACGAAAGGTGAGTTTATCTCATGCTTGACTAACATTTTGCCAAAGTAATATACATGTAATAACCTGAATTTTTAATAGGTTTGAAATTGGTAATTTGATTGAAATTTAAAATTTTAATATTTGAAATTCCAATTTATTTTGAATTGAATGAAATAAATGAATTTATTTTGTAAATGAATAATAACTAACATTGAAAATTGGAAATAAACAACTATCAAAATTGAATGTGATTGTTTAAATGACTCAATCTGTGTTATTTAAATTTAAGTAGATTTATGGGAACCTAAATTTAAATAATAAAATTGAATCAGTGAATATATTAATGGTGCAAATTTATTAAAATATAAAAATTTCTGAAAGTTTTAGTTTTGTGTCAAATTTGAATTTATATCAAAATTGGAAATTTGTCAAAACTAGACATTTGTCAAAATTTATATTCATATTTTTTATGAATCTATATTGAATTATGAGCATCTTTCATTTTTTAGTTCATTGAAATTCAATTTCGTTTGTCCAGAATTCGCTTTTGTAATTGTAAAACGTGTAAATCAGATGGTGTCTTGTTATGTATATATTTTTCTGTAGCATGTTTATATCCCTAGTGTATTAGTTACTATATATTCCCATATTGAATTTGAATAGGCATATTGAATCTGTAAGGACATGTGTATTAAATTTTCATTTAAGAATTATATAGTGTCTTCTTATGCAAATAAATTATCACATCCTTTTTTTCTTCTCATTCTATTTTCTTCAAACTCTTCCTTTCTCTATGCTTTCTTTATTTTTGAATCTAGATCTCAAATTTCTAAAATCAAACCTATGGAAAAAATCCCTTCAAAACTATTTGTAAAGGAAATCAATACAAATCAGCGCGAAATTGAACATTCTCCTTCCTCCTTTCTCTCTTCTCTTCTTCTCTTACACACAAAACTTATCTTGCATCTTCCAAAACCACCCACGCAGCCTTCCTCACCCACCACCACACCTGGCTGACCTTCTCCATCTCTAGCAAGCTAGTTTTATATGAAAACCCTAATCTTATGTTCCCTTTTCCTCTTGTCTATTTTCAATTTTATTTCTGTTTTTTACCCCGTATTTTAGAGGCCGTATCGTCCTATTAGATAACCCAAATCCACTTTTTCTTTTCTTAGGATTGGGTGAAATTGAAATAGCTACAACTTGTGCAAAAATACCTTTTCAGGTTCAGTAATCTTCTACGTCCAAATTGTGAATCTTTCAGACACATTTTTGGATCCTTATTTCTGACCCGAAATCTTTTCTATCAATGTTTTGGTCATGTCTTCTTAAAATTTTATCGAAAATTCATTTTTGTTTTTGGTATTGAAGTGCATCAATGTTTCAGTTTATGACTTCTCCAATTTCTAAAGTTTACTGGTCCAAAAATAAATTTCAAAATGATTAAAATTTAATTCAGTTTTTATAAAATTCTGATAAAAATCTAAGTCCATCCTCCTTGCATTCCCCTTACCTGTTGCGCCGAGTTGTCTGTTTTTGTGGCTAAAGTTGTTGTAGGAGTTTGAATATATGTGGTTATGTTGAGTTTGAAACCAAAAGAACTTGTAATTGGAGTGGTAATGCTTGGAGAGAGAAGTGTGTGGCCTTAAGTTCAACCCTGCATGGGGACAATGATAGATATTTTTGGTTTGAACCATTATATATATATTTTTTGCTTCACGCGAATGTATGCATATTTTATGAAATAATAGAGTGTTTATTTGGAATTTGTAATTTGACCTTTAGTTGATTCAAATTAGTGACTCAATTCGTTGATTCGATCGTGCAACATCCATGTCAGCTTCCGTGTCTGTTCCAACCTGTGTCGTCTATTTCTATTTTTCCACGTAAGTGAGAATTCACGTTCACAATTAACATTTTCGACATGTATATTGATTTCATTTGTAATGACATATGAAATGTTAGGACTGCCCTAGAAAAGCCGATTATTTGTTGGTGTACATGTGAAACACACACACATATATTGTTTTGACATATATGACACGAATTTGATTGCTATGATACGTACTGATTTATATGGTTATTTGAAATGTTATATTTATTTTTTCTTACGTTACAAGTTCCCTAGATTTGTAAAATCACCATGGGTTGAAATTATATATATCTGAATCACTATATAGATTTAGGAAATGAAACTGAATTGAATTGGGGTGCGGGTTGAAATGATATATAACATGGATTTAAAATTAAATTACGGAGTGAAATGATATATATCTGTACTACTTGGACTAGGTAAAAATTGCATTCGGACACTGTTAATCTATTTTAAAAGCTATTTTGTGAATTTATAAATATGGTTTGATTGAATAAAGTATTTTAGAAATTTAAATTTAGAATTTTATTTAAACCTGAATTTTTATATAACTTAATAAAGTACTAAATTTAAATTTTTAAATAAAATTATATGTTATAATTTTTTTTAATATATAAGTTAGTATACATTATAAAAATATAAATTTAAGTTTTTAATTCATAATACTCTTTCGTTTTAAATTTTAAATAATGTAATTATTTTATAAGTAAATTTATAAATCTTTAATATAGTATAAATATTATTTAAAATTTAAAACTATATGTAAATATAAGTTTTTATAAAATATAAATATACAAGAGTTTTAAAGAGAAACTAGAAATTTAACGATAGCTTCATATGTTTAAGTGACTTAATTAAAGTGAACTAGTCAAGTTAAGTTAAATTGATCTTTAAATGTGATTTGGAAAATAATGAAATGGGAATATGAATTTGTTATGATTATAGAACATAATAAATTAGCTTGATAATAATTGATCAAGTAAATGTTTTGAAACTAAATATACTTGAAGTTAAATATTTATAATCAATTAAATTAATACTTAGATTTAACTGATATGAACTTTATTAAAAAGTGGTTCAAAAGAAATTTCAATCTTTAAGAATAAAATTGAATAAATCAACTTGAATACTGAGACGACCCCAAACCCCGTACTGGCAGTGGCAAGGGTAATCCTTGGAATATAACACATAAACAGATAACAGCAGAACAGAATTAAATAAATACACCAGATAATGCACAATAGAATATACTGGATAAACGTAATCATCAGAGTTACACAGTATACAGGATCATACCTAGTACAAATACAGTTCAGCTATACATAAATGTTTACAGCGGAAAACAAACATAATGTACCATAGGAGCTGAACAGCATAAAAAGAGGTAAATGATAGAATCCATCTTCAGCTCCAGCTATCCAGAAAGAGCCAGCTAAACCTGAATACAAGGCCGCTCGTGTAGAAAAAGGGGCACCCGAGTTTGAAAGTGAAACAAATTACGAGTCAGTCATGGGACTGGTATGAGAAATCTACTCAACACATTTGAAATATGGCTAATCACAGGACCACGCCACTTTCGTGGAACGGGTTTACTCCATTGGATTGCCAGTGCTTTAAAACAAATCATTCTTTTAAATATCACAATGCTTTTTATAAAAATGAAGCCGTTATAAGACTCAGTTCCCATCACATAATGCAACGCAAACCAGAGGATAGAGTTTTACCTTATAATAGCCAAAATATGCTTGATACGAATAAAACGAAAGCATTTGATATTATTACTAGTGTTTATAAGTTTAAAAACAATTTCAATCATAACTATCAATCATAGACGGCATGGGTACCATATATCATGTCGCCATATGTATATACAATCAAAACCGCACGGTGTCGTATTTGGAAATTGGATTTCCGTCATGAACCAAGGCAAAAGATAGTCCTTACCGAATTCGAGACTCTCTAGCCCGAGCCTCAGGCAAGCCTTGGAGCGACAGGGCCGGTCCACCGATGTGAATTATTATGCCTGAACAATACGTTTCCCCGCCCTTTGGGGCGTAAATGAGCCAACGAATGACTCCATCGGTCCCGGATCGACCGATATATCCGAGGCGCCTCGCAATAGTAACAACCACATAAGTCAAACTCGTCAGGGCGTGTAAAACCACTGATGCCACTTCTAGCTAGAAAGAAACGCATGCCCTCCCTGAGGTCCTTCTCCCGTTTCTGGTTCATACCGGGGTGTGAGGCCCGCGAATTCACGTTGTACACAAAGCTACGCCACACAGGCAGTGCTTTGATCATCACCACAAGACTTTTCTTTTCAACAGAAGCCTTGATCACTGCATCTTAGCATGCCACACAGGCAATTCACACCATGCAACTGATGGCTATCAATCACACAGAATAAACTCCAATGTCAGACACACAGTCCATTTACAAGACCGTCCTGGGTCGGAACAAAACCGGAGGCACTATATACCTCGCAAACCCATCGACCTCCACGTACGTCTGGACGATCACCACTCATTATCCATATTTCGGGATGCCTCCCAATCAGGACATCAGTTACCATCCAAACGAGGTGAAGATCTCCGGTCTTCGACCACCGTCTTCATCTTCGATTTCTTATCGTCGACTCTGTTATTCAGAATGGGATAAACCCGGTCTTTCTGAGCAACTCGCGTATATAATAAACACGTGCTACACAAACACTACATACGCATCATTTCAGTTCATTAGTCACTAACCGTCAATCAGTAAGAGAACGATTTCCCAAATATTAACCCCGAAGGCCGAAACCAACATCAGATCAAAATCCAGGAAACCATTCGACTCAGCCAACCTTCAGTTAATTTCTAAATTTAACATCCATATCATTTATAATATTTTATAACAATTTATCGCTATTTTTATTTATTTTAAAATAGCCAATTTATTCAAACGACGCTTCGGTCATAACGCGGCCGTGGCGCTGTTTTTCTTCATATTTGATTTACACATATATGAAAATCTAACCGTTGGATCTTCACAAAATTTATATCATTAGAAAGATTTGTTCAACACGAATCCAACGGTTCCAGTTTCGGGAAAATCCGACGGTCGGATCTCCCGATACAATCGTTTGAAGTTTCGATTTCAAAATACGAACTACAGCGTCGTTATTCGATTAAATATAATTATATATATATATATATAAATATAATTGATTCTGGCGCTGTTTTTCTTCAGATTTGAATTAAACATTCCAGACAATCCAACCATTGGATTTTTACAAAGTTGGTGCCGTTAGAAAGATATTTCCAAAGCGAACCCAGCGGTTACGGTTTCTGGAAAATCCGATGGTCGGATCTCCCGCACTAATCGTTTAAAATCACGGTTTCAAAATACAAACTGCAGCTTCGTTATTCAATATATTTCAATTCTATTTATATATATCGATTCTTCGATTTCAAAACTATATGATTTTCATACATTTGATAAAAATGATATTTTTATCTAACTATCTTCTATTTCAACACTTCACTATTTTTAACAATTCACGTATATAATAAAAATGTGATTTTTAATGTAAAACAATTTATTTCAAAACACGACTATTTTATATAGTTCATATAGATGATAAAAATACGATTTTTATTATAAACCAATTTCTTTCAAAATAGGAATACCATTCAACACATGAATTTCCATTCAATGAATGAATTTCGATTCAACACATGAAGGTTTTCTGTAGTTTGTATATATAGATAAAAAGGTGATTTTTATATTTAAAACACGAATACCATTCAACACATGAATTTCAATTCAACGAATGAATATCGATTCAACACATGAAGGTTTTCTATAGTTTGTATATATAGATAAAAAGGTGATTTTTATATTTAAAACACGAATACCATTCAACACATGAATTTCAATTCAACGAATGAATATCGATTCAACACATGAAGGTTTTCTATAGTTTGTATATATAGATAAAAAGGTGATTTTTATATTTAAAACACAAATACCATTCAACACATGAATTTCAATTCAATGAACGAATATCGATTCAACACATGAAGGTTTTCTATAGTTTGTATATATAGATAAAACAATCATTTTTATATTTAAAACACGAATACCATTCAACACATGAATTTCAATTCAACTAATGAATATCAATTCAACACATGAAGGTTTTCTATAGTTTGTATATATAGATAAAAAGGTGATTTTTATATTTAAAACACGAATACCATTCAACACATGAATTTCAGTTCAACGAATGAATTTCGATTCAACACATGACTTTCCATTCAAAATTTCGGCAGCATAACGGCAGGGTAGTTAAAACCGGGACCATCCCTAGTACGGCTCCTCGCTCTACCTTAAAGCCTCGCAGTTTTTGACAATGGGGAATCGTGCATCTAGTTCGCACGCAGGCGGCATGTATATTTTTTTCATTTCCACAAACTAATCCTATGTGGTTTCAACCAAATATTTCTCAACCACAAACGGGTATTTTTCAACCACAATCAATCAATTTCAACCACAAATAATTTCAATCAACCATTCGCTATCAATCAATTTTCACACCAATCACAACCAATAAATATCATCCATGGTTTGTGGACGAGGGGCGTGTATATATATATATAGCATTTCACTTCTATTTCAACACATATATAATTTTTACAACGCATATACAACTTATACATCGAATGTACAACTTATACAACACTTATACATGAGGTGTACAACGCTTATATAACCCATGCATCGACTATATAATTTATACATCGCCGTTTTCCATATCGTTTATAAAATCTCACATCACATATATATATATATTTTCACACAAAATTCCAGCAAACAAGTCGTCCATGGTCTGTGGACGACGGGGAGCAGTTCATACATGTAGTTACAAAATAAATAACTATAAAGAAAATTTAAAGTGAGAGAATTCTCACTGTGGTTTTCATTGTTTCTGAATTTTCTGAATAGTTTGGTTTGAAATTTGTCTGAATTTCAAATCTGCTCCGTTCCAGCTCTAGTCAGTTCCTGTGCGTAGCGCTTTTCAACACGATTCCAATGCTTCTGAAATCACTGAATTTCATTTCTGTTCGAGAGAGATATGGCCGTTTAAACAATTGATTACATTAATAAATAATTAAAATATAATTATTTATAATTACTTTCCTAATCACGTTGTCTTCTTCTTCTTCGTTCTGTTTTCTGAAATGGGAAAACCCATCGTTCCCTCCGACATCCCATTAGCGCGCCCACCACATGCAGCCGGACCAAGATCAACTCCCCTCCCTCCAATCGCCTGGATGCATGCCATCAACGCCGAGAACAACCCCCAGATCGAAGCACCCTCCGGCTTGTAAAACCCCTACGAACGCAGCTCCTTTGAGCGATGATTTCTCCCAATCCACCTCGTAATAATTAATCTCCACCGTTGATCCATTAGAGCTCTCCTAGGTCAACATTTTCCTCTTTAATGATCACTGAAATCAATGCATGGATTAGGATATTTTGGAGGAGGAAAATTCGAATGGAAATTGCCGTTCATTTTTAGGGCCGGCGGTCTTTCCCTGAGAATGAAATTTAGGGTTGGAAATTTTCTAATTGGCCCTTATATATTTTTATTTAATTTAATTTAATTCCAAAACTTTAGATTTTACATTCGAACCCCGAACGAATCCCAACGACTGTCGCCCCTAGCTAAATACCCCCATTCTGAACACAATGTGATATGTTTCGTAGGCCCATTCAACTGTTTTAGTCAGTTTCTCTTCAAATTTAAATATAATTCTTTATATATTCAATTTGAATGCATATTTCAATTTACCGGGCCATATACAGTCCCTAAAAATTCCAGAAAAATTATTTCTAGCTTCGTATTGACGATACGGTCCTAAAAAAACTTGTTTCATCGAATTCTGAGACCGTTTGAAAAATGGCCATTTTCACGGGCTATATAATTCCATAGCGACCTTTCAGAAAATTCATTTGGCCATAACTTTTGATTTCCACTCTGAAACTTCGATTTTTCAGATTCGTTAGAAAGGTATTCACTAACAGATTTAAATATTTTTGGTTTCACTCAAATCCATTTTGTTTTGCACCCAGTACAGTCAGTCGAAGTTTGAATTCAAATTTTGAAACTACCGCGCAATTTCAGGCCTTGTTTATAATCAAAGTAATTATATTTATTTTCAACTTTGATTCAAACTTACTTTTCATCATTATTATTTAAAATATTTATTTTAGATATTTAAAATCCACTAAAATGGCCAATTTAAAAATTTTAAATTGGTTCAGATTTTCCGGGTCGTTACAAATACCATTTTGAAATGGATTGAATATAAGAATCTATCATTTAAGTTTAAAATTGATTTAAAGCAACTTAGTTGAATCTGAAATGTTGATATAAAGATTTTTGAAATAATGACATTTGAGATATTGAAATGTGAAATCAAAATGTAAATTTGTTAATAAACATTTTGTAAATATGAAACATGAATCTTGAACTTAATCAAATAATGAAATGATTTATGATTTATGAACTTAATCAACTAATGAATTAATTTGAGCTGTGATTCATGACATTGAAATACTTAAATTTAATTATTTGAATATAAACAAAGTTTGTTATTATTTGATTCATGATATTAAAATATGATTTTCGAATATAAATGACCACGATGTGAAATAAGCATTTGGCTGCTAAAGAGATCAGAGTCTGTATTAACATACTCTCTATCAATATCGATACCACTTTAACACCTATGCACGTAGTGGAGAATCCAGAAAGAAGTTAGTTGGTGTAATAACTTGGATTTTTATAATAAGAATATTTAATTTATTAAAAATTTAAATCGATTAATTTTAGGATAAAATGGCTTGAAGTTTTTTAAATGAGAATTTGGTGGTCGATTTAACTTGAAATCAAGAATATTGAGTTTAAACATCCAAATTATATTTGAGAACATAATAAATTAGTTTGATAATAATTTAGCTAAGGGAACTGTAACCGAGCAAGAAATAATAAAGGATTTCAATCGATTTACTTCAAAATGGTCTAAGAAAGTTGCACTTTAGCCTCAAGATACATTAAAAAGAAGACTTGAAGTTAAAGATGAAGCAACAAAGCTGAGTAACAAAAGGGCTAAGTTCGGACGTCAAAAGGGGATACTTGTCTGCCTAAAGAATGCAAACTTACTACATCTATTGAGAATATCTACATCCTAACCAAACATAAGCTTAACTTTTGGCCATCATCAAAGAAGACACCCAAATATGAAAGGAATTTAGGAGGACCATACCACCACTACCATATGATGAATGGGCACGAAAGCAACCACTACAGGGTTTTCGAAGACATGATTATCAAGTTCTTTAATCAAGGCCAATTGTATAGACTTGTAAAAAGACTTAACCTGTTCTAACAAAGGATTTCTTCAAGAAAGAATGTCTACACTACCCGAAATGGTTAAAGCCACCTATGATGGTAGTAAACCCTTGTCCACATTCTTAGGTGGAATTGACTCATGTAACAACCCGAAAATCTGGGCCAGTTTAAAAATTTTATTTTGGCAATTTTAGCGAATTTTGATTATTTAAAATGAATTATTTTAAATAATATCGACGAGAAATTTATTTTGAATGGAATTCGAATGTATATATTATATGCATCGTCGTTAGAATATAAATATTTATATATAATTATAAATGGAATTGAAAATGGCGCGGTAGTTCGATAATTCGATTTCAAACTTCAATTGGATGTACCGGGTGCAAAACAATCCGGATTTTAGTGAAACCAAAAATAATAGAATCTAATTGTGAATATCTTTCCAACGAACTCGAAAAATCAAAATTTCATAGCGGGAATCAAAAGATATGTCCAGTTGAAAATTATGAATAGTCGCTATGGAATTCATGCCCTTTAAAACGGAAATTTTGCAAACGGTCTCAGAATTCGACGAAACTAGTTTTGTTAGGACCGTATCATCAATACGAAGCTAGAAAATATTTTTCTGGAATTTTTCGAGTTAGTATGTGGCCTAGGTAAATTAAAATGTGCGTTAAAATTAAGTATATACTGACTTATATTGTAATTTTGATAAAAACCTATCGAAACAGTCGAATTGGCTTGCGATACATATCCCATTGTGTTCGGAATGGGATAAAACGCTAGGGGCGACAGTCGTTGGGTCCGATTTGGTGTTCGAATCGAAAAGCCACTTTTTAGAGAAATAATTAAATTAAATAAATTTATTTACAAATACCCCCCTCCCCTCAGCCACTGACGAGTTTGACTTATGTGGTTGTTGCTGTTGCGAGGCGCCTCGGATTGATCGGTCGTTCTCGAACCGATGGAGTCATTTAGTTGGCTCATTTACGCCCCAAAGGGCGGGGAAACGTAGTGTTCAGGCATTTTAATCCACATCGGTGGACCGGCCCTGTCGCTCCAAGGGTCACTCGAGCTCTGATCCTGAGACTCGGGCTAGACAGTCTCGAATCGGTAGAGGATCTTGCCCCTAGCCTCGGTTCATACCATAAATGATAACCCAACTTCCAATACGACGTCTTGCGGTTTTGATTGTAAACTTATATATGGCGACATAGTGTTATGGGGCATTCATGCCGCCTATGATTGATACTTATGATTTGAAGTTGTTTTATACACTATGCACTTATAATAGTATCAAATGATTTGTTTAAACGTATCAAGCATTCTTTGGCTGTTATAAGGGAAAACCCTATCCTCCGGCTTGCGTTGCATTGTGTGATAGGACTGGTATTCTTGGGAGGAAACCCGTTCCGTGTTATACGGCGTGGTCCCTTGATTTACCTAACTTTAAAAATAAAGATTACTGTTTTTAGTTCTCACACCAGTCACATGACTGACCTGGAGTTTATTGTTTTAACCTAAACTCTGGGTGCCCTTATTTTAACACGGGCAGCTAGTAGTTTTGATTTTGCAGATTTATATTCATAGGATCCTGGTTTACAGCTGGAACGATATTCGGAAAGCTTTGTATCCGTATATCTCCTTCTAGTTGTGTATTGTATTATTTTCCGCTGCTATGTGTTTAAATGTAATTTAAATCTCTGATATTTCTGTGTAATATCCATTTATACTCTGTATATTCTTGTAATCTGATGCATTGTTGTAATATATAATGAAATATTCTTTCGTCTGCGTTCTGTTTTGTCTTGTTCTCAAACGATAGGGCGTTTCGAACGGCCTGGATCGGTTTAGTGACTGGTTCGGACCGAGCGAAATTCCTTTTCGTCACAACTCAAAAGAGTAAACCTCTGTCAGCGCCAGCAATGGTGTAACAACCCGAGAATTCAGAACCAATTTAAAAATTATTTTTAAGGTAATTTTATCAGAAATTGTGTAAAAATTTAAATTTTTTATTTTTTTTTAAATTAGAATATAACCCTTAAAAATAGCCATTTTGCAAACGACCTCAGTTTTCGATGAAACCACTTTTGTTGGATCTGGAATGTCAAATTATTGCTAGGTTTAAAATTCCATAATTAATATGTGAGTATGGTAAATTAAAACGCGTTTGGTAATTTCAATTGAATTGGATCGACTTGTAAAAAGGCCATTTTTCAAACGATCTCCAAATTCGACGAAATTAGTTTTATTAGGACTGTATCGTCAAAACATAGCTAGATTTATTTTTCAGGAATTTTTGGAGTCAGTATGTGGCCCCGGTAAATTAAAATGTACGTTCAAATTCAGTATTGAACATGATATATTTTAATTTTGAGAAAAACTGAATGAAACAATCGAAATTGCTTGCGAAACATATTCCATTGTATTCGGAATGGGGTATTCAAGTACGAATGACAATCGTTGGGTTTGATTTGGAGTTCGGATGTGAAAACAGATACTTTTGGAATTAAATAAATTAAATGATTAATATATATATATATATATTAGCCAATCACAATACTCCTTAACACTAGCCATATTCAGAAATAAAAAAACCACCGCCTTTCGCTATATCGTTCAACACGATAAACACTCCCACCTTTCTCCCTCAAGATCTTCAAATCCTGTCAATGAATTGTGAAAATTCCTAAGGGAATATTGTAGAGCTCACTGTGTTATATAAATCCAACGAGTGGAATCGGCTATAGTTGCGTATTTTTTGTTGAATCATACCTCCAAACTATCACCGTTCATTCCAGAATTGGGACCCCAAGGCGCCGTCGAGTTCACCCTTGTAGGTTGCGGCTGGAAGCTCTTGCGAAGGTCGTCGAGGTGGTAACGCTTGATCGTCGCCAAAGGGGATGTTTTGCTCGAAAAGTGGAACCCTAGTTTGGAGCTATTGGGTTGAACGTGGCAGCCTGATAATTGAAGAAGAAGGTGGCTTTTAAATTTTAATTAATTATTATATTAATTAATTTAAATATGTCATTAACTGTTATAAAATCGTAACTTTCTCCTACGGTGTTGAAATCCAATGAAACAGGAGACATTGGACTCATGACAGCGTATTCTACAATCTAGAAGTGACCGAAGGAATATTAGAGCTAACCACCAACTAAGGAGTAGTGGAACCAAATGTGAGATCTCTAAATACAATTGAAACGAAAATATATATGTTGTAAAATCATTATAAATTGTATACGGGGTCTGTTAGCTGACCTCCCTCGTCCACAGACCATGCACGATTTAAATTGACTTTATTATGTTGTGATTGTGACGTAAAATGGAGTAAATTATATATGCATTGTATATGTGATGTATATGCGTAGTATAATATATATATGCGATGTATAATATATATATATATATATATATATATATATATATATATATATATATGCATTGTAGAAAATGCGTATGCGATGTATAAAAATTGGTTATGCATTGTATAAATTGGAAATGCAACAAAATTGATTGTGTTGTGGAAAATTAGGTTGAATATGGGTTTGTCAACCCTATGATTGATTTGATTGAATGGAATGGTTATGTATGGCGCGAGCCAGTATCAGGGGAGGGATAATGCTAGACATTATTTTCCCAGTTCTAATACCGCACCGTTATAATGCTGAAATTTTCTGTAACAGTTGATTAAAAATAATCATATGTTGAAATAAATGTTTGTTCACCAAAAATAACATGTTAACAAAGTATTAAAAATAGCCATGTGTTGAAATAAATGTTTGTTCATTAAAAATAATCATATGTTGAAATAAATGTTTGTTCACCAAAAATATTATTTTTAACATGTTAACGAAGTATTAAAAATAGCCATGTGTTGAAATAAATGTTTGTTCATTAAAAATAATCATGTGTTTAAATAAATGTGTGTTCACTAATAATATAATTTTTAACATATATATGAAGTATTAAAAATAGCCATGTGTTGAAATAAATGTTTGTTCATTAAAAATATTATTTTTAACTTGTTAATGAAGTATTAAAAATAGCTATGTGTTGAAATAAATGTTTGTTCATTAAAACTATGATTTTTAATATGCTAATGAAGTATTAAAAATGGTCATGTGTTAGATTAAATATTTGTTCATTAAAAATATTATTTTTAACATGTATATAAAGAGAATAAAATTATCATGTGATGAAGTAAATAGTTGTTCACTAAAAATATTATTTTTAGCTTAGATGTGTATATACACATGTTAAACAGGTAAATGGATTTGCTATTGAGTAAAGAATTAATTTGCGTGCCCGACAAATAGGTACACCTTAATGAGTTGGCTGCGCAGTTTTATTTATTATATGAACTCCTATGAATAAAATTGGATGCGCTGTGATGGTTGTTCTGTATAAGATTATAAACCACTCCATAGGATAGCAACAACTAAATTATGAACTAATGAAGATAACATATCATATAATATTCCATAAAAGCAATTGGAGCTATATGACGAGGTTGAGATTACCATACGAGTGAGATGCTTGTATGGCGGTGACTGTATTACAGGTTGAATAAAAGACTGATTATGGACATAACTAAGGAATACATGTAACGGTGCTCAGGGCTGAATTTAATAAAAAACCCACACGGGTCTGGAGATGACAATAATTCACGTCTCTCTTGATTTTAGATATGGTACATTGATTATTTATTTCCAGCACTAGGCAAGGCATGAGATATGATCCTTACACTCTCCCTTGGGAATAGATAGGTCACTAAAAATTGTGTATGCTTTTTATTAATTTATTGGGTACCTAATATGGTCTAATAAATTTTTCAGACCCCTCTCGAACAAAGGAGGTTATGGCGAATTTTTCCAAAATTTAAAGCCATTAGCCAATTATTTGAAGAATTAAATGGTTTCGAAGTCGTCGAATGAATTACATATATAATACAAATTAAAACAAAATGAATCGTGCAACTACAGTTCGCATTTTCAAATCGTAATTTTAAGAGATTATATCGGGATATCCAACCATCGGATTTTCCCGAAGCTGGAACCGTTAGGTTCACTTCGGAAAGATCTTTCCAAAGATATAAAATTTGTTAAGATCTAATGGATAGATTTTGAGAAATGTGTAATTCAAATCGGAATGAAAACAGGCCAGTACCGCGTAATGACCTGAAACGTCGTTCAATTAAAATGGATTATTTTTATATAAATAAAAAATAGCGCTAAATAGTTTTAAAGTATTATAAGCTATTTGGAATGGTAATAAACCAATTTCACTTAGTTTATAAAATAATATGAACAGTTAGATTCATTTGACATTAATCATAGAACTGAATTTAACCAAGAAAAGAAATGATTTGAATTATATATATTCAAAAATTATTTGAAAAGGCCGAGTTAAATCTCATTTCAAATAATTGAACGACATTTAAATGTCAAAGAAATTGAAGACGGTGCAAGACTGTAATCTTCACATCGAATGGATTACTACTGATGCCTTCGATATGGGTTGCTCCCTTGATGAGGTTACAGTGGTAGTGGTCCGGACGTACTTGTTGATTGTCCGGATATGCGAGGGCTCTCTTCTGTATTGGACATATGGAACAAGGAATAAGGTGCCTCTGGTTTCGTTTAAACCCAGAATGGACTTGTAAATGGATCTGTGTCTGACATTGGATTTCATCCTGTATATGTTGATTTCTATTAAATATATATCTGTTTGGTGGCGAAGAATATATTCTCTTGCTTAACACCCTTCTCTGAGACGTACAAGCTTAGAGGTTATATATTGGTAGACATCAGTCGTATGACGTGAATTGTCAGTGTGGCTTACTGAGACGCAAATGATCAAGGCTTTTATTGAAAAGCAGGGTCTTGTGGAGGATGATCAAAGCAAAACTTTAATTAGCATAGCTTTGTGTACAGTGTTAATTCGTGAGCTTCACACCCCGGTATGAACCAGAAACTGAATGAAGGACTACGGGGAGAGCATATGTTTCTTTCTAGCTAGGAGTGGTGTCATGGTATGGAGCCCAGACATTTTACTTATGTGGTTGTTGGAAAGCGAGGTACTTCAGATATGATGGTTGACATACTGACCAGATTTTATGCCCCATAGTGCAGGGAAATGTACTGTTCTGGAATTACCAATCCAATAGCGTAAGTGTGGACCGGCCTTGAAGATCCAGGTGCAGTTGCGGCTGAATCCTGAGGCACGGGCTAGAGTGTCTCGAATTCGGTAAGGAAGATCCCTTACCTTGGTTTATGATGGAAATCCAATTTCCAATACGACATTGTGCGGTTTTGATTGTAAAACTAGTATGGCGACATAGTATATGGTAGCTATGCCGTCTAGGATTGATACATTTATGTTGAAAGTGTTTTAAACTGACTAGACACTAATAATAATATCAAATGATTTTCGTTTTATATGTATCAAGCATATTTGGCCATTATAAGGTAAAACTCTATCCTTCGGCTTGCGTTGCATTATGTGATGAGACTTGAGTTTTATAATGAATTCATTTTTCAAAAAAGCATTGCGTTGTTTAATTGATTCACTTTATTTATGTACTGACAATCCAATGGAGTAAATCCATTCTGCGTTAGCGGCGTAGTCCTGTGATTCACCTATTATTAAATAAGTTAGGTAAGATTTCTCATACCAGTCCCATGACTGACTCGAAGTTTGTTTTTCACTGGCAAACTCGGGTTTGCCTTTATTTTTACATAGGCAGCCAAGTAAATAGGTAATAAGCTTTATTTTGGATATGCACCATATCATGGGGTGCTCTTTTGGCTGAAGATGAAGATTATCGTTTATCACTTATTTTGGAAATTTATACATCACTTTATGTATGTTGTATTTGATGATGTTGTAGTCTTATTATCTACCTGATGGAACCTTTTATGTACTAGGTAGTATCCTGTATCTGTGTAACTCTGATGATGATGACATTTATGATTCCGCTTTTATGATGATGTATATTATTCTATGATTTCATGTGTTATGCTATTATCTGTAATCCGATGATGTGATTAATGTGTTATATTCCAATGATTATCCTTGCTTCTGTGGAACGGGGGTTTGGGTTCTCTCAAACGTGGTATCAGAGCATTGGTTAACCTTAGCTTTGGTGTATAACATATTAAACGACTCGTCCGAAATAGAATCAGCAGCATTCTAAGACGAGTAACTCATTAGAGATAGGATTAGTAATATCTTAGAATGAGTGTAGCAAAATAGCGTAAAACCTGATCATTACATCATTAATTATGCTTTTACCATCCCTTAAGATATCTTTTCTGTTGGCCTGACTCTTTTCTAAATATTTGCAGAACTGACAGAAAATGAGTGGTCGGGGTGGAGGAAGGGAGAATATTCCCGTTGTTAATGAACCTGTAATTCAGCAGCAGCCCCACAACCATCGTTTTATCTAGATGCGGTCGCAAAGAAGTATAGAAATTTGGGTGGCTTACCATTCACTAGCACTAGAACAGTAACTGAAGCTCAAGCCTGGTTAAGGTCATGCAAATGAATCTTCGCAGGCCTAGAGTTAGCTAATCATATGAAGAAGTTTATGTCGTCTTGGCTACTTAAGGATGAGGCCTTGATATGGTGGGATGCGATCACTATAGGCGATCTTGAAGTTGACATGACATGGGCCAGGTTCAAGGAAATTTTTAATAAAAGGTTTGTCCCTCGGCAGGAAGTTGAGAGCTTGCACGATGAGTTTGCTAATCTCCGGCAAGGGGATCGAACCATTCAAGAATATGTGAATAAATTTAGAGAACTCACTCGATATGGACCTGAACTGATTAAGGAACCAATTCATAAGAACAAGAGATTCATAGGGGGTCTTCACCGAAAGTACCATAGTCGGGTGACTGCACACATCGAGCTTCCATTTGCCAAGGTAGTTGAAATGGCTTGTCGCTACGAGAATATTGATAAGCAACATGCTTTGGAAGATAAAGAAGAAGACAATTCTAATAGGAAGAGAAAGTCTGAAAGTGAAAACCCTGAGGAAAGTAAGCAACCCGAGACAGGTAAGAGATCCGAAGTAAGTAAAAAGAAAAGGGTAACGGCAATTGTATGCTCTAACTGCAATAGGCAAGGACATTTGTTGATAAATTGTGGATCTTTAAAGAGACAAAGGAAGGATGGATCTAAATCCAATAAGAAGTTTCAAGAAAATAGAGAATGCAAAAATTGTCATAAGACTGGTCATATAAAGTAAGATTGTCAACTTTTAAAAAGGACCAAAGTGGCTCAAGTCGATAACATGGAAGATGCTCCACCACCCTTAACTAATGAGGAAAGGCCAGATGTTTTGGAAGGCACTCTTACTGTCAACAATATTCCAGTTAAAATATTGTTTGATATAGGCACTTCACGAAGTTTTATTTCAAGTAATATGGTTAAGAAATTAAATTTAAAACAAAGGGATCTTAAAGAATCGATTATTGTTCATAATCCGATAGGAGGTTCTCTTGATCTCTATTTGTATTGTAGAGTGCCTGTTTCTTATTCTTGTTACCGTTTTCTTTCGATTTGACTATCATGAATCTTTCCGAGTTCGATATTATCCTTGGGCTAGATTGGTTAACTGAATATGAAGTCAAAGTTAAATGTGCGGAAAGAGTTAAAGTTAAAACAAAGCTTGGATATATTATTATACCATGCAAGGGCTCACATTCGGATAGAAAATAATTTTGGTCTGCTCTTGAAATCTCTCCTACTTCTATTGAGAATATTAACGTTGTTAGAGATTATGCGAATGTGTTTGAAGAAGTTGATAGCTTACTTCCGCGAAGAGAAATTGACTTTAGGATCGATTTAATTCCGAATGCAAGGCCAGTTGTGCACACTATTCGAAGAATGACATTAAAGAGAAAGAAGAATTGGGCGATCAAACTCGACAATTATTATGGAAAGGTCTGATCAAACCTAATTTCTCATGTTGGGGAGCAGCTGTGGTATTTGTTCCTAAGTCAGACGGTACTCTATAATTATGCGTGGATTACGGAGATTTAAATAAGCAAACACTGAAGAATAAATATCCATTACCACGTATTGATGAGTTATTAGATCGCTTGAATGGAGCGCAAGTATTTTCTATAATGGAGCTAGCTACAGGTTTCCATCAGCTGCGGATTGCCGAAGAATGTTTCCTTTGACATCTTTCAGAGGTCCAGACTTATTTTATGAGTGGTTAGTAATGTCATTCGGCTTATATAAAGCTCCTACTTATTTTGTTGATTTAATGAACAGAGTATTTCGCGATGTGTTGAATAAATTTGTGCTAGTTTTCATTGACGACATATTAATCTTCTCTAAGCCAGCCAGCGCGAATGCGAAGCATTTAGAAGAAGTTTTGGAAATTCTGAGGAAGAACGTATTAAAAGACAAATTTTTTAAATGCATATTCTGGAAAGAAGAAGTAAAGTTCCTCGGTCACGTAGTATCGAAATAAGGAATCTCTTAGGAAAAATAACATCCATTCGAGATTGGAAATAGCCTAACACTCCCACATAAGTCAGAAGTTTTCAAGGATTGGCTGGCTATTATCGGAAATTCGTTAAATATTTTCCGAAGTTATATAGTCCATTAACGAAGCTTACCAAGAAGCATGCAAGGTTTAATTGGACGGCTGATTGTGAGACACAACTTTCCAAGAACTAAAATTAAGGTTGACTACTGCTCCATTGTTGACTATTATTGATGGCAATCAAGATTTGACAGTTTATACATGTGCTTATCTAGAAAGAGTAGGCGTTGTAGTAATGCAGAGAGGCCAAGTAGTTGCTTATGCTAGCCGTCAGTTGACGCCGCATGAGGAGAGACATGTTACTCACGATCTTGAATTGTTAGCCGTCGTGTTTACTTTGAAGATATAAAGGCACTATCTTTTGGGTGAGAAGTTCGAATTATATATAGATCATAAGTCATTGAAATATCTGTTCACCCAAAAAGACTTGAATTTGAGACAGCAGCGTTGGTTAGAATTTCTTGCAACATACGATCTAGATATTTTGTATACTCCAGGGAAGGCCAATGTTGTAGCTGATGCACTTAGCAGGAAGAATGCCATTATCGCTAATCTCATAATTATGCCTTCATTGATTGATAAGATCTCTGTTCTTCAGAAAGACGATGAATTTATTCAGAGGATTAGCAAGAGAGTTCAGGAAGGTTAACCTTCGAGTTTCTAGACAGATAGCAAGGGAGTTCTGAGGTTATTAGGTTGAATTTGTATTCCGAATATTCCTGAGCTCAGAAGGGAAGTAATGGATGAGTGTCACAAGTCCAAGCTTAGTATTCATCCAGGGGTAAGTAAGATGTATCATGATCTCAAGCGCATGTTCTGGTGGAGATCTATGAAAAGAGACATTTCCATATATGTTACCAGGTTTTCTACTTGCCAACAGGTCAAGAGTGATCAACAGAAACTCGCAGGATTGTTGCAACCATTAGAGGTCACAAATTGTAAGTGGGATCAAATTTCCATGGATTTCATCGATGGTTTGCCTAGAACCAAGAAAGGCAATGACAGTATATGGGTGATCGTAGATCGTTACAAAGACTGCCCATTTTATTCCTGTGAAATCGAATAAAACAACTCAAAGTCTGGCGCAGATATATTTTAAAGAAATTGATATACTACATGGAGTGCCCAGCAATATTTTTAGTGATAGAGATCTGATTATCGCCGGTAAGTTCTGTGAAGCATTTCAGGAAGAGTTTGGAGCAAAGCTGAATCTTAGCACCGCATATCATCCTCAGATAAACGACCAAACTGAGAGGGTGAATCGTATATTAGAAGATTTGTTGTGGGCTTATATTCTTGAATTTGGAGGATCTTGGAAAGATCACGTACATTTGGCTGAGTTCTCATGTAATAACAGCTATCAAACGAGCTTGAAAATGTCACCATTTGAAGCATTGTATGGTAGACCATGTAGACCTCTTGCATGTTGGGTAGAGCCAGGAAATCGACTGGTATTGGGTCCTGATATGATCCGAGAAGCTTAAGATAAAGTCGATTTCATTAAGAAGCGATTACAAGCAGCTCAAAGCCGACAGAAGAGTTATGTAGATTCTAGAAGAAGAGATTTGGCATTTTCTGTTGGTGATTATATAAATTTGAGAGTTTCTCCGATGAGAGGAGTGGTCCAATTCGGGAAGACAGGGAAGTTGGCACCTAGATTTATTGGTCCTTTTCCTATACTTGAGAGGATAGGAACTCTTGCTTACAGGGTACAGTTGCCAGACTGGTTGCCTGGAGTGCATGATGTGTTTCATATAAAACACCCCACCTCCATTAAGGTCACTCACAAAGGGAATGCATTAACTTTGGTGGAGTATTATAGGTACAAGGTAGAAGTAATTTACAAGACAGACATATAAACAGCGGAAAGACTTAATTTTATTTCATAAGCACGTGGTCCAGTCAAAACATTACAACAACTGCCTTAAAAACCAACTTCCAAAATCATTACAGTAAATCCTCTGTCTTGACTAAAACATAAAGAAGCATAAACAATAATAAAGCAATATAAATCCCCAATTAAGAATGTAACCACAGCCATAGCCCAAGAAAAGAGAGTCCAAGCAATACGTCTACTTTCTTCAAGCTGGAAAAGGTCTGAACTAAGTTTAGGTATTCCCTCCCCACGGACCAGGGGGAGGGAGGGGAGGGGGGAGGAACGGAAGACAAGAAGACGAAAGAAAACGGGTCAGACATAAGCCTGGTAAGTCTAGTGATTATTTAACATGTAAACAGGTAAAAGGATCATGATATGAATAAACTGAACCTAGGACAATACCCTAGAAATAAGATAACGATAAATAAGGCAAGATAAACTGAATATACTGTTGCACTCATTTCTATTTCTCTGCACCTACTAACAATTGTTTTCAACTAGCACCATGTGTTCATGATAAAATGATACCCTTTATCGATCGGCTTCTACTCGCATGCATTTACGACCCCGCTTGATTGTAGATACCTGCGCTGGTCCCACCATGGGGTATATCAATTCCTATGGTGGCAACCTGACACAAATTCAAGATGCAAAGTGTATACTACTGATGCCCAGTGCCTGATTTGTCCATGTCGGAGTACGTGCACGCCCATACTCCATTAGAACCTACACTGCTGCACCACCCGTCGTTATTTTGACGGCTTATAATCAGCCCAGTAATCGTGCCCCACCCTGCCTAGTATAGGGTACCATGATACATCTATCTGGGTTACTGCAGAAATGGGTCCCCCTTACTAGGGTTTCCTAATCAACATGTTAAAATGGTTAATTGTTCTCAAATTAACCTAACCCCACCCATCAGTTTAGTTAACATGTTGTATTGGTTAAGTGTTGTCTTAATTAACTTAACCCTACCATTTTTAGCCTGTCTTAGATTTAATTCATTCATTAAAGCACCAACCACTTACATTAGATATGTATTGTTGCGGTCGTTGGATGTGCCGGGCGGTTCCGGGCAGTCTTACACCGCAACTCAATCCAACCTCGGGTTTTTTCGGGCTTAATACGCTAACCTCTCACATTAGATCTATATTGTTATGGTTGTTGGATGTGCCGGGCGGTTCTGGGCAGTCTTACACCATAACTCAATCTAACCTCGGGTTAGGCACAATCCTCTTTTAATTAATTTACATATTTACTATTTATGTTTATATGTAAATTATCCACCAATGTTGTCAACTCAAGTCATGTCCCATTTACCCTTCTAAATTTTTTGTCGATAATTATTAGGTATACAAATTATACCACTTCATGCCATTAATCATTTATATGATTATGAGCCAACCTATGCCAATAGCATATAATTTAATATTTTTCCCAACGTATCCCACGTTATTCGTTCGCATAAATTACATAAAATGTTAGGCTCGCAAATTAGCCTAACTCATAAACAAAGAAGGAAAAAGAAAATGGGCATGTAACATTCCAACGGCATAAAACAGTTTAAATCAACTAAGCATGTGTAATATAAATTTGGCATAGTATTATACAAATTTAATTAAGCATGTGAATGTGAACTTGCATTTGAGTTGGATCAAATTAACATAGATCTAAACATCTAAGCATGTAAATTTAGACATATAAGCATATATGAACATGACTTAGCTTATGATCTTACATAAACATAACATAAGGAATCACCAAATTTATATACAACATGATAGGTTCATTGCCAAATTATTATACAATATGATAGGTTCATCACCAATTTAACATACAACATGATAAGTCCATCACCAATTTAATATACAACATGATAGGTTCATCATCAAAGTTATATACAACATGATTGGTTCATCCCCAAATTAATATACAACATGGTGGGTTCATTACCAAATTAATATACAACATGATAGGTTGTATCAATCATAATAGTCATGTAGGCATAGGTAATTTCAGAATTGCAACATGAATCAGAATACGATTATCTTACAACTAGGCACGGTTCTAGTTTCTCTTCATTACAAGTCATGACTTTTTTTTGTTCAAATCTAAAGAATAACTGAACTTACAATCAAAAGAACAAATCTTGTTTTCTGGGATCTGATTCCTGAAACTGAAAAGTTATCCTTTGATGTAGACTATTGATTCTCTAGTTTTGATTTGATTTGGGACTTCCTAACTTGACTTTAGTTTAGAGAAAAAATGGAGGCTACGCTAGTTTGGCCATGGACAGCATGACGGTTTCAGAGAGCAATTTTTATGTGGTTTTAGGGTTGAGAGTTGGGGTTGTTTATATTGAAGTTTAGATTAATGAGAGCCGTTTGATGAACCTAAGAGTAATCAGAGCCATCCAGATCAAACAGAGCCAACTGGAATTCGCCACATATTCCCTAATGACTCAGAAAAACGTCGCTGGGCAAAACAGCCCAGATTTGGCCGAGGGGGTCGACGCCCCAGTCGACACCCCTCTTGGGGGGTCGACACCTATGTCGACCCCCCTGGGGGGAGTCGACCCTATGGGCGGGAATTTTCCCGCCCAGCAGCTTCTCTCAGAATTTTTGAATTTGAACTGCTTTTTAATTTAATTATTATTTATATTTAATTTCCGTTTAAACTTGACATCTTCTGAACTCCATAACTTCTTCATAAGGAGTCTGATTCACGTAAACTCGGACTCTATCTCAAGCAGAATTCTGAGACGAACGCAATGGCGAAACCCTTTTCCCCTAATTTCCACTTTTTAAAATTAAGTATTCTCTAATTCGTTACTTTAATGTTCACAGAAAATACTCGGTGTTACATTCTCCCCTCCTTAAAGGATTTCGTCTCTGAAATCTTCAAGTCAAGAAGAATGTATATCCTACCATCCAACATCCATCTAATCAACCATTCAATCACAGACATCCATTGTCCTTAAAAGGTATCTAATGCTTTTCATGAATATATGCATAGTGCGTGTATGTGTCCCTATCTAATGCAAAATCAGGCGGTCTACTGATTCAGTTGACCTCCTTAATGCAAATCATGATAGTGCCATGATTCCATTATGTATGCAATTATTCCTAATCATTCTTTTTACATGAGTGCACAATCATTCATACAAATGCAACGTCCATATAGTAACACATCAAGTTTCAATCCATATACAAATACATATATGCGTATGCAATATGAAAGTGACTGAGCCGATCTAGTACCTAATGTGTATGTATATGCATCCATGAGCAATCACTAGCAACCGCTTGCAACCATCAATCATAACATGTTTCAAATACATGTTTACATCCATTGGTTTCTACTTAAAGATCAAGGATAGGACAGAGGAGATATACTTAAGAGATAGATACAAGTATGCATAAACTTATGGAAATAGATCAAGAATGTACCCTCAAAAAGAAAAGGGTAGGCTACGCGTATCTTGCCCTCAGTCTCCCAAGTCGCATCTTCCTCAGCGTCACTTCATTGAACTTTAATAAGCTTGACTTCACGGTTGCGCAGCTTTTTGACTTTTGTCTCTGAGATACGGGTTGGAACTCTCCTCGCCGTCGCTTCTTGTTCCACTTCTATTTCCTCTAGTATGCTTGATTCCACAATTTCCGCAGACTCATGTAAGCACTTTTGTATATGAGAGACATGGAAAACATTATGAACTCCAGCCAATCTTTCGGGCAGCTCTACTCTATAAGCCATTTTCCCAATCCTCTCAATGATAGGAAATGGCCCTACAAATAATGGTGCCAATTTTCCTGTAGGCCCAAAGCGAACGACATTCTTCAAAGGATATACTTTAAGGAAAACCCTGTCTCCAACCTCAAACTCAAGGTCGGTCCTTCTTTTATCAGCGTAGGACTTTTGTCTATCTTGTGCAGTCTTCATTCGTCTTTGTATCAATTCCACCTTCCCTGAAATTTCTCTAATCATGTCTGGCCCAAGTACGAGCTTGTCTGTAGACTCCCACCAACAAGTTGGTGATTGGCATGGTCTTCCATATAAAGCCTCGAAGGGTGCCATTCCTATGGTGGCCTGGTAGCTATTGTTGTAGGCGAACTCCACCAAAGGAAGATGATCCTCCCATGTCCCTCCAAAATCAAGAATGCACAATCTCAAAAGATCTTCTAATACTTTGTTCATCCTTTCCATTTGACCATCGGTTTGAGGGTGATAGGCTGTGCTTAAGCATAGCTGTGTGCCTACAGCTTCCTGCAAACTCTTCCAAACTCGCTCGTAAAGATAGGATCTCGATCACTTACTATACTAGAGGGTATTCCATGCAGTCGAACCACCTCTTTAAGATAAATGGATGTTAACATGAGGTAGTCCTTTTACTCTTAACAGGTATAAAGTGAGCGCTTTTAGTGAGCCTGTCCACTGTTACCCAAATACTGGTATTGCCCCTTCTTGACCTAGGCAACCCATCAATAAAGTCCATCGAAATGCTATCCCATTTCCACTATGGGACCTCTAGAGGATGAAGCAGACCACCAGGCTTCTTCTGCTCTTCTTTGACTTGCTGGCATATCAAGCATTTAGAGACAAACTCAGCTACATCTTTCTTCATGCCATTCTAAAAGAAAGCCCTTTTTATGTCTTTAATGAACTTTCGGTAAAATCCCGCTAGTCCGAGAAAACTTCGTACTTCGGTTGCGTTTCGGGGGACCTTCCAATCTTGCACCGCAACTACTTTTGCGGGATCCACAGCTATCCCCTCTTTGGACACCACATGTCCAAGAAACCTTACTTCTTCTCTCCAAAAATGGCATTTGGAGAAATTTGCTTTTAGCTGGTGTGCACAAAGAGTATCCATGACTTTCCTTATATGCAAAGCATGCTCTTCCTCACTTTTCGAGAAGATCAAAATTTCTTCCACGAAGACCACCACAAATTTATTAAGGAACTCCCTGAACACCCGACTCATCAAGCCAACGAAATAAGCAGATGCGTTTGTAAAGCTGAAAGGCATGACAAGCCATTCGAAGAAACCATCCGGGGTCCTGAATGCGGTCTTATCAATGTTGTCATCAGCCACTCTTAACTGGTGAAACCCAGTAGCCAGATCTAGTTGGGAGAAAACCGATGCACCTACAAGCTGATCGAACAAGTCATCTATTCTTGGAAGTGGGTGCCTATTCTTCTTAGTCAGCTTGTTTAGCTCCCTATAGTCAACGCATAGGTGAAGTGAACCATCTGCTTTGGTTGCAAACACCACTGGAGCACCCCATTCAGAAATACTCCGCCTTATAAACCCCTTTTCAAGCAACTATTTAACTTGCTTGCTGAGCTCTTTCCTTTCCCTTGGAGCCATGGGTCTAACGGGTAGAGCAACGGGTTTTGCATTATCAACAAGGTATATGCAGAAGTCTATCTCTCGCTTCGGAGGTAAACCCTTCACCTCTTCAAAGACATCCGAGTATTCACAGATTACTCTAATAGATTGCAGGTTCTCAACAGACGCATCAAGAGATTCTAGGTAACTAAGCATAACAGAGTTCATGGGATTACAAGAGATTTCGAGAGTGTTACCGAGGCGAGTCATAAATCTAACCACTCTCTTTTCACAATCGAGGACGACACCATTACTGGATAGCCAATCCATGCCTAGAATCAACCCATAGCCCGTGAAGCCCAAAACATAGGCATTACATCTAAACCCAACGCTTAATGTAGAAATTTCCAAATTCAAACAAGTCATCGATAAATAAGCCGAACCCCCAATTGCATTTGAAACAACCAAGGGATCCTCTACTATACTGGTGTCTAGGTGCAGAGATTCAACTAAAGCAGTAGATATAAAAGAGTGTGATGCGCCAGAATCAAAGAGAGTATGAACAAGATGATCAAAAAGATAAACTAAATTTTCAACAGAAATATTTCTACCTCGTTCTTGCAGAGGTGCTATGAGAGCGTGAACCTGCACTCCAGAAATAGATCCAGTCCTCTGCCCTTGCCCTTGCTTTCTTGGGAAGTCCTTAGCCATGTGTCCTGTCTCGCCGCACTGAAATCAACCACCCATCTTCCTCTTCTTCTTTCTGCAGTCCTTAATCAGATGTCCAGGTATGCCACAAAAATTACACTTCCTCTTGTCACGGGGTTTGTTATTCTTCCCGCCTTTCTTGGAATCCATTATGTGGAGTGTTCGCTAATTCCAATCCGAATCTAGTCAGCTGGTTGAACTGGTTGATGTATTCCTTGACCGATAGGCTTCCCTGTTTGAGAGCTAAGAACTTTTCCATCTGTAGGCTTCGTTCAGTTTGCGAGAGGAACTTCATTTCAAAACTCATTCTGAAATCCTCCTAGGTTTCAGCTGGTCTCTCAGCATTAGTAACTTCCCACCAATAAGAGGCTTCGTCCCTAAGTAACCACACAGCCAATTGTATCTTCTGCCTATCGTCCACTTCAAAGATAACAAACAAATCTTATATTTCCTTGAGTCAGTTTCTTGATCCACAAATGACTCAGTCCCATTAAATTTCTTTCCACCCATGGCTCGAAAGTCTCTACATATCTTCAAGAAAGCATTTGCACGAGGAGGAGGAACTGGGGAAGGAGGTACGTCTGCTGGGCCTGCATTATTTGCCTTAGTCTCCAAGTACCTCCGAATCAACCAGGTACCGGCATACCCTCAGGAAAATTAAGATCCCCAGACAAGATGAAACGAAAAGAAAAGGTTCAAAACAAGGAATAGAAAGATAGTGCATATGGCTTTAGGGATTATGCTTTTTAAAATAAAACATCACTTTTCTTGAAAATGCTTCTTTAAACTTCTTTTTTGAAAAATAATTTTCAAAAACTTTTATCTGATCTGATAAACCGTTGCTCTGATACCAAGTATAAAACACCCTACCTCCGTTAAGGTCACTCACAAAGGGAATGCATTAACTTTGGTGGAGTATTATAGGTAAAAGGTACAAGTAATTTACAAGACAGACATATAAACAGCAGAAAGATTTAATTTTATTTCATAAGCATGTGGTCCATTCAAAACATTACAACAACTGCCTTAAAAACCAACTTCCAAAATCATTACAGTAAAGCCTCTGTCTTGACTAAAACATAAAGAAGCATAAACAATAATAAAGCAGTATAAATCCCCAATTAAGAGTGTAACCACAGCCATAGGCCAAGAAAAGAGAGTCCAAACAATACGTCCACTTTCTCCAAGCTGGAAAAGGTCTGGACTAAGTTGAAGTATTCCCTCCCTGCGGACCTTAGGTGGGGGGACGGAAGACAAGAAGACGAAAGAAAACGAGTCAAACATAAGCCTGGTAAGTCCAGTGATTATTTAGCATGTAAAAAGGTAAAAGGATCATAACATGAAAAAACTGAACCTAGAACAATACCCTAGAAATAAGATAATGATAAATAAGGCAAGATAAACTGAATATATTGTCGCACTCATTTCTATTTCTCTGCACCTACTAACAAGTGTTTTCAACTAGCACCATGTGTTCATGATAAATGATACCCTTTATCGATCGGCTTCTACTCGCATGCATTTATGACTTGTTTCATTCGGCCCTGCTTAATTGTAGATACGTGCGCTGATCCCACCATGGGGTTTATCAGTTCCTATGGTGGCAACCCGACACAAATTCAAGATGCACAGTGTATACTACTGATGCCCAATGCCTGATTTTTCCATGTCGGAGTACGTGCACACCCATACTCCGTTGGAACCTACACTGCTGCACCACCCGCCGTTATTTTGACCGCTTATAATGAGCCCAGTAATCGTGCCCCACCCTGCCTAGTTCAGGGTACCATGATACATCTATGTGGGTTACTGCTGAAATGGGTCCCCGTTACTAGGATTTCCTAATCAACATGTTAAAATGGTTAAGTGTTCTCAAATTAACCTAACCCCACCCATCAGTTTAGTTAATATGTTGTAATGGTTAAGTGTGGCCTTAATTAACTTAACCCTACCATTCTTAGCATGTCTTAGCTTTAATTCATTCATTAAAGCACCAACCACTCACATTAGATATGTATTGCTGCGGTCGCTGGATGTGTCGGGCAGTTCCGGGTAGTCTTACACCGCAACTCAATCTAACCTCGGTTTTTTCGGGCTTAATGCGCTAACCTCTCACATTATATCTATATTGTTATGGTTGATGGATGTGCCGGGCAGTTCTGGGCAGCCTTACACCGTAACTCAATCTAACCTCGGGTTAGGCACAATCATCTTTTAATTAATTTACATATTTACTATTTATGTTTATATGTAAATTGTCCACCAATGTTGTCAACTCAAGTCATGTCCCATTTACCCTTCTAAATTTTTTGTCCACAATTCTTAGGTATACAAATTATACCACTTTATGCCATTAATCATTTACATGATTATGAGCCAACCTATGCCAATAGCATATAAATTAATATTTTTCCCAACGTATCCCCCATTATTCGTTCGCATAAATTACACAGAATGTTAGGCTCGCAAATTAAACTAACTCATAAACAAAGAGGGAAAAGAAAAGGGACATGTAACATGCCAACGGCATAAAACAGTTTAAATCAACTAAGCATGTGTATTATAAATTTGGCATAGTACTACACAAATTTAATTAAGCATGTAAATGTGAACTTGCATTTGAGTTGGATCAAATTAACATAGATCTAAACATCTAAGCATGTAGATCTAGCATATAAGCATATATGAACATGACTTAGATTATGATCTTGCATAAACATAACATAAGGAATTACCAAATTTATATACAACATGATAGGTTCATTGCTAAATTATTATACAACATGATAGGTTCATCACCAATTTGACATACAACATGATAAGTCCATCACCAATTTAATATACAACATGATAGGTTCATCACCAAAGTTATATATATAACATGATTGGTTCATCACCAAATTAATGTACAATATGGTAGGTTCATCACCAAATTAATATACAACATGATAAGTTGTATCCATCACAATAGTCACGTAGGCATAGGTAATTTCAGAAATGCAACATGAATCAGAATACGATTATCTTACAACTAGGCACAGTTCTAGTTTCTCTTCATTACAAGTCATGACTTTTATTTGTTCAAATCTAAAGAATAACTGAACTTACAATCAAAAGAACAAATCTTGTTTTCTAGGATCTGATTTCTGAAATTGATTAGCTATCCTTTGATGTAGACTATCGATTCTCTAGTTTTGATTTGATTTGGGACTTCCTAACTTGACTTGTAGTTCAGAGAAAAAATGGAGGCTACGCTAGTTTGGCCATGGACAACAAGACGGCTTCAGAGAGCAATTTTTATGTGGTTTTAGGGTTGAGGGTTGGGGTTGTTTACATAGAAGTTTAGATTAATGAGAGCCGTTAGACCAATCTAAGAGTAATTAGAGCCATCCAGACCAAACAGAGCAAAACGGAGGTCGCCACATATACCCTAATGACTCAGAAAAACGTCAGTCAACCCCTAAAGGGGGGGTCAACACCCCTCTTGGAGGGTCGACACCTATGTCAACCCCCCTGGGGGGAGTCGACCCCTATGGGCGAGAATTTTCCCGCCTAGCCGCTTCTCTCGGAATTTTTTGAATTTGAACTGCTTTTTAATTTAATTATTATTTATATTTAATTTTCGTTTAAACTTGAAATATTCTGAACTCCATGACTTCTTCATACAGGGTCCGATTCATGTAAACTCGAACTCTATCTCAAGCAGAATTCCGAGACGAACGCAATGGCGAAACCCGTTTCCCCTAATTTCCACTTTTTAAAATTAAGTATTCTTTAATTCGTTACTTTAATGTTGACAAAAAATATGGGGTGTTACATTTCGCGTTTCTCAACTTCGTAAACATTTCCATGATCTAGACTTGGTCGTGGAAGAAGCATCGCAACAAGATTTGGATATTACTCCTAGCTTAGCAGTGAGAAGAGAGCTAATGAAAATTATTGGCAAAGAAACAAAAGTTCTCAGAAACAAGTGAGTGCATTTAGTCAAAGTGTAGTGGAGCGGGGATCCTAGAGACTGTACATGGGAATGAGAAGATAGCATCAAGAAGACTTATCCCAAGTGCAGAGTGGACATCTCTTATTAGCTCTGGTGAAAGGGACATTTAAAATATATTCTATTTCGATTTTTTTCCTACTTTACTATTATTTCCTTTTTGGGGACGAAAAGTTTTAAGTGGGGGAATGTAACAACCTAGAAATTCAGAACCAATTTAAAAATTATTTTTAAGATAATTTTATCAGAAATTGTGTCAAAATTAAAAAATTCAATTTTTTAAATTAGAATATAACCCTTAAAAATAGTCATTTTGCAAACGACCTCCGTTTTCGACGAAACCACTTTTGTTCGATCCAGAATGTCAAATTATTGCTATGTTTGAAATTCCATAATTTTTGGAATTAATATGTGAGCATGGTGAATTAAGATGCATTTGGTAATTTCAGTTGAATTGGATCGACCAGTAAAAAGGCCATTTTTCAGACGGTCTCCAAATTCGACGAAATTAGTTTTGTTAGGACCGTATCGTCAAAACATAGCTAGATTTATCTGGGAATTTTTGAAGTCAATATGTGACCTCGGTAAATTAAAATGTACATTCCAATTCAATATAGAACGTGATATATTTTAATTTTGAGAAAAACTGACTAAAACAGTCGAATTGGCTTAAGAAACATATTCCATTATGTCCGGAATAAGGGTATTCAGCTTGGGACGATAGTAGTTAGGTTTAATTTAGAGTTCGGATGTGAAAACAAATATTTTTGGAATTAAATAAATTAAATAAATTAAATAATTAAAAAATATATATATTAGCCAATCACAATACTCCGTAACACTAGCCATATTCAGAAATAAAAAACCAACCGCCTTTCTCTATATCGTTTAATGCGATAAACACTCCCACCTTTCTCCCTCAAGGTCTTCAAATCTTGTCAATGAATTGTGAAAATTCCTAAGGGAATATTGTAGAGCTCTCTGCGTTATATAAATCCAACGAGTGGAATCGGCTATAGTTGCGTATTTTTGTTGAATCGTACCTCCAAACTATCGTTGTTCGTTCGAAAATTAGGACCCCAAGGCGCCGTTGAGTTCACCCTTGTGGGTTGCGGCTAGAAGCTCTTGCGAAAGTCATTGAGGTGGTAGCGCTTGATCGTCGCCAAAGGGGCAGTGTTGCCCAAAAAGTGGAACCCTAGTTTAGAGCTATTGGGTTGAACGTGGCATCCTGATAATAGAAGAAGAAGGTGGCTTTTAAATTTTAGTTAATTATTATATTAATCAATTTAAATATATCATTAACCGTTATAAAATCGTAACTTTCTCTTACGGCGTCGAAATCCAGTGAAACAGGAGACATTGGACTCGTGACAGCGTATTCACATTCTAGAAGTGACCGGAGGAATTTTAGAGCTAACCACCAATTAAGGAGGAGTGGAACCCAATGTGAGATCTCTAAATTCAATTGAAATATAATATATATATATATATATTTGTGTGTGTGTGTGTGTATGTGTGTGTGTGTGTGTTGTAAAATACATTATAAATTGTATATGGTGCCTGCTAGCTCACCTCCCTCATCCACAGACTATGGACTATTTAAATTGACTGTATTATGTTGTGATTACGATGTAAAATGGAGTAAACTATATATGCGTAGTATAGTATAGTATAGTATAGAGTGTGTGTGTGTGTGTGTGTGTGTGTGTATATATATATGTATGTATTTATGCATCATAGAAAATGCTTATGCAATGTATAAAAATTGGTTATGTGTTGTATAAATTGGAAATGCAACAAAATTGATTGTGTTGTCGAAAATTGGGTTGAATATGGGTTTGTTAACCCTATGATTGATTTGACTGAATGGAATGGTTATGTATGGCGCGAGCCAGTATAAGGAGAGAGATAATGCTAGATATTATTTTCCCGGTTTTAATGTCGCACCGTTATAATGCCAAAATTTTTTGTAACAGTTGATTAAAAATAATCATATGTTGAAATAAATATTTGTTCACCAAAAATATTATTTTTAACATGTTAACGAAGTATTAAAAATAACCATGTTTTGAAATAAATGTTTGTTCATTAAAAATAATCATATGTTGAAATAAATGTTTGTTCACCAAAAATATTATTTTTAACATGTTAACGAAGAATTAAAAATAGCCATGTGTTGGAATAAATATTTGTTCATTAAAAATAATCATGTGTTGAAATAAATGTGTGTTCACTAAAAATATTATTTTTAACATATATATGAAGTATCAAAAATAGCCATGTGTTGAAATGTTTGTTCATTAAAAATATTATTTTTAACATGTTAATGAAGTATTAAAAATAGCCTTGTGTTGAAATAAATATTTGTACATTAAAAATATTATTTTTAACATGTTAATGAAGTATAAAAAATGGTCATGTGTTGAAATAAATAATTGTTCATTAAAAATATTATTTTTAACATGTATATAAAGAGAATAAAATTATCATGTGATGAAATAAATAGTTATTCGCTAAAAATATTATTTTTAGCTTAGATATGCATATATATACACATGCTAAACAGGTAAATGGATTTGCTGTTGAGTAAAGAATTAACTTGCTTGCCTGACAAATAGGTACACCTTAATGAGTTGGTTGCACAATTTAATTTATTATATAAACTCTTATTGATGAAATTAGATGCGGTGTGTTGGTTGTTCTGTGTGAGATTATAAACCATGTCATATGATAGCAACAACTAAATTATGAACTACACCACATGACATACTGCATGAAGATGGCATATCATATCATGCTCCATATAAGCAATTGGAGCTTATATGATGAGGCTAGGATTACCATACGAGCGAAATGCTCGTATGGCGGTGACTGTATTACAGGTTGAACATAAGACTGATTATGGACATAACTAAGGAATACATGTAACGGTGCTCGGGGCTGGATTTAATAAAAAATCCCACACGAGTCTGGAGATGACAATAATTCACGTCTCTCTTAATTTCAGATATGACACAAGGATTATTTTATTCCAACACTGGGCAAGGCATGAGATATGATCTTTACACTCTCCCTTGGGCATAGATAAGTCACTAAAAATTGTGTATGTTTTTTATTAATTTATTGGGTACCTAGTACGGCCCAATAAATTTTTCAGATCCCTCCCAAACAAAGGAGGTTATGGAAAAAAATTCCAAAATTTAAAGGCATTAGCCAATTATTTGAAGAACTAAATGGTTTTGAAGTCGTCGAATAAATTATATAATTTTTATATATATAATATAAATTAAAATAAAACGAATCGCGTAGCTACAGTTCGCGTTTTCGAATCGTAATTTTAAACAATTATACCGGGAGATCCGACCATCGAATTTTCCCAAAACTAGAACCATTGGGTTCGCTTTGGAAAGATCTTTCCAACGGTATTAAATTTATTAAGATCCAACGGTTATATTTTGAGAAATGTATAATTCAAATCGGAATGAAAACAGCGCCAGTGCCGTGTAATAACCTGAAACGCCGTTCGATTAAAATGGATTATTTTTATATAAATAAAAATAGTGCTAAATCGTTTTAAAATATTGTAAATTATTTGGAATGGTAATAAACCAATTTCACTTGGTTTATAAAGTAATATGGACGGTTATATTCATTTGACATTAATCTATAGAATTGAATTAAATTTAACCAGGAAAAGAAATGATTCGAATTATATATATTCAAAAATTATTTTAAAAGGCCGAGTTAAATCTCATTTCAAATAATTATATGACGATTGAAAGTCGAAGAAATTGAAGACGGTGCAAGACCGGTAATCTTCACATTGAATGGATTACTACTGATGCCTTCAATATTGGTAGCTCCCTTGATGAGGTTACAGTGGCAGTGGTCCAGACATAATTGTTGATTGTCAGGATATGTGAGGGCTCTCTTCCGTAT